>CM040185.1:1741881-1836881 GCA_022606455.1 Callitettix versicolor
AAGTGGCTTGATGCCAATGACTACTTGACACAGAAGGTTACAGGACATGGAGACTTTAATGCGTACTTGCATAAGTTCGGAAAGAGAAGTTCACCTCACTGTGAATGAGGCAGTAGTTATGAGGATTCCTGGCACACGCTGTTGGATCGTCGAAGATATTCACCGGCTCGGGACAATTAGAAAATAACCTTGAAGACCTGGATCTGTCCCTCCACGGTGACGTCTCTGTGATGAGGCGGCGAAGTTGGTCCAAGAGTTCGTGGCTGAAACCCTAAAAAGTAAGAGGGTGAATGTAAGTGTACCTGGAGCTGTAAGTGTAAGTGTCACTATGGTCCAGGTAAAATAAAAATTCCGCAAGAATAACAAAAACTCTTATATGGACTTCCTTTTGTTTTTTGTTTTCTTTTAGTTTTGTGGCTTTTGGTTTCTTTTATATTATAATTAAGATATTAGAATAAAAATAATAATAGTAATAAGTAAATGGCACAATGGCACATAAAAATGAAAGAAAGCACTTTTCAGTTAGCACTTATAGGGAAAATTTAAAAAAATGGCAGTTGCATTTTCAATTTAAAAGATAAATTTTTAGTTTAAAAATTGTATCAGATATAAGATAGGTTAAGTTTAGGAATAAGTTGCAGTAGGTTAAGGAATATGTATTGCGAAGCGCAGCATATCAGGGGTATAATGGGCACACGCCCGGGGATACCCCCCTAGAGCATTGTTATCGAAGCTAATTAAAGGGAAAAAAGTGCCCACACAGTGGCGAGTGCTGCTGTACAGAATCTAAACCAGCTCCTTGTGCTGGTCCAGTTAGAACCACAGCAGACCTCGCGGTACATTGTTCATTAACATTAAACGCTCCACGACAGCGCTCGTCAATTTGTCCACCAATTTAACAAGTAACATTAATAATAATGATTGTGGTTATTGTATAATTAATTATTATGATTAATGAATTATAATAATTCACTGTTTCAAGATGGCGGCCTCTGATTTAACGATTGTTTTGAAATTTGGTACGAAGGTACCTTGTGTAAAGTTCTAAAAACGTACGTGTAAGAGCTTTAACCATTCACTCTCGTTTTAAGATGGCGGGCTACTGTTCAATACAGTCGGCTAATCGGTTTGAAACGGAAATAAATAGGAAAGACATGTTACACATACGTCATTTGGGCCATCGGGGATCCAATGTAACATACTAAAATACCGACGGTGGTAACTAGAGTCGAACCTGCTAATCTATGAGCGCTCCCCTAAATCCAGAGATAAAACGTAATAGACTTGGTTTTTCTTATATATAAGTTTTTTATTCTCAGTTAGGTTTCTTTTATCACCCCCGCAGGGGGTGCAGACTAGCTGCACCTATTGAGAGGATTTAGACATCCCTCGCGGTACCCGAGTCTAACACACACTTACACTTGCAACATTACACTTACGACTTTAACACTTTACACTCACACTTACACTTAGGGAGTCGATAATAGCCTCAATGTGCTTTTCGCCTTAAAAAAAATTCTTTTATCACAGTCCAACGTACCTGATCAATAATAGTGGAGCTTTTTTAAGCAAATCCAAATATGGTTCTTCATCAAAAAGCAATTTTACCGTTTTTGTTATTAACTATACAAACACTTTAATATAGAATATGCATTGGAGCGGCCATAGTAGTAAGACTGAGATACAGGACCAATAAATAAATGTTTAAGTTTATATGTTAGCACTAACATGTTCGCCATTTTGGTCCGATTTTATTCAAGCTTGGCACAAAAACTTTATTTTGTAACAGCTTCGACCAGCTAGTTCTGTTCAACTGTTTAACGCAATAAAATCAACATTTTTTGCTTTACGTGTTTAGTTGAATTAATGAAGACGAGGGCCGTCTCGGTGGCCTAGTTGATAGCGTACTGGGCTTTCACCCCGAGGACCCGGGTTCGATTCCCGGCCAGGGCTTGGCATTTTCATACGCTATAAATCATCCCATCGTCTGCATTAGCCCAAGTGTGCACAATAGTCGGACGTTAAACACACCAAAATAATGAAAACGAGGGATCAGCGTTAAAGGTAAGGGTTGATTTGTTAAGGGCGTTTGCAGTACGCTAGACTATCACAGAAGCTTCATCCTGATTGGTGCGTTCTTTTTCTGGTTTTAACAATGAAATTCTGAGAACTTAAGGTAACCCGATAATTTTGAGTATAAATTTTATACAGGTCGACAATCGTTGTTCGGCAGAACATTGTGGAGGACCAACCACTACACAACAGCCTACCGACACCCGGAACTACTCGGGAGGAAATATAAGGATTACGGCCAACTGCAAAGAAGACGCTAACTTCTTACATACTTTTCCGAACGGGAAAGTACCTCGCCAGCCCGCGGCCGACGGTATGGTACGGCTGCAACACTTACCATACCTAAAATCCGTTACTAATTTAATTGACTTTCCTAATATAATTTGCATTGTCACATTGCTCAATAAAACATATAATATTCGGAGAGGTTAGATTCTATCAAACAGCTAGTATCTAATCTCTTACGAATTCATAGTGTTTTTAGACCAGTAAAAAAACACCATCACTTCTTTCTAAACTGCCAAGTACTTTAGTCTGTTATAAAGTTGTAGAAAATGTTAAACTTATATATTTGTTGCGTTCTTTATTTGTGCGGTAAGTAGCCTGCTAATTGTAATAGTTTTAAAATAATTAATATGTCATAGTTTGTACAAACAAGTATGGAAACTAACGGCTTTCTGGTCAGAATATTATGAATCACGCAGCCCGCAACGAAGTAACGCTTGTCTAACTGAACGCAAACTAAGAGAATTACAAATTAACTTCCGTTATCATTTCACTTATATTCTCAAATGCTACAAGTTTTCTATTTAGCAATAACTTCAAAAATTCCACAACAAATTGAAGTTTTATTTATAGATTTTTAAAGTTACATAAATCCACCAGCACTGATAAAACATAATAGTTAGATTATTGAACTATCATTACTCATCGATACAGGTCATCATCTTGTCTTCTGATGCTACTAAACATTGTATTGTAGTATACAAATTAAACTGTAAAATCATTGCCTAATATTTTAATTTCAATTATAGTGTTTTAAAAAGTGGTTCAAATGTACCGTCAGACCAAACACAAAACAGAACCACTTGCAAAGGTTGTATCCGTTAGAATATCATCACAAGTTAAGGACTCATTCAACCGTTCAGACTTTTATATTTTCAGCATAGTTATACTGTACATTCTTGATTACAAAATAATGTATTTTTTCAGATATACCTTAAACAGGTTATAACAGTTATAATAACAGTTATTATATAACAGTTAATTATATAACAGTTATAATTAAAATGTAATTGGATTTGTATGGTAATGCATATTTTTTAAAGTTTTTTTCATTGCAGCCAGTTTTAAAAAAACATTGATTTTTTTTTTGTAACTTCGAATGATTTTTAAATAAAACTTAACAAGTATTTTTCTTGTATTAAATCTAAAAAAAAAACTATAAAATAAACTTCTTTTTAATTTCCTATAATATAATTGAATGTTGTTTGTTTTTATTAATTTTCATACATTGTTCTGATCGTTGAATGGTTTCAATACACTTATAATTCATCGCAGCTGCCGTAATGCGTGGAGCAATTAATTATAAACGTACCAGAAGTGAAGCTACCAAAATAAAAAGCGTGCTCGATATTAGCGGCTAAAGTCCAAGTAATTGCACTGTCTGCTGTTATAAACGCTGCAAGCTGCACGGATAGAGGGAGACGTTAGAGAAAACAGACAGTACTATTACCTACTTAACTGTAGTTAAACACTCTGCTGCAAGATGCCGCCAGCACCGAGCGCTCACATTCATCCCTCACCTTTCAATATTCAGTGTAGGGAGTCATCTTACATTATTTCAAAATATTGAATGCTTATTTTGTGTGCTCCAGTTACGACAACCCTAAAAACAGCTTGAATTTCCCCCTCAATAGATGTAAATATTAGTTTTGAATTACTTGTATTTTGTAATAGTTTTGTTTTTTGTAAATAATGAGATAAAATGTTTTCAAATTTTTTATTTTGTTTAATGTCATTAATTCATTTGAGTGGTTCTTTATCCTGTTTCAAATCCAGGAGCGGCGTTTGCTAATCCTTACAGAAATCCAGTGCACAGTTACGGAAGTGGCATCGTTGGAGGCACTCCCACTATAATTCAGAACGCTCCTTACTTGGTAATATTAGTTTTGGGCATTATATGTAGTGTTCCAGAAATAAAGTATCTACCCCGGCACAAACAATAGCTTTTGTAGCAAAATTATTTTAAGTATAGCAAAAACGTTTGCATTAAATAATGTTAAATTGAAAATATGAAAATTAGCCTGTTGTTCATCCATGTTCATCAACGGAATTTGAAAATTTAAACGCATCCTCTACAAACCTTATTCTTTAATACCTGTACCCTCTAATACCGACAACTTTAACACCCGCATTCTTTAACCTGGATCCTCTAATACCGGCATCCTTTAAATCAAGCATTCTTTAACAACCGCATCCTCTAAAAACCGCATTCTTTCACTTGGATCCTCTAAAAACAGCAGTCTAATACCGGCATCCTTTTACACCCGCATTCTTTAACAACCGCATCCTCTAAAAACAGCAGTCTTTAATACCGGCATCCTTTTACACCCGCATTCTTTAACAACTGCATCCTCTAAAAACAGCAGTCTTTAATACCGGCATCCTTTTACACCCGCATTCTTTAACAACCGCATCCTCTAAAAACAGCAGTCTTTAATACCGGCATTGTTTTACACCCGCATTCTTTAACAACCGCATCCTCTAAAAACAGCAGTCTTTAATACCGGCATCCTTTTACACCCGCATTCTTTAACAACTGCATCCTCTAAAAACAGCAGTCTTTAATACCGGCATCCTTTTACACCCGCATTCTTTAACAACCGCATCCTCTAAAAACAGCAGTCTTTAATACCGGCATCCTTTTACACCCGCATTCTTTAACAACCGCATCCTCTAAAAACAGCAGTCTTTAATACCGGCATTGTTTTACACACGCATTCTTTAACAACTGCATCCTCTAAAAACAGCAGTCTTTAATACCGGCATTGTTTTACACCCGCATTCTTTAACAACTGCATCCTCTAAAAACAGCAGTCTTTAATACCGGCATTGTTTTACACCCGCATTCTTTAACAACTGCATCATCTAAAAACAGCAGTCTTTAATACCGGCATCCTTTTACACCCGCATTCTTTAACAACCGCATCCTCTAAAAACAGCAGTCTTTAATACCGGCATCCTTTTACACCCGCATTCTTTAACAACCGCATCCTCTAAAAACAGCAGTCTTTAATACCGGCATCCTTTTACACCCGCATTCTTTAACAACTGCATCCTCTAAAAACAGCAGTCTTTAATACCGGCATCCTTTTACACCCGCATTCTTTAACAACCGCATCCTCTAAAAACAGCAGTCTTTAATACCGGCATTGTTTTACACACGCATTCTTACACCCGCATTCTTTAACAACTGCATCCTCTAAAAACAGCAGTCTTTAATACCGGCATCCTTTTACACCCGCATTCTTTAACAACCGCATCCTCTAAAAACAGCAGTCTTTAATACCGGCATTGTTTTACACACGCATTCTTTAACAACCGCATCCTCTAAAAACAGCAGTCTTTAATACCGGCACCTTTTACAACCGCATTCTTTAACAACCGCATCCTCTAAAAACAGCAGTCTTTAATACCGGCATTGTTTTACACCCGCATTCTTTAACAACCGCATCCTCTAAAAACAGCAGTCTTTAATACCGGCACCTTTTACACCTGCATTCTTTAACAACCGCATCCTCTAAAAACAGCAGTCTTTAATACCGGCATCCTTTTACACCCGCATTCTTTAACAACCGCATCCTCTAAAAACAGCAGTCTTTAATACCGGCATCCTATTACACCCGCATTCTTTAACAACCGCATCCTCTAAAAACAGCAGTCTTTAATACCGGCATCCTTTTACACCCGCATTCTTTAACAACCGCATCCTCTAAAAAAAGCAGTTTTTAATACCGGCATCCTTTTACATCCGCATTCTTTAACAACCGCATCCTCTAAAAACAGCAGTCTTTAATACCGGCACCTTTTACACCCGCATTCTTTAACAACCGCATCCTCTAAAAACAGCAGTCTTTAATACCGGCACCTTTTACACCCGCATTCTTTAACAACCGCATCCTCTAAAAACAGCAGTCTTTAATACCGGCATCCTTTTACACCCGCATTCTTTAACCTGGATCCTCTAATACCGGCATCCTTTAAATCCCGCATTCTTTAACAACCGCATCCTCTAAAAACCGCATTCTTTAACCTGGATCCTCTAAAAACAGCAGTCTTTAATACCGGCATCCTTTTACACCCGCATCCTCTAAAAACAGCTTTCTTTAACCCGCATCCTCTAATACCGGCATCCTTTTACATCCGCATTCTTTAACAACCGCATCCTCTAAAAACAGCAGTCTTTAATACCGGCATCCTTTTACACCCGCCTCCTCTAAAAACAGCTTTCTTTAACCCGCATCCTCTAATACCGGCATGCTTGAATACCCGCATTCTTTAACACACAGATCCTCTAACAACCTTATTCTTTATGAACCGCATGCTTTAACAACCGCATCCTTTAAGACGCACATCCTCTAACAACTGCGTTCTTTAACACCCGCATTCTCTACTCCTGAATTATCTACTATCAGCATTATCTTAAATCCGCACCCTCTAATACTGGCATCCTTTTAACACCCGCATTATTTAACACCCACATCCTTTAACTCCCACATCCTCTAATAACGGCGTCCTCTAAATTCCGTATCCTATAACATCCTTTAACGAAAGAAATACCGATTACACGAAGACGAGAGATCAGCGTTAACTGTAAGAGTTGATTGGTATTTTTTAACTGCGGTTTAAAAAATATGGTACTATTTTGTATAGTAATGTATTATTACTTCTGGGTTTCAAGTAATAATTGTTTTGTCTCTATCAAACGTTTTCATTGCATCTTCAAAGATATTCGAACATTATTTACTTTTCTTTACACCATTGTGAACACTCTTTTTTATTCTAAAATCAAATTGATTTCCACAAAAGAAATTCAATTTAGCAAAAAGTTTCCAAATCTTTGTTTTAACACTATTTATACGATTTTAGAAAATATTCTTTTTTCTGTTTTTATCTCAGTTGTATATTATATAGAAACAATACTCGACGTTTCGAGGTTCAAGTTTATGGCACTTGAGAACGATAGTTTATTCATATCCCCGTAAGTCGTTTTGTGTCCATATACGAGGGTTGATCAAATATAAACGAGACTGATTTTTTTAAAAAAATTATTGCTTACTTACAAATTATTCTTGATACAACTTATTTTTCTACATAGTCTCCCGCACGAGTAACACATTTTTCCCACCGGATTGGAAGTTTTTTAATTCCATCTTCGTAAAATGTTCTCGGGCGTTCATTGAGTCATTGGAGCACGAAGGTCTCCACCGCAGAATCGTCTTCGAAACGCTGGCCTCCAAGCGCCTCTTTGAGTGGCCCAAACAGGTGATAGTCGCAGGGTGATAAGTCTGGACTGTATGGGGGATGTTCCATTGGTTCCCAGCCAATTTGATCGAGTTTAAGCCTCGTAGCGTTCGCCGAATGTGGTCGGGCATTATCGTGAAGAAGAATGACGTTTCTAGCCGGTTTAGATTTCCTTTTCCTACGAAAAGACTGTTTTGCGGCCTCTAAAACATCGCAATAATATTGTGCATTTATTGTGCGTCGTTGATGGAGGAAATCGACGTGAAAGGCGCCTTGATTGTCGAAAAATACAGTGGCCATTACCTTCCCGGCCGACGATCGTGATTTGGCCTTCAGGTTTTCTACTGCTTCCCGTCCTTCGGCGAATTCCTTGTGCCAAGCAAAAACGCGAGCTCTTGACAGGGTCCTGTCCCAGTATTGAGCCGTCAATCTACGAAAGATTTCAGTCGGATTGACCCCCTCCTTGGCCAAAAACTTAATAATAATTCTCTGCTCCACGGAAACGTTCACTTCACTCTCACTCATTGTATAGTTTTATACTGAAGGGTCCGAACGGAAATGTTACCCGTCTACGCCCGTCCCAAACCTCCCAGGCTACCTGAAACCCCACCCTTTAGAGTTCATTGTCCAACGGAAAAGTTTTTAGAAAGTCAGTCTCGTTTATATTTGATCAACCCTCGTATGTATACTCAAATAACGGCGTACAGTAAGCCATTTAGTCTATAATTTTACTGATCAATTTAATTTTTCCTTGTATATAAAAATGATTGTTTATTTGTACACAGGGTAAATTCCCTAATTCTAAAACTTTTAGTAAAACTAAATAGGCCAAAACTTTTACTGTGTTATTTGAAATGTTTTTTTTAATTATTGGAAATCCAAATAATCTT
This sequence comes from Callitettix versicolor, assembly GCA_022606455.1. Lineage (NCBI taxonomy): Eukaryota > Metazoa > Arthropoda > Insecta > Hemiptera > Cercopidae > Callitettix > Callitettix versicolor. Next base: position 1,750,371 of record CM040185.1, read on the forward strand.
CCATTTTTTTAAATTCTGTTTTCGAAATTTAGTTAGATATAAAACACGTAGAGCTAGTGCCAGCATTAAATAATAAAACATGTATTATCGTTTTAAATAATAATGAAGCACTGTTTCATGGTCGGTGTATACGAGGTAGTTAGCTCACCAGCCAGTCTGCTGCTTCTGAACATGCGCGCCTCAAGGTCATAGGTTCAAAACTTCAGTTACTGTCGTAAGCTTTTCGCTTATATTTATCGCCAGTCCCGCGTCGTCATTAGTCCAACTGGCATAAAGTATTTACATCAAATAAGAAAAACGTAATTAAGGCAACGTAATAATTTTTATTGTCTTGTGGTTCGAAGGCTGGTGTTTTAACTCCGGATTGTATGTACAGAAGGCCTGGCTCAATTGTTGGAAGGAGATACGTGCTGACGGCTGCTTTCCTGAAATCAAGGTAAGCACAAAGAATCAGTACCATAAAACGTGCACCAATCTTTTTCTATAAATATCAAGATTTTAGTCGTTGGAAACTATATTATACGTGATGTGTAACAAATATAGGCTATTACTTAAATATTAAGTAGTACCGTTATATTTGTAGTAAATTATTTTTTGAAGTATCAGTTACAAAAATATTTTATACTAAAAAAAGAGAAAAACAAAAAACTGCCACTTATTTTTAAAATTGTACAAAACAAAAATTTTTGTGTAAAAATTAAATAAATAAATACAGGATAAATAGATAAATACAGGAAAAAGAAATCCCTAGTTTTATTGTGTTCTATAGAATCTGTACAAAGTGACACACTATTCTAGTCTGTGGTATTTAATTCATTAACTGTCCAAGTTTTACTCGTGTACATGTGGGAATTCAGTTCCAGGCCCGCGTGACCTTTAGGATAACGACAACGCTCAGTTCAGGCGTTCAGTGCAGTGCAATGGCTACTCAGCAACAAAAGGCGCAGTGTGTTATTTGGCTTGTGCAAACTGAGTCTGTTATAACAGTACAACGTAATTTTAGATATGAGTATGGTGATGAACCATCTACAGCAAAAACTATCCGTTATTGGCTAAAGTCATTCAAGGAACCGGCAGTGTTTTAAAAGCAAAGTCGACCGAGAACTTCTGAAGCTACTGTTGAACAGATCCGGAGCCCAAAGAAGTCTACAGTTAGGAGTGCCTAAAGGTACTTTGTACGATGAGGTACGTAAAAGACTGCATTCGCGCGCCTACAAATTACAACTGTTACATGACATTAAACCTGCTGATAATAACAAAACATTGCAGTTGGCTGTTAACTTTCTGCATAGTGTCGATGAAAGTAACAATTTTTTGAAAAATATTCTGTTTTTTATGAGACCACATTTAATGAGTGGAACAGTTAATCGTCATAACTGCAGAATTTGGGGGGGGGCAGGGTCACCACATAACGTTATTTGGAGTCACGTTGACGCTCCTCCTTGTCCTTGTCCAAGACGTATTGCGTGATGTGGTTTTTCATTAAATTTACACATAAAACAAGGGAGTTCTTTTTGAAACACCCTGTATAGGCCTATCGCTTGCACAGGGCTCGGCGCCGTTCCTACCGGCACAACGTGTGGAGTAATGTAACACTTAAGCGGTATTCCAGATTTATTTGTGATTTTTCTTGTCTGGAATTGTTCACCTTTTACAGGCGTGACGACAACCTTGGAAAAGTTCGCGTAGGCAGTGGAGATTTCTGTAGAGGAGGACAAGTAATAGAAGTGGAAAATATTACGGAACACGAGAAGTTTAATCACTATTATTCCTACGACATTCTTCTGCTGCGTTTGACACACGACATACAATATGACGAAACTGCTAGGCCCATAAAACTGGCGTCCACGAGTCCACTTAACGGGTCTTCTGTCACTGTCACAGGGTTCGGTCCGTTGTTGGTAAGTACTGTGCAATTTTTACTTAGTTTAACATTCATTTTTGTAATTTTAATATATCTTTACGTGAGAAAATGCTTTGATTTTTGTCGTTATATTCAAACATTCCTCCCAACGATGGCCAGACTTCATTTTAGTTTTTTTGAAATGTCCTTGCAACTTTTGCGTGCGGGAGAAGCTGCGCTTGATTATTATATTGAGACACGACAGTCTGACATTTGGTGTTTACTTGACAAAATTTATTCTTTAAACTTGGCATTAATTTTAAATTAGTTAAAGATTTTTCTTTTTGCAATTTGCAATTTTTTTAAATATATATATAATTTTACTAAACCAATATACTCGGCATTTCCCCTTCTGTTGGCCAGTTTCTACACGGAAATTCTTATAGGTGTGTCAATTTATAGAAACTGTACAATAGGCCTGTTAATTTTATGTTCTGTTTTTTTCGTCCTAAAACGGTTTTAAAAATGATAGCGCCTGTTTTGCTTTTGTGGGTATTTTAATATTTCTAGGAGTTTTGAACCGGAAAATTGTCCAAACATTTTTTTTATAACAAAAATGGTTTAGAAAGAGAGCAAATTTACAAAGTTTAAGTCTGTAAAGAAGTGCATAATCAAATTTCCATAAAAAAACGAAATATGTAACTCAAATGTAAAAACTAATTTCAACACGATAACCATACTACTTGCAGACGTCACAAGCTTTATAGTTATATACGGGTATTCTAAACAATTCAACTAAAATAATTGGCCTGATGGAATTGATTTATCCAATGAACTAGTTCCGTAAACCCTAAGCAGATGTAGGGGTTCAGAAAACTCGAATGATCCAATTAGTGGTCACTTCATGAAGGGAGAAAACAGAAAATCGTTTCTTAGCGCCAACATTGTGCAGCGAGACCGGTGCTTGTTGGGTCTTTTGGATCCTCCCAGGACAGTTACTACTAAATTAAGTGCAATAAATTGATAAAGGAAATGGTGTCACTACCACGAGGGTTTACCACCATCCCCACTTAACAGAAGAAGATCAAAGAAGAAGACAGTAGATAGGGACAGTTACTACTAAATTAAGTGCAATAAATTGCTAAAGGAAATGGTGTCACTACCACGAGGGTTTACCACCATCCCCACTTAACAGAAGAAGATCAAAGAAGAAGACAGTAGATAGGGACAGTTACTACTAAATTAAGTGCAATAAATTGCTAAAGGAAATGGTGTTACTACCACGAGGGTCACCCAATCCTCCCAGGACAGCCATAAACACATAGGTCGGGAGCCAGCATGTACGACCACTAAAACCAAACCAAAAGTTAACTAAATTTCACAAACATAATATTACCCAATAGACCGCGCTATCACTAAGTTAAAATGAAGGTATGAAGGTAACACTACAAACACTTTAGGGAATCATTGCGTTATAAATGGGGGGGGGAGGTCATTACAGTGATGTTTAAAGTAAAACCTGACTGCCGTTAGTCCCACAACGCCATTTGGCCTCCATTTCGGCCCAAGACCAAAGTCAGCGCCCCTTCGGGTCAAAACTTAAATGCTTATGCTTAAAGAATTAATACAGTAAAAATAAATATGGCGGTCACCTCAGGCTACCAGCGCGTGCGCCGATGCCGAGAGTTCAACGGACAGTGGCTTGCGTAATCTAGCGAGTCGGTGGGAAGCTCGCACATGCGCACTGCGCAATTTGTAAATATCGCTCAAATATATGCAAAAAGCTAATTGGTTTTATTGAAGTTTGTCTTTTGTTTGTTAACTTTGTACAGAAAAAACTGTGCACGGTACACAGAGACCTTTCTGTAACAGTTATTTCATTATTTACTGATTATTGTTTCAGACAAACGAATCTTATTATGTGATTGAAGGGCCGCAAACCATTGTTGACAACGTCACGTGCCAAAAAGCCTACGTCAGTGAAGGCATAAAACTTGATGAAAGCAACCTCTGTTCGTACAACTACGATGTCTGTCCTTGTAACGTAAGTGAATATTATATTGAATGCTGTCCTGTTTGTAACATTAGCAGCTGAATACACCTGATAGTAAGGTTGCTAAAGGGGCCCCACTATCCAGCACGTCCACTACCCCACGAATTCTCAAGTACATGCTTAAGGGTTCCTAACTAGCTGACTGCTGTAATTTAAGGTCGAATGTTTTGTTTTAATTAAGAGTTGCAATGTTGACTCGAGAGTTGATCGGCTTACTATAACGCTTATGTCCAGCGGCGTAAGAAACTTTAAAGGTGTTTGGTGAACGTTTCAAGACACGCTTTTGTTTTAGGTCTAAACATTGAAAAAACGTATTTAAAATATCGAAAAGCCCTGAAAAAAAATGATTTTTTAAAAAAATTTCATTCGAAGTTTAAAATTTGTTGAAATTTTTCTTACTTTTAACGTGTCGAAATCACAGGCTGAGGACATGAAAACTTTTGTATCGTTCGGTTCTACAAAACTGTCCACGTGCAAAGCTACTACAATACAATATATATGGCATTAGTATCACTTCTAGTTTCAAATGATACCCCGCATTGGATAATTAAACAAAAATATAATTTTCTTTTTATATTTTATCCTTTATCTAACCCTAATATTGTTATCATAAAACCTTATAATTTTCCGGAGTACTATCGTTTACTAGTAAGAGATGCGTTATGGAATAAATAAATGAATGAATTTGAGGCTTTATTAGGATACATACCTTTCCCCCATATTTCTCTCTCTCTCTCTCTCTCTCTCTCTCTCTCTCTCTCTCTCTTTTTCTCTATCTGTCTCTATCTTTATCGATCAATCCATCCATATTCTAGGACAAGTCTGTTCCTCTCTTCCACCGACAAACTGACAGGAGGACATGAGTGCGAATTTATAAGTTTTCTTGGTTCTATTTAAGAATTGTAAAACAGGAGGTACATGTATTCCTGACCAAATATTATATAAAACGTTTATGAAGTCCGCTTTGGATGACAAACCGCCAAATGCTTCTCTCTACGACAGATTGGAGGGCCAGAGACCAGTTGAGGCCTTGAAGGCGGGCGAAGGGCCAAATGCCAACGCTGGTACCACGGGTGCATGGGAAGCCCTGTCTGAGCCCTGTTCGTGATTGTTGTGTCACTGCTGGATAGTAGATTATTTCCCTTTCCCTCTTTAAGTGTGAGTGGAATCTCACGGAGAACCGTAATGGACAAGATAAGTCAGCCCTGACAGCATATATTAATGTATTCTACTGGAAATAAACCTGTCAAATATTCTGTTCTGCTCTCCCCTTGAAGCACACGGGAGACGGGTATGTTCCATTGTCTCTTCTTCCTTTCCACATGCTTTACAAAGAACATGTTAATTACATTTACATTTGTATGAGTAAGTATGTCTGAATATGAATTGGGGATTGAATATTATATTTGGGGACTTGAGGTGAACCTAAACAAAATGAGTGCATGTGTATTTGAGGGCAGAGCATGAATCTTCTATTGGAACACAACACAAATCAAGAGGGGTACAACTTACAAATACTTGGGAATGACAATTGCTAACAAAAGACTCTTGGACACAGCGATGAAAGAACGGAACACCTTGGGAAGAAGAGCAATAAGAATACTTAATAGCATCATATGGGATCAACAGATAACAAAAATAAATAAACATAAAATATATAATACAATTATAAAAAGTATAATCTCATATGGAAGCGAAGTATGGCCACTGAAACAAAAAAACAGACAAATGTGTTGAAGCTACAGAAATGTACTAATGGCTTAGAGCCGCAGGTCGGTCCAAACGGGAAAGGTAAACAAATTTTATAATCCGTGAAATCATAGATGTGGAGCACACCATTGTAGACGACATCAAGACAAAACAACTTCGATGGTTGGTCATGTTGAAGGACGGACGAAAATCGACTTCCCAAACAGATATTAAAATCGAGACCACATGGTTCCAAAAAAGAAGGAAGACCGAGAGAAGGAATTCATAACGAAGTGAGAGAGGGGGGAATGAAGTTAATATGCCTAATAACCATACTAATACAATACAAATTGTTTATTTTATTGCAGCGGGACCACGGCGCTCCTTTAGTGCAAAACAAAGAACTGGTTGCCTTCTTCATAGGAGGGGCTTTCTGTTGCGAAGACGGTGACATACCTCAGCTTTATAATGACGTTCCTGCAATCAGAGACTGGATTTACGAAACCATGGAGAAAGACGGTTATGATTATAAAGAAGACATCCCTCACTATTGGCAATAAGACTTATGGTGAATTTTGAAACATCACCTTTGTATTAGAAAACTTGGTGTTTATCAAATAAAACTAATTAATAATTTTCTTACCCATTGTTCACCTGTTGTTTTTAGTCCTAGTTTGTATTGTAACTAGTGAAATGAAATGGAACTGTAAAGTGACTTGCTCGCAGATCTATAACCACGCGCAATAGGCCTCAAACTTGAAAAATCAGATCTTTAGTCAAGTTACAATACTTCAAAGAAAATGCATGGCTTACAACAATAATTCAAAATTCAAAATTTTCAAATTCTGTCCAGTTTATTCTTTGTGTATGATTAAAATGTGAGCAAATTTATTAAGATGGTGTTCAATTGGGTTGTAGATATTCATTAATACCGATTTTTGTTTTTACCGACAGTTCCCGAATTCGAAATTTCCCAAAGACCAGTACTATTTGAGGTTCTTAATTGTTTAAGCAAATTTTTAAAGTAAAAATTGTTTAGAGTATTTTTGAAAAAAATGTGACAGCTACCAATTTTTAGGTTATTTAGCTGTTTGTGGAAAAGTTGATAAAACACTTTTTTAATTAGAGCAGTAATTTTGCATTAGACGCAAACAGGAAGTCTAAACTAAAGATAATCCTGCACGCGTATATACAATATTAATTTATTATACGGTTGCAATATGTTTTCTCGATAGATTGCCTCAAGACCTCACTCGTGAATATTGCCAAAAGTGATTTACCAGAGTGACTCATATAAAAAAAAAGATCTTTTTACACCAATCATAGACAAAAATGTTTTATGTTTTCGTTTTAATTGAGATTTTAAATTCAAAAGACCAATTAAGTATACATCCTTTATCTTATTCCAACTCAACCACTTTGCAACGATACATTATTAACTGTTTAAATTCCTACATAATCACTTTTAATATTTTAATCTAATTCAGATTACCAACAGAATAGTATTACAATCTGAATGTAAGATTTTATTTAAAAAAATGCAATTACTTACAATTTGTGTTACGGTGTGTTTATTCGGTAAGTTTTTATATTACTATTATTGTTATTGTTGGTTGAACAAATGAAAATTAGGTTAGATTTAAATAATCATAAGACGGTAAACAAAAGTTAACAAAGTTTTCCAACTTTTAATTTAATTACTTGTATACCTTCTAAGTGGCCAATACCACAATACCCAAATACGTGCGTGACGCGTGATGTATTCCTGAGCATCTAATCGAGCACAAAGAAAAACAGATTTCCTTATCAGAAAATTATTTTAAGTGAAGCCGTTTACCGTATTAATAAAATTAAGACTTTTAGGTATCAGTGATGTAGATTTACTTTGCTGTACTTTGGTTGGCTCCAACAACAATTACAAGAATAATGTTGGCCGTTCAAAATAACAAACGGCTCGGTGTGTTCTTTGGTTGGTTTCAACGACAACGGCAAGAATAATGTTGGCCGTTCAAAATAACAAAAGGCTCGGTGTGCTCTTTGGTTAGTTTCAACGACAACGGCAAGAATAATGTTGGCCGTTCAAAATAACAGAAGGCTCAGTGTGTTCTTTGGTTGGTTTCAACGACAACGGCAAGAATAATGTTGGCCGTTCAAAATAACAAAAGGCTCGGTGTGCTCTTTGGTTAGTTTCAACGACAACGGCAAGAATAATGTTGGCCGTTCAAAATAACAGAAGGCTCGGTGTGTTCTTTGGTTGGTTTCAACGACAACGGCAAGAATAATGTTGGCCGTTCAAAATAACAAAAGGCTCGGTGTGCTCTTTGGTTAGTTTCAACGACAACGGCAAGAATAATGTTGGCCGTTCAAAATAACAGAAGGCTCGGTGTGTTCTTTGGTTGGTTTCAACGACAACGGCAAGAATAATGTTGGCCGTTCAAAATAACAGAAGGCTCAGTGTGTTCTTTGGTTGGTTTCAACGACAACGGCAAGAATAATGTTGGCCGTTTAAAATAACAAACGGCTCGGTGTGTTCTTTGGTTGGCTCCAACAACAATTACAAGAATAATGTTGGCCGTTCAAAATAGCAGAAGGCTCAGTGTGTTCATTGGTTGGTTTCAACGACAACGGCAAGAATAATGTTGGTCGTTCAAAATAACAGAATGCTCAGTGTGCTCTTTGGTTGGTTTCAATGACAACGGCAAGAATAATGTTGGCCGTTCAAAATAACAGAATGCTCAGTGTGTTCTTTGGTTGGTTTCAACGACAACGGCAAGAATAATGTTGGCCGTTCAAAATAACAGAAGGCTCGGTGTGCTCTTTGGTTAGTTTCAACGACAACGGCAAGAATAATGTTGGCCGTTCAAAATAACAGAAGGCTCAGTGTGTTCTTTGGTTGGTTTCAACGACAACGGCAAGAATAATGTTGGCCGTTCAAAATAACAGAAGGCTCAGTGTGTTCTTTGGTTGGTTTCAACGACAACGGCAAGAATAATGTTGGCCGTTCAAAATAACAGAAGGCTCAGAGTGTTCTTTGGTTGGTTTCAACGACAACGGCAAGAATAATGTTGGCCGTTCAAAATAACAGAATGCTCAGTGTGTTCTTTGGTTGGTTTCAATGACAACGGCAAGAATAATGTTGGCCGTTCAAAATAACAGAATGCTCAGTGTGCTCTTTGGTTGGTTCCAATAACAACGGCAAGAATAATGTTGGCCGTTCAAAATAACAGAAGGCTCAGTGTGTTCTTTGGTTGGTTTCAACGGCAACGGCAAGAATAATGTTGGCCGTTCAAAATAACAGAAGGCTCGGTGTGCTCTTTGGTTGGTTCCAATAACAACGGCAAGAATAATGTTGGCCGTTCAAAATAACAGAAGGCTCGGTGTGCTCTTTGGTTGGTTCCAACAACAACGGCAAGAATAATGTTGGCCGTTCAAAATAACAGAAGGCTCGGTGTGCTCTTTGGTTGGTTCCAATAACAACAGCAAGAATAATGTTGGCCGTTCAAAATAACAGAAGGCTCGGTGTGCTCTTTGGTTGGTTCCAACGACAACGGCAAGAATAATGTTGGCCGTTCAAAATAACAGAAGGCTCGGTGTGCTCTTTGGTTGGTTCCAATAACAACGGCAAGAATAATGTTGGCCGTTCAAAATAACAGAAGGCTCGGTGTGCTCTTTGGTTGGTTCCAACAACAACGGCAAGAATAATGTTGGCCGTTCAAAATAACAGAAGGCTCGGTGTGCTCTTTGGTTGGTTCCAATAACAACGGCAAGAATAATGTTGGCCGTTCAAAATAACAGAAGGCTCGGTGTGCTCTTTGGTTGGTTCCAACAACAACGGCAAGAATAATGTTGGCCGTTCAAAATAACAGAAGGCTCGGTGTGCTCTTTGGTTGGTTCCAACAACAACGGCAAGAATAATGTTGGCCGTTCAAAATAACAGAAGGCTCGGTGTGCTCTTTGGTTGGTTCCAACAACAACGGCAAGAATAATGTTGGCCGTTCAAAATAACAGAAGGCTCGGTGTGCTCTTTGGTTGGTTCCAACAACAACGGCAAGAATAATGTTGGCCGTTCAAAATAACAGAAGGCTCCGTGTGTTCTTTGGTTGGTTCCAATAACAACGGCAAGAACTTTATTAACATGCAAAAAAAAGTAAATTTCAGATTAATTGGAATTTAATAAAAATTAAAAATCAAAAAATAAATCCTGCCATTAAAATATAACTAGTAAAAATCAGTATTGAAATTAAACCCAGAAGTAGGCGTTGTCAGACAGTAAGAGGGCTACGATCACCAACCATGTTACTACGAGTTCAAGAAGATTGGAAAAAACAGCCATGCCATTCAATAGTTATGAGAAACCAGGCAAATCAAGGCAAAAATTGTAGATTCGTGGATTTGGGTCTAAGGACAAAGTTACCAATTGGTCTAACCAAAGTCATCACCAGCATAACGCAATTTTATGACAAGATAATGGAAATAATTAATTACAAATAAACTGAGAGTAGTGCAGGTTATAAATTTCAAACAACAGCGGCGATCTGAAAGTTTCAATGATAAAAAATCTGAGGTATATTTTACACTGAAAATTGCCCAAACTGATCTTGAAAGACATGGTGGGAAGATTAGCTGAGCCGAGTGGTCAGTTGGCAAAATCATTCTAGCAAAACGTTTTAAGTACATAAGACTTGCAGTTATAAATCTCTGCAGGCAGCAGTCGCGACACGAGGTTACCGCCGAGTTGGAGACAAAATTCACAAGCTGAGACTGATAATACCGTTTGCTGAAACACCGGAAACAAGGTGAACCAGTAGTTCAGTCATCGTTGCACTCCCGTGAGGACCCACACCAGCAAGGAACGACAGTACAATTTCTGAAAGGACAAGGTAAAATTTTACGAATAATTAAATGAAAAAAATTACCAACGATTAATATTGTTTGTCGGAAATTAATTTGGAGAAAATAATATATACGTTCACATTTCAAATAAATTTACTCCAAGAACGAAAACAAGAAAAATTAACTAAATCAAAATAAATTAATAAACTTTAAATACATCACTGAATAAATAAAAAACTATTAATAGTCTGGTTGAGAAAAGTTTATAGGATATTGATATAATTGAAACAATGGTATCCTGCAGTGGGTGAAAACTAGAGAGGATTTAGACGTCCCTCGCGGTACCCGAGTCTAACACCCACTTACACTTACACTAAACTTACGACTTTAACACTTTACACCCACACTTACATTTAGGAAGGCGATAATAGCCTCAATGTGCTTTTCGCCTTGAAATAACGAAAAGAAAAAATGAAACAATGGTAAAACTATGAAAAATCAAATATTAAATTTGAATTAATTGTATAAATTTTAATAAAGATAAATCCAATTAAAAAAGATTAATTATTAATTAATCAACTTATTAATTTAAACAAAATTAATTCATGAAAAAGGCAATTTTGTGCTCCTGGGAAAAAGATAATTAAGAAATATAATTAAGGCTTTTGTAATTTAATTAAATAACTGGAAGATAAATATATGATTTAGAAATATAAATAATTTTAAAGGTTAATTTTATTTTAGATATTTTAGATTATTTTAGATTCATACACACACACACACACACACACACACACACACACACACACACACACACACACACAGACGTCCCACGCAGTAACCGAGTCTATAACACACTTACACTTACAACACTATACTTACTACTTTAACACTTTACTCTCACACTTACATTTAGGAAGCCGCCTCGTTGGCCTAGTTGATAGAGTACTGGGCTTTCACCCCGAGGACCCGGGTTCGATTCCCGGCCAGGGAATGATTTATGGCATTTTCATACGCTATAAATCATCCCATCGTCTGCATTAGCCCAAGTGCGCACAATATTCAGACATTTAGGGAGGCGCCCTAATAACCTCAATGTATTTTTCGCCTTAAAATAAAATATATATATATAAAATAATATATATGTACATATATACATATATATGTATACACACACACACACACACACACACACACACACACATATATATATATATATATATATATATATATATATATATAAAGACTCCTCAAAACTCTAGGACTCCTAGAGGTTAGGATCGGTGCCCATTTCAAGGTCCTGGATCTGAGTGGCTTGGTAACCGGTTTTTTCAAATACCGTCACTGCAAGAACGTGTCTGATTTACCATCACCTATATATTAAAAAAAAACAATTATTTAATTCTAATAGTTTTTTGTGTTTTTATTTTACATTCAGGTGTTGTGTCGGCTGACAAAAAATTACCTAACCAACTGGTTACTAAGGTTCCAAATGACGTCACTAAATTTGGAAGTAGCATCGTTGGGGGTGTCAAAACTACACTTGAGAACGTCCCCTACATGGTAAAATCTTCTAGGTGTGATTAAAGTTGCATGTTTCAAAAATGAATTTTCATTATGTTAAAGTCTGGATTGGTGTTAGTTTTTTTTAATTTATAACGAAACTGCTTTGGAAAAATGTGCTATAAAGGGGCCATCATGGTAAGATCCATACCATATGGTTTTTAACTATTTAATTATTGTTTTTTTTACTCTTTAATTATTTAAACAAATTCGTATTAAATATTTGCGAATGTAAAAGGTATTATTCTTTCAGTTTTGAAAATGAATGTTTTTCGCGCAATGTTGTAAATATTTTTATATTAATAAAAAATTTTTTTTTTATTTCTTTTTTGCAATTGACTTTATTTACACAATTTTGTTAAGTATTAGATTTTCTACAAATTTTGTTTGTAGATTGTTCTACAAATCTTATTTGTTTATTGGGAAAATAACAGTTATTGTAGGCCAAATGTACACAATTTGTTATTTTGCCTCTGCTTTTTGCGTTTTACACCGTTTTTCTTAAAAACTACTTGACTTACAGCTCTGGAACCACTTTTATTAAATTTTTTAGATCAAAAACCACAGTTAACCACAAGTTTCTAGAATTTCGGTGTGGTTTAATTTCCCTCTTTTCCCTGAACCCATGGCGAAGTTTTTAACTCGCTAACAAAGCTTTTTTGGACCCATGTTTATATATAACATATCTCTTTGATCATATATACTTTTTTCATCATTTTCACTGGTAGGAATTTTTTCTGTTTCTTCCTGAAACACCCATTATATATATATATATATATATATATATATATATATATATATATATATATATATATATATTTTTTTAGAAGTGATCTAGTGGTCAGTATCGGCGCTCAATTTAAGGTCTCGGGTCTGGGACTTACCATGATGGCCACATTAGGTTTTTCTTACATGTTTTGTGCAACCCTACGTTCACAGGCTGAAGACTCATACAATACTAAATTTATATTTCTTATTTTTTGTATTTTATCAGTAGTTTGTTAATTTAACTTTCGGTAACATAACAGAAAATCATTTTAATTAGTAAAATAAAGAAGTAAAATTATATATTTTGTTTTTGTAGGCTGCTGTTTTGACAGATGACGGAATATATAGAAGGCCGGGAACAATTATTGGGAAAAAGTTTATTTTAACAGTTGCCTTCGTGCTACAGGAGTGAGTATGTTGAACATATGTAGCAGCCGTTACTTTAAGAGTCATCTGTACTTTCCTTAAAAGGTAGCGAGCATGAACTCCGTAACACGCTGTGTTTACGAGTTCTTCCTCCCGTTGTATGTCTCATATTGAGTAACAGTTACTGTAAACCCTAAGAAGAAATTGAATACGAGTTGTAGCTATTAAATAATGAGACTGACGTTGTAAAAAATTGTATTTTCATTTTATACATAATTACTTATTATCACCTTCAATATACACCCCTTATCTACCCTAAAATGCTCCATGCGTATTTTCCATTGTTGGAAACAGTGCTGGAAGTCATCTTCTGTCAACTCCTTCAGGACTCTTGCCGCTTTCACTTTTACAGCTTCCACGGATTCAAATCTCGTCCCTTTTAACGCAAATTTCACCTTAGGGAACTGATAGGTGCAAGGTCTGGTGAGTAAGGTGGATGTTCTAACACTGGGATGCTGTACTTGGCCAGGAACCTCTTGACAGATAACGCGGAACGAGCTGGCACATTGACTTGGTGGAAAATCCATGATTTATCCTTCCACATTTCGGGTCGTTTTTTCCTTACTCTTTCACGTAGTTTACCAAGTACCTCAAGGTAGTAATATTGATTAATTGTTTGACCTTCAGGAACTCAGTGAAGGTACACAATCCCATGAATATCGAAAAAAACAATCATTGCTTTAAATTTTGACTTGCTGATTCTTGCTTTTTTGGCTCTCGGTGAAGTTGGGGTCTTCCAATGCATGGATGCGCCAGCTTTGTTTCCGGATCATACGTAAAAAACCACGATTCATCACATGTTATTATCCTTTCCAATAAATTTTTGGTTATTTTCAATGGCATCCAAAGTGTCAGTACAAACATTTTCGCGAGCTGCTTGTTGTTCAAACGTTAAAATTTTTGGCACACACTTTTCGCATATTCAAATTGTCACGTAAAATTTGCCGTACACATTCTTTATCAATGCCTACAGTTTCACCAATTGCACGAATACTTAATCGACGGTCAGACCGAATCAGATTAGCAACTTTCTCGACATTGTCATCCGGCAAAACAAAATAACAACACTAACGGAAATGAAGGTTATGACTAAACGGTGTTGGTTACACAAACGAGACTAACTGCATTATGAAGAGAACTAAACAGCTGTCGGTCAATGGCGGTTGGCGCATGCGCACTTGTTCCGCCGCAGCGTCAGTCTCGTTATTTAAAAGCCACAACTCGTAAACGTACTGGAATGATAATCATTTTGAGAGTTGTGAGCGCTTGCTTCTGGCGGTATCTTGCGGCAGTGTTCAACAACAGTTAAATAGACAATAGTACTGTTTATTTTCTCAAACGTCTTCACCTCCTGACGTACATATATCTATACGTCTCTATATAGATACGTATATATCTATAGTATAGATATAGTTTTTGAAGATGGAGGTTCTCCGAAACGCGTCAACGAGAGTAGAACTGACGAAGCTAGGGAAGGCAGATCATTATACTGAACACAGTAACATTATAATTTATAAACAAATGTGTAATTGCCATAAGAAGTTATGAAATGAAATATTGGTAGAAGTATCTACAGTTTTTACGTTCTATGTGACTTCTATTAGGCTAAAGCTCGTAGCCTTTGCAAAGGTTCTCGGACTAGCTTAGCACTAAGCTGAGGTACTGAAGTCGCCTGCTATCGTCTCTAACAGCAAAGTGGGCTTGGCGGAAGTGTAGCGTCGTCCATAATGCTGCAACAAATTGGCATATTAAGTACACTGAGCGGTCTTCAGTTCTAAACTTGAACTATAAACGCAGCTAAGAACTCCCCAACACCGGTGACCCCTTGTATATATATTCAGTATTTGTCTTTACGCTTTTCTTTCCACAGTGCGATGGACCATGTCGGAGCAGTAAGGGTAGGCTGTTCAGATTTTAGAAAAGGAGGACAATTTATAAAAGTCAAAAACATTACAAAACACGAGAAATATGACCAATTTTACTGCTATGACGTGTCGCTGTTGGAGCTGTCAGAAGAGATCCAGTATGGCCCCACTGTTAAGCCTATAAGGATGGCGTCCGAGACACCAATCAACGGAACAACTGGATTGGTCAGCTCTTTTGATGTTGCAATGGTAAATATTATGGTTTCATATACGGTGATTTAAAGTGTATACAATCGAATTTTAAAATCCTAGCAGCTTCTGATAATGGTATTAGAGTATTGCTACAAGATAGCAGCACATGGCACTTTCAAATTATATATATATTATTATTATTATCTGCGCATAGACCCTGTTGGATCACGCAAAGCACTCCGACTCATGTCTTGTTCCTTCTAATCCTCCACACCTCCCTCATCCTGTCCCCATGGATCCTCTTCCGCTCCTCCGTCCATTTTACCCCTGCTCTCTTTGGGATTTCATTCTCTGGGACCTTCCAACCGAGCATCTTTCTCCTGTATGCGCGCCTGTCTTCAACATCTGTTGAGTCTATTCCTGCGTCATGTAGGTCTATTCTGACTTGTGCGATCCACGACGTTGTTGATTTGACACCTTGTATATACTTAAGGATTCTGTTGGCAAGTCTCGTTGTTGGGAGTCTACTGATGTGTCCCATATATATATATATATATATATATATATATATACACACACACACACACCTCAGGGAGGTGCAGACTATCTGCACCTATTCAGAGAATTTAGACATCCCTCGCAGTACCCGACTTTAAACACTTTACTCGAACACTTACATTTAGGGAGGCGATAATAGCCACAAGCATTTCGCCTTAAAATAATAATTATTATTATAATTCATTATTTACATTCTTTATATTTCTGTGTGCAATTGAGCTCCTTTTGCACAAAATTCTTAGCAATGAAGAGTTAAGCTTAACGTAATGCTCTTTTAAAATTCACTCTTTTCAAAATAGCTTCACTTTTACGCTCTCTAAATGAAAAATGTTGGGCGAAAATATATGGTGTTGATGTTTTCTTACGTACCAACCACGTTTCAGCTTCCCTTCTCTTGTGGTTTCAACTCCCAATTGAGAAACAAATATTCGTGTGTTCAGAATTATTGCCGAATGTAACTTCGAGTTTGTAAAAATTAGAAAATCTACGGTCTTCCTGTACAGGAATTATTTTATTATTATTATTATTATTATTTTTTTTTTTTTTTTTTTTTTTTTTTTTTGGGAACTAAATTATTTTAGCTACAGAAATAATTTAGCCTCCGAGATAGTTTTTTTTGTAACTCTATAATAAATATTATTACTAAAATACATTTACGCGCCGTCTTCCTGTACGCCAAATTTCAGCTTCCTGCATTTTGTGCTGATCGAGATATTATTCTGTCATATTTTGAAAAAAAACTGAGACTCCCAATCAGAATGATGACAAAATTACATTGCACTTTTTTAACCAGGTAGGCTACAAACATAATCTTCTTAGGTGAAGTTCTGAACATGTTAGTCGAGATATTTTCGTGTTTAATACTTCTACATTCTAGGCACACGAGTCGAAATTTCGTAACAAAAATATATTCGTGCGCCCTTTTGAGTTACAGCCTGCTTGCATTGTTTTAGCTCTTATAATCTGAGAGATATTTCCGTAAGGCCATCTGCAGGAGACAGAAGAGTACCTTATAAAGAAGGTTATTATTTTTTGTTTTAATTTTATTAACAAGATTTTATAAAACGGATTTACAACTTTTGAAATGAAAAATAATCACATTCCTTCTTATTAAAATTAAAGTACAAAAATTGAATTAAATTAATTCCTTCTTAACAAACTTTAAACAATTTGTTTTCTTAGCATTTGTTTCTTTACTTAGTAACATGTTTCAAATCATTGAACAACTCTTAACATTGTTTGTTTCAATATAATTTAATATTTATATACTTACTTTTATAAAGTGTACAATTTCTAATTAAATTTATCATTAATCACGTAACTGTTTCATTCGTTTTAACGAAGTTCTAGATTGTAAAATAGAAATTTCGTTTAAATTGTTTTCTTATTTCATTTAAAGATAAACAACTAACATTAATATTTTTAACAATATAAACATAATTAAATAAACATATGTATTAATATGTTCAATATATGGAAACATCTTGTTTACCATTGGCTACTTTTAAAAGCGATCAAATGTTTACAAACGAAATTCCAAGAGTAGTATAAAAATGCTTTTGTGAGAGTGCAGCACAATACAGGCATAGGCGACAGAAATAATTCTGTGTGTACCAAAACAGCTGATTGATAAAAAAACGCATTGATAAAAGTAATATTTAAATATTTTTTTATTCATAAGTTATGAAAGTAGAATCGGAAGGACAATCCAGTTCTAATATGTAAATGTTATTAAATAAAAGACTCTGCCTTTGTAAACAGTAAATAACCATATTTTAGGTATGTAATATAAAATGTTATTTGAGGTTGGTTTTGTACAGATTTCAATCATGTAAAATGTTATAATTCAGTCATTAATTTTATAAATTATAATTTTAAATGCGGAAGTAGAACAAAGTAAGGCCTATTGCATAATAATCTAAATATAATGAATGGCATTACTTGAAAATAACTAAGAACGTCTTGCTTATATACATTGTTGTATATTATTCGTTTCTTTCTTTCAGAATAGTTGCACGAGCCCACTAGTAGTTTATATATTTTTTTAAAGTTAAAAACTATGACACTTAGTAGGCCCTGACTAAAAATTTAAGGAAAACTGTTTTTAAGGAAGTAAAATTAAAAAGTAATAAACATATTTTCCGTAAATATTAAAAAATGATATGTTTTAGGTGTAAAATATTTTCTTTGTTTTCAGGAAAACAATACTTATTATCTGAAGAAAGGTTTTCAAAACATAGTTGACAAGGACTCATGTGCTCCGTATTACGTAGAGGATGAGCTCGCTGTTGACGAGAGCGTTGTATGTGCTCATAATCCTACAGTCTGTCCTTGCAATGTAAGTAAACACTCTAGTGGGGAACTAAAACAATTCTTATTATCTGAAGAAAGGTTTTCAAACATAGTTGACAAGGACTCATGTGCTCCGTATTACGTAGAGGATGAGCTCGTTGTTGACGAGAGCGTTGTATGTGCTCATAATCCTACAGTCTGTCCTTGCAATGTAAGTAAACACTAGTGGGGAACTAAAACAATTCTTATTATCTGAAGAAAGGTTTTCAAAACATAGTTGACAAGGACTCATGTGCTCCGTATTACGTAGAGGATGAGCTCGTTGTTGACGAGAGCGTTGTATGTGCTCATAACCCTACAGTCTGTCCTTGCAATGTAAGTAAACACTCTAGTGGGGAACTAAAACAATTCTTATTATCTGAAGAAAGGTTTTCAAACATAGTTGACAAGGACTCATGTGCTCCGTATTACGTAGAGGATGAGCTCGCTGTTGACGAGAGCGTTGTATGTGCTCATAATCCTACAGTCTGTCCTTGCAATGTAAGTAAACACTCTAGTGGGGAACTAAAACAATTCTTATTATCTGAAGAAAGGTTTTCAAAACATAGTTGACAAGGACTCATGTGCTCCGTATTACGTAGAGGATGAGCTCGTTGTTGACGAGAGCGTTGTATGTGCTCATAACCCTACAGTCTGTCCTTGCAATGTAAGTAAACACTCTAGTGGGGAATTGCTGTATTTAAAATTAAGAATTTTTTAAATTACTTAAAATTTCAGGTTAGGTTTATAAAACTAAAACAATTTTAATCAGCTGCAAAGAATGAAGAACCATTCTGAGCGCAGTTCTAGAATTAATTAAAATTGAGGTTTTATTTCGTAAACGTCGAAAGGTTTTTACGATTGTGTTTCGTATATGCCTACTTATGAAATGATCTTGTGAAATTCTATTGCCACAATAAAAACATATCAAAAAGGAGTTGGACTACTAGAGAATGCTTAGGTCTAACCTGCTAACTGTTCCAATATCGAATTATCGAATCCCTAAATAATCGCGGAACGCTGTTGGTCTGTTGATGTGATAGAAGCAAATTTCCAAACATATTTTTTACTCTGTCATTTTTTGAAAGTTTAAATTCCTTATCCATAATCAGCACTATAATATGCATGGATAAACTATTAAAATTCTCAAAATCACAGTTTCAAAAATTTACAAAATGATTTGGTTTTTATTTTCTTACTGTTTGAAGTATCCTTTTGGAAATTACTATATTAACAAATTTTAAAATTCGTGTTTTTGGGCTTGCAGGTGGTTTACTAATTAAGCCTTTTTGAGTAACTCAATTAAATATGACGAATTTTGAGCAATATTTTATTAGAAATTGTGCACCTTAAATACCATATATCACCCTCTCTCTCTCTTCTTTCTCTCTCTCTCTCTCTCTCTCTCTCTCTCACACACACACACACACACACACACACACACACACACACACACACACACACACACACACACACACACACACACACACACACACACACACACACACACATATATATATATATATATATATATATATATATATATATATATATATGTGTGTGTGTGTGTGTGTGTGTGTGTGTGTGTGTGTGTGCTGCGCTCATATGTAAGAATGCTATAGCCTAATTGAACAAATTAACGACTTGATTACAGAGAGATCACGGAGCACCTTTAGTTATATCAGATGAACTGGTCGCCATCTTTGTAGGAGGCGCTTTCTGTTGCGAAGAACCGATAAGGCCGCACATATACAACGACGTCTCCACTGTTAAAGGTTGGCTTGTGAAACATATGGAGGCAAAAGGTTATGACTTTAAACAAGATGCTGGACACTATTTCGGCGAATGAGACATACCATTTCAGTTTTATAATTACGTGAAGTGTATTTCAATGGTTTTGTATTTAAATTGCACTGATTTGAGTAAAATATGTGTAAATAGTATTTATTTAATAAAAATAACAATAATGACTATTTTTATATTAGTTTGCCCGTTATAGTCCTTGTTCACTTGTCGTTACATACAGGTTATGTTCACTAACTCTAGACTTTTAGTGCAACTTACACACTGCTAATGTTCATGTTTAATAGTAATGCAACTTGCACATTCCTTATGTTCATGTTTAATAGTAATGCAACTTACACACTGCTAATGTTTATGTTTACCAGTAATGCAACTTACACACTGCTAATGTTCATGTTTACTAGTAACGCAACTTACACACTGCTTATGTTCATGTTTACTAGTAATGCAACTTACACACGGCTTATGTTCACTCACTCTAGACCTCTAGTGCAACGTACACACTGCTTATGTTCACTCACTCAAGACCTCTAGTGCAACATATCTATGTTAAGTTTGACCAGCAATGCAAATTACATACTACTAATGTTCATGTTTACTAGTAATACAACTTACACACCCCTTATTTTCATGTTTACTAGTAATGCAACTTACACACTGCTAATGTTCCTGTTTACTAGTAATGCAGCTTATACACTGCTTATGTTCACCCACTCTAGACCTCTAGTGCAACGTACACACTGCTTATGTTCACTCACTCTAGACCTCTAGTGCAACGTACACACTGCTTATGTTCACCCACTCTAGACCTCTAGTGCAACGTACACACTGCTTATGTTCACCCACTCTAGACCTATAGTGCAACGTACACACTGCTTATGTTCACTCACTCTAGACCTCTGGTGCAACGTACACACTGCTTATGTTCACTCACTCTAAACCTCTAGTGCAACGTACACACTGCTTATGTTCACCCACTCTAGACCTCTAGTGCAACGTACACACTGCTTATGTTCACCCACTCTAGACCTCTAGTGCAACGTACACACTGCTTATGTTCACCCACTCTAGACCTCTAGTGCAACGTACACACTGCTTATGTTCACCCACTCTAGACCTATAGTGCAACGTACACACTGCTTATGTTCACTCACTCTAGACCTCTGGTGCAACGTACACACTGCTTATGTTCACTCACTCTAGACCTCTAGTGCAACGTACACACTGCTTATGTTCACCCACTCTAGACCTCTAGTGCAACGTACACACTGCTTATGTTCACCCACTCTAGACCTCTAGTGCAACGTACACACTGCTTATGTTCACTCACTCTAGACCTCTAGTGCAACGTACACACTGCTTATGTTCACTCACTCTAGACCTCTAGTGCAACGTACACACTGCTTATGTTCACTCACTCTAGACCTCTAGTGCAACGTACACACTGCTTATGTTCACCCACTCTAGACCTCTAGTGCATCGTACACACTGCTTATGTTCACTCACTCTAGACCTCTAGTGCAACGTACACACTGCTTATGTTCACCCACTCTAGACCTCTAGTGCAACGTACACACTGCTTATGTTCACCCACTCTAGACCTCTAGTGCAACGTACACACTGCTTATGTTCACTCACTCTAGACCTCTAGTGCAACGTACACACTGCTTATGTTCACCCACTCTAGACCTCTAGTGCAACGTACACACTGCTTATGTTCACTCACTCTAGACCTCTAGTGCAACGTACACACTGCTTATGTTCACTCACTCTAGACCTCTAGTGCAACGTATACACTGCTTATGTTCACTCACTCTAGACCTCTAGTGCAACGTACACACTGCTTATGTTCACTCACTCTATACCTCTAGTGCAACGTACACACTGCTTATGTTCACTCACTCTAGACCTCTAGTGCAACGTACACACTGCTTATGTTCACCCACTCTAGACCTCTAGTGTAACGTACACACTGCTTATGTTCACCCACTCTAGACCTCTAGTGCAACGTACACACTGCTTATGTTCACCCACTCTAGACCTCTAGTGCAACGTACACACTGCTTATGTTCACTCACTCTAGACCTCTAGTGCAACGTACACACTGCTTATGTTCACTCACTCTAGACCTCTAGTGCAACGTACACACTGCTTATGTTCACTCACTCTAGACCTCTAGTGCAACGTACACACTGCTTATGTTCACTCACTCAAGACCTCTAGTGCAACATAACAATGTTAAGTTTGACCAGTAATGCAACTTACACACTGCTAATGTTCCTGTTTACTAGTAATGCAGCTTATACACTGCTTATGCTCACTGAGGACCACTTGTGAAACTAACAGCAAATTAAGATTTGCTCCTCGACCTTCAGTACAATTTATACACTGCTATTTATACCCCAACTCTAGTGTCATGCTAATAGTACCGTTTCTCACTTGTTCAAACAATAGTAGGCCCTACTGAACGGTGTGTAAATGCCAGTGTTATTCATTTTGCATAGCCTCGGCTTAATACTGTGAGCCAAGTTAGATGAGCAGTAATTGCACCAAATTAAAAAATTTATTTCCAAAGTAACTAAATTGTCTTTAATTGTTATCACATTGAATACAAATTTGCATTACATTATTTTAAGGTTAGTTTTTTTAACGGGTCAAATTCTTGAATAATCGTTTTTATAATTTTAATCTAGTTAGAAATAATTTGAATTGTTTTTAATTTATCTTGACTTTAGTTTAAGAAAATGCAATTATTTACAATTATTTTTACAGTCTGTGTACATGGTAAGTTATTGTTTCTAGTTATTAATCAAGGTACAAGAAATGAAAACAACAATACTGCCAAGCTTCTTTTAATTCATTCGACGTGACATGTTGACTTCAATTTTTGTTTTTATGGACTGGACAATAGGTTTCTTTAACCACTGACTGACCGAATACTGGATAGGGATAAATAGCATTCCAAAGTCTTTATGTTGAAATATATTCTGTGAAATGTAACTGTTGACAATAAATTCAATATTATTAAGATCCGATAGCTTCTACGCGTATAATGCGTATGTAAGTAAACCTGCAACTTACTGACCTAACCTAACACATCAAGCAGGTTCGTTAAAATCGGTCTGAAATAATGTTTTTCCTGTTTTTAATTGTATTTAGAGAAGAAATAATTTGGTAAAGTTGCTAATGGACTAGGAGAATTTTGTATTTGAGACAAATCTATAACGCATAGCGAAATGTGATAACGCCCAACTCCAACGTCCCTTTTTCGAAATATTTTCTGGTAGAAATGCTGGTTTCTCGTTTGTTATTGAGAAACAAAATCCTTATGAATAATTTCTAGCCTGTTAGAAAAATCAAATAAACAAAAGTGTGATTGTATTATTTTCTTCTTATTTTTTTTCTCGTAAAAATTCTTATTATTTTTATTCCTCGCTCTTCCAGATCGTATCCTAAAATTCGCGATTCGTTATCATCAATGCCACGTTCTGCAAAGAACGAGGGTTTTATTTAAATCCGTTCCAAATGATCGTAACACATTCCTCTGCAGAACGTTTTCAGAACTGACTTTTGACAGTTGACAAAAGGCACTCGTCACAAGACTGCTGAAGTTTTCAGGAAGATTTATTCGTGGTGTGCCGAAGACTAAAACAAAACTTCATGTCTGACTTCGTGATACTTAGCTTGAAATTTCTGTTACTAATTTTCCCAGCTTCATGAAATATTCACTGCTAATAACTACGATACACGAACAAGTTTAAATTACAATGGAGGTTTATTAAATGTTGAACACGTAGCTGTATTGAGAGGATTTAGACGCCCCTCGCAGTACCCGAGGCTAACACACACTTACACTTACAACACCACAGTTATACGATTTTAACACTTTACACTCACACTCACACTTACATTTAGGGATTTGCTGTTCTTGTCCAGTTACGTCGGTGAGTGGCGAAACTGCTTGGTTTCCTTTGGCGGTGCCAAGTGCGTGGACCCTGACGTGTGCTTAGCACTGCCGATGGCCTGTGATAGAACAGGATCTGGAATCGAGTACCCTATAGGTGCCAGGCAAGAACATGAATGTTGAGTTACGGGTATCGGAGCCAATAGCTCAGTCTATCTAAACACGTAGTTACAATCTATGGCGGATATCAGTGGTATCCGTTACGCGTTATGCTTAGGGAACCGTAACATCGTATCGGAACCTAATCTTAAGTATCGCGGAGTGCTGCAGACATGTAGTCTCCCGGGCTGCTAGTGACGCTGGGTGCACCCTGTACCATTTGTTCAAAACATCTTCGTTCATAAATCGCTCGGCAAATTAAAGTACGGAAACCTCAAACAAAATCGCTTGAGGCTTCGTCTGTTAGTTCAGCGAAGCTTGGAGGGAATCCGGGAGTACTGGAGCACTTCAGTTCCGCATCCTAGATTCTTAATTTTTAAAAACTCTGGCGGACTTAACAAAAGTGTCTCCCTTCGTTACAAACAAAGCAATTGTGGGAAGAGCGGATTCCTTTATTTCTGTTAAAAAGCTGCAGAACACAGCTTTGTAGACCTTGCTAGACTGTACAAAATGAAAAAATGACATCTTTTTTTGAAACGGTCAAGGTTCCAAATGAATGGGCAGCTACAAGCAGTAGCAAATTGAGGGTAGTTAAAAATACTCTTTATCCTTGGGGGTCGTCAATACGTGCAAGTCGTAGAGAAGAGGTTGTGGTTACCCGCCTTCGCATTGGCCACTCCATATAAACGCATGGATTACTGATGGAACACGGGAACCCGTCTCAATGACGATGTCGGGAGATAGTGTCTCGGCTACTGACCGGACACTGAAATACCGTCATCTTCTGGACCTTGTTGTTTATTTATAGGCCAATTTACAGCTACAGCCTTACAATTAATTTTGTACATTCTGTTGTTTTTTAGTTATGTATTATTGTTAACTAGTTTTAGGGAAATACAGTAGTTATTATATTTTGTTTTAATTATTGTTATTAAACTACTTGTTTTTGTAGTGCCTTTATTTTTTGTTTTGATTCCGTATTTTTCAAAATTTCAATATCACGTCTCGGCTATGATAACCTTAAAGGTTTTTCGCCGGAAAAAAATCCATTCATTTATTTACACTCGTATCCTGTCAGTGTACTATTTATTTACATCCTGTCAGGAAGATGAAATAGACCTTCTTATATGCGATAGTTCACGGTTGGACTTTATAAATTATTGAAGTTATTAATAATAATATTACGTGTTACCAAAACGTTTTAACATGTTTTTGCTTTAATTCAGAGATAGCGTTAGCTCTAAGGTATGAAGACTTCCCGCGGAAAAGGCACAGCATGGTCGGAGGAGAACCTGCTTCTATTATCAGTTTTCCATATCAGGTAACAATATTTTAGTTTTACAAAATTAACTAATTAACAAAACTATTTAAAATTAAACTAACTATCTAAAACTGTTACTGTTATTAATGTTTTAAACAGTGTTTTAATATATTTCTGATATATTGTGGTAAGTATTAATAAGCAAAAGAATGTATAGACAGTGGAATGCATCACTCCGGTAGAGACCGACCAAAGAAAAGTTCTTTTCAGAATGTTCTTAATATTAGTTAATGTTGACCTCTACGTCTCTGCAGATCTGGCTGGTTAAATATCTTTCATATGGCCCCTTGCTGAGGGTCCAGGTATCAAATCACCTAAAAAAAAAAGCCGGCGGAGGCAGCTGAAGTGAGCAGCTGATGGGCTTAGCGACCCCACCATACCTCTAGCTCATTCTACTCTCACTCATTTACCCCACATACACACAACATTCACACCACATATATACACACACACACACTCTCTCACACAAACACATATACACCCGCAGGGGAGTGCAGACTAGCTGCATCTATTGAGAGGACTTGGACGAACCTCGCGGCACCCGTGTCTAACACACACTTACACTCACAACACTACACTTACGATTTAAACACTTTACACTCACACGTACATTTAGGGATTTGCTTCCGTTATGTCTGGGAGTGGCAATACTGCTTGGTTTCCTTTGGCGGGGCCAAGTATGTGGAACCTGATGTGTGCCTAGCACTGCCGAGGACCGCTGATGGGACAGGTTCTGGAACCGAGCAGCCTATAGGCGCCTGACAAGCACATGGGTGTTGAATTATGAGTGTCGGAGCCTATAATTGGGTCTATCGATACAAATGGTTGCATTCTGTGAGTACATGGAGGGCGGCTGCCAGTGGTACCTGGGTTTGGGGAACCGTAACGTTGTATCGGTTATTACAACCGTAACTGTACAATTATTATTGTAGAGTTTCCTCCTCCTTCCTGCACAATCTACACACGGTTTTTCAGTGGTATACACCTATCCTGTTCATGTGCACCCTCAGACCACAGTGCCCTGTTATGAGCCCTATGACCTCCTGAGTTGTGCTCTGCCCAGGGCATCTTCTGCCCCTTTGATTCCTCCAGAAGGAACTATGTTTAAGAGACGTTTACTATGGGAATGCCCATGAAGGTTGTCCCACTTACCTAGTGTTGACATGTAATCCACCCATTAATAGCGGACCTGGCCAATGATAGAGAAATCCCTAAAGCCAGCTTAGGTCCGATAAACTCAGATGCAGATCCAAGTCCAGCCAGTCGGTCTGCCTCATCATTACCCTCAACTCTCCTATGCCCAGGAACCCAGTGAAGAGTTACCCGGTTATCCCGGAACAGAACGTCAAGGTTCTTCCAACACTCCCAGACCAGCTTGGATTGTATTATAGGACCCGCAAGTGCTTTTATTGCCGCCTGACTATCAGTATGAATATGATACGTGCCTTCTTGAAGCCCCGATCCAAGTTCTTCCGAACAGTCATTAATGGCCATCACTTCAGCCTGAAATACTGTTGTATGCTGTCCCAGGGTAATTACTTTCTTTAACCCCGGTCTCAGACCGTACACCCCAGCACAAGTGCCTGACTTTGTCTTGGAGCCATCTATATGAAAAAAGACGTAGATACCTTTGAATTGTAGATCTTCCAGACGTAGAAAGGTTTGGGTCCTGGCTAGCCGGTGTGTCTTTGCTGTTGAAAAACTGAAGTACTTGGCATTAGCCGAGTTATCAAGTCCGATGTTTAAAGTCAGTCACTTGTGAACTTTTATTGTTTCACAGAATATTCCAAAAAGTAAACTGTTAAATGATGTAGCGGTGTTTTAGGATGAGTTCATGGTTAGGCCGTTAAGCCACATCTTGTATTGTGGTTCTCCAGTGACGGAGAAGCGATAAAGGTTCAGTCCCGCAGGCGGAGGATAATCAGAATTTGGCAGTGATGTGGCTGGATTGTCAGGTGATGCGTGGCTCGAGCTTAGTCCAGTGGATATGTTTTCCGGCGATGTTATTGGCCGAACCTTGCAAGCGGCATATATCTTTTGTATTTGAACTTTTAAATTAAGATTTTATTGGTCTGGTACTTTACAAAACATATATGTTTTAAAAAAATTCAAAGAATTATTTTTACGTACAGCAAACTTATCGACAAGTTTAATAAACAAAAATAGGTTCCCGAACCTCAAGGTTTTTTTATTTTTGTACATTCTATATTGTATTAAAAACAATAAATATTACTGCAAAAACTTGAATTATTTTTAGATAAATTTAAATGTGTGTTTCTGTATTTTAAAGGCTGCAGTTTTGATAAACGGTGGTGAATATATGGAATCAGGAGCAATAATTGGAAAAAAGTTTGTATTGACTGCTACCTTCATGCTGAGGTTGTGAGTATGACAAGTAATTTAACTTCTGTATTAACTACGATTAATTTCATGAAATACAGAATCCCAGACCTCCGAATTTTTTTATCAAGAAATATTATGAATTTTAGGATGTGTAGTGAAAAAACCGCGCTGTCAGTACATAGCAATTTATATTTTTAATTGAAATATTTATGTTTTTTCGCCTTATCGCCATTTTTAAAATTGGAGTGATCGGAAGTATGAACCAATTAGTAAGACAGTTGTAAGACATCGGCAATAATCACCACTGTGCTATCTTAACAATGTCCAGTAGCATTTTCTTATGATGACAAATCTTAATTGGACTGACACTTAAAAGACTTTCCGAAACTGTTTGTATGAAATGTACATCTACACAAAAAGAGCGAGTTCTGAGCAATGAGCACACACAAATTTAATTTTCTTCTGCAGATAAATTACCTTTTGTTAAAGTAAGAATGTAAGTCAAATCTTCTTGTTCAACAGCTTCGACGACTTAACAGTTCGAGTGGGAAGTTCAAGTTATTTGCACGGAGGCCAACTTTTGAAAGTGGCGAATTTCACGATACACGAGCGATTCAATGGTGTTTACAGTTATGACGTAGTGTTGCTGACGTTGTCGGAGGAAATCAAGTATAGCGAACTGGTAAAACCCGTAAGAATGATGTCCGACGTTGCGAAGAACGGAACCGTTGCTGTGATCAGTGGTTTCGCAGGATCAGACGCTAATGTGAGTACATTTGCTTGGTTTTAAACTTCAACTCGCTCTGAAACGCAAATATAAATATTAGCTTCAATAGACCATGTCCGTACCACGAGTTATTTTGCGTTTAGCAAACTTCAAGTAGAAAATCAGCTGTAATAGTAAGACCGACTTTATAGGGCTATGAAGCTATCATAGTAAGAAAGACTTCGTAGGACTATGAAGCTATCATAGTAAAACCGACTTTATAGGGCTATGAAGCTATCATAGTAAGACCGACTTTATAGGATTATGAAGCTGTCATAGTAAGACCGACTTTATAGGGCTATGAAGCTATTATAGTAAGATCGACTTCATAGGGTTATGAAGCTATCGTAGTAAGACCGACTTTATAGGGTTATGAAGATGTCATAATAAGACCAACTTTATAGGGCTATGAAGCTCTCATAGTAAGATCGACTTCGTAGAGCTATGAAACTATCATAGTAAGACCAAATTCGTAATGCTATGAAGCTATCATAGTAAGACCGACTTTGTAGGGCTATGAAGCTATCATAGGAATTCTAAAACAGATAAATTTTTAGGATCATTTTTTAATTTAAAAAAAAAATATTTCATATACCCTTATTTGCCACCATAAAATATTATAATTTTTACCCCGAAGGTCAATGAAGCTAAATGATCCCTATATTTTTTTTTTGCAAATAGATTCTTTTTATTTTGAAACTGAAAATCAATATTGTTCACGATATAACCTACAACGAAATATTTATATTAAACTATACAGACCCTTATAATATGTAAAATTTAGTACTAATTTAATGAATATTGGTCAACAGAATAGAAAAGGCAGTTTGAAATGCTCATATAACGTTAAATAACTTCTTATCTTCTTATTTAATATACTCTCCATCAAAGTGTATGGGAGATGTAAAGCTTTAATTTCATTGCCTATGCTAGATGAGAGCATATCAGCGTTAACTGTAAGGGAAAAGCAACGGGAGTAACTGCGGCTAGAACTACTAATTTTAAGGTGCGCAGACTGACCGGTGCTTTGACCACATCGAACGAGATTTAGGCGTCCGACCAAGTTAAAGCGAGTTTGTGTTTCGTGTTTCGATATTTTCTATCTGTAATTTATTAAGTTCTTCTAAAACATTCAGTATGTTTTAACATTATTATTGCTTGATTGCAGTTAAATGGTTCCGACCAAATGCTCACAGGCAGGCATGTTATTGTGGACAACGTCACTTGCCAGGAGATATATCCTAAAATAAAGTTTGATGAAAGCTTAGCCTGTGCGGGTAACCTTACAGTTTGTGGTTGCACAGTAAGTAACAGTCCAATAGTGTTCCTAGGGACGTTGTTTATAGTATGGGTAACTGAGATAAGGTAACAATTCAAGTATACCTTATTATACAATCGGTTATTATGGATTTAATGTAATAGTGATCAAAAAATTCAATAAAAAAACCACAGTGAGCCTACACTAGTGTCATCCTTCTTGGATTTGCTGAAAATCTGTCTAAAGCAATATTTTTTGTAAGATCTTGGTTTTGTCTTATGAATTTCCAGGATCAAAGACCACCCGTTTTACTCACTGAGAGAGTCTGCTTTAGGATTACTCCTGTGTTTTTTTTATTTCATGGCTTGATGTGGTACAGATATTTCTGTCGCTAGTACTTTGGCAATGTCTTCGGCTTTCTGAAGGCTCTTGCTATTCGTTCCACGTCTTCGCGGTTCTTCTGTGGAAAGGCAGAATTTGGTTTATGTGATTTCTCACCATGCTAACAACAGGCCTACTACAACAAATTGCTTTGTTATGGCCAAGTGATAAGCAATGTCGAGAAAAGTCAGGATACTTTTATACTTTTCAAATCATCTAGTCTCACAAAGTCTTGTGAGGAGTGAGTTTATCCTCACAAAATTGAAAACAATCCTCACAAGGGGAAGCAGTTGCCTTAGGTACGCCCTTGTAAAAACCAATCGATGTTTTTATTTTCTGTTGTTTTCAAAGGTGTCTTGCGTATGCTAACAGTATTTACCACCTTGCTGTCAATTTTAGGGTGATCATCGGTCACGTGTTTCAGAACACTTCCTTTTTCAAAAATTCTGTGCGTGCCGTCATCCTTGCCGGGACCCGTTGACGTATACTTTCGCACCTCCTCTTATTAAGCTTTATATAAAATATTTGGCTCTTTTACCATTACTTATTTGATAATTTGAAAATTTGGAATAATATAACACGTGTCTGATTATTTAGATAAATATACAGCGTAGGTTGTTTCCGATTTGTCGGTAATTTTATCGCTAAAATGCTCACATGTCCAAAAGCAAGCGCGGAAAGTTCGGGAAGTACGATAAAAATTGAAAATAAGTGACCCGCATAACCTAAAAAAGGTAGGTAACGTGTTTTTGGTGGTTAAAACGATAACCTTTATTTTTTAAATTCCGATAAAAACCTTTATTTTTGTTTAATTCTGAAGGTTTGTGGGTAGAAGGACCTAAATGATACTGTTGTTAGTGGAAAACATATTTGATTAAACGGATGCCACTTTGACAACGTTTTCACGAACAATGTAATGCGTATTAGAATGTGATAACGCGCGTGAGCATTAAGTCGGTGTGGAAAATCTAGAACGTTCCACGCAGTGTAAACAGCAATTAAGTCACAATATAGTTCCGTAAAAAACCGCCTAAAATAATAAAGTTTTTTAAAAAAAAATATTTTTCTGCTGATGAATTGGGTAACAAAGTATGTAATAAAAGAAAAAAGATATTCGAAGAAGCAACCTATGCAGTATATATTTATTTGCATATATTTTAAAATTTACCCTTCCTATCAATATTTGCCAGTTTAAATTTATACTTTGTTGGGTTGTACGTAAAGCTGTCCGTATGCAATAAGTATACTTTGTTTGGTTGTACGTAAAGCTGTCCGTATGCAATAAGTATACTTTGTTGGGTTGTACGTAAGGCTGTCCGTATGCAATAAGTATACTTTGTTGGGTTGCACGTAAGGCTGTCCGTATGCAATAAGTATACTTTGTTGGGTTGCACGTAAGGCTGTACGTATGCAATAAGTATACTTTGTTGGGTTGCACGTAAGGCTGTCCGTATGCAATAAGTACACTTTGTTGGGTTGCACGTAAGGCTGTCCGTATGCAATAAGTACACTTTGTTGGGTTGCATGTAAGGCTGTCCGTATGCAATAAGTACACTTTGTTGGGTTGCACTTAAGGCTGTCCGTATGCAATAAGTATACTTTGTTTGGTTGTACGTAAAGCTGTCCGTATGCAATAAGTACACTTTGTTGGGTTGCACTTAAGGCTGTCCGTATGCAATAAGTATACTTTGTTTGGTTGTACGTAAAGCTGTCCGTATGCAATAAGTATACTTTGTTGGGTTGCACGTAAGGCTGTCCGTATGCAATAAGTACACTTTGTTGGGTTGCACGTAAGGCTGTCCGTATGCAATAAGTACACTTTGTTGGGTTGCACTTAAGGCTGTCCGTATGCAATAAGTATACTTTGTTTGGTTGTACGTAAAGCTGTCCGTATGCAATAAGTACACTTTGTTGGGTTGCATGTAAGGCTGTCCGTATGCAATAAGTACACTTTGTTGGGTTGCACGTAAGGCTGTCCGTATGCAATAAGTACACTTTGTTTGGTTGTACGTAAAGCTGTCCGTATGCAATAAGTACACTTTGTTGGGTTGCACGTAAGGCTGTCCGTATGCAATAAGTACACTTTGTTGGGTTGCACTTAAGGCTGTCCGTATGCAATAAGTACACTTTGTTGGGTTGCACGTAAGGCTGTCCGTATTCAATAAGTACACTTTGTTGGGTTGCACGTAAGGCTGTCCGTATGCAATAAGTACACTTTGTTGGGTTGCACGTAAGGCTGTCCGTATTCAATAAGTACACTTTGTTGGGTTGCACGTAAGGCTGTCCGTATGCAATAAGTACACTTTGTTGGGTTGCACGTAAGGCTGTCCGTATGCAATAAGTACACTTTGTTGGGTTGCACGTAAGGCTGTCCGTATAACATTTCGTCGGTCCGAAAACTGATCGATTGTAATTTGTTTTGCAGTTTGACAACGGCGACCCTTTAGTGCAAGGTAACCAACTCGTGGGCAACTTTATCGGAGGCTCGTTTTGTTGTGACGATAAGAAGCCGCAGCTTTACAATGCAGTTTATAACATCAGAAATTGGGTAATTGGACTGGTGAGATCGCATGGTGCAAGTCTTGACGAAAATATCGGTCACTATTACGGTGAATAGGATGAAGTGTAATTTGTTAAAAATATAAACGTTTACTAAGGTAATTGTAAGTTTTCTTTTTTAATTTTAGCCCTCAATGGAGCACATTTAGTCAACTTTGGTTCTTTTAGGTTTTTGAGATTCTCCCAATACTTTTTCAGTCTTATAGATCTCTGTAGTCTAACCTCCGATTAAAAGGCAACTCTTTTTTTCCTTCTTTAAATTTTAAACTAGTGTTTTTATCCCTAAGGATTGGTTTTTCCCTTCCTTCTTTCAGACGTTCCTCCGTTATCCCTAATTCTTTTAGGTCCTGTTCCACTTCCTTAAGCCACTCATTCTTTACTTTCTTGAGTTGGTAATTTAGGAGTTTCTTCGTCAGTCTTTCTTCTGGTAGCCTTATTCCATAGAAGTCCATTCCATAGAGTCCATAGAAAGCCAGTCTCCTCTTTCTAATATTATATAACACTTATTGTAAGTTTATTTCACTTATTATTGTTAAACGGCAAAGGATTACTGATAAAGTCTAGGAGCTATGTTGACTAGAAAAAAGAAAGTGTAGCCTACAACCATCTTTTTAGGCTCTATTTTGAAGAAGGAAAGCCGCCTCGGTGACCTAGTCGATTACGTACTAGGCTTTCACCCCGAGGACCCGGGTTCTATTCCCGGACAGGGCTTGGCATTTTCATACGCTATAAATCATCCCATTATTTATTTGGGACATTAGCCCAAGTGTGCACAATAGTCGGACGTTAAAAAAAAAAAAAAAAAAAATTAAAGAAGGAAACGTAATAAATAGACCACATGCAAGCTGTCGTTTTACTGGTCTCGTTTGATTTCACCCTCGTTCGAAATAAAATTTACTTTTCAAAATGTTTTATGCGATAGCAGACCGATACTCATAAAATTGTGTTATGGATTAGGAGATTAGGAGATGGACTGTCGAGAGTAACAACTAAAGAAGAGTTCATAAAAAGGACTGCAAATAATGTCACAGCATGACTGTATTAGTCACTCCAAAACTATTCTCTTAGTTCAGCGAAAATATAGCACGAAAAAGGTGTTAATATTTAGCTTCAAATTAAAGTTAATAAATATTTCTTTGAATTTAAGAGCTTAAAAGTTAGTTTATTTCCACTGACCGCAGCCCCGGGCAGAGTGTTCAACAATAAGTAATGGGGTTTTGCTACCAGATCTCCTGAATCCCTTATCGATAGGAGGTCTGTAATACAGTGAGTAAATAAAATTAGGCCTTAAAATGAGATAAATTAGCAAACTGTCGCATTCAAAGAACAACAGGCCTCGCGGTATATTCTTAATTCACATAGGCCTACTGCAGCGCTTGTAATGTTTTCCTCCAATGTAACCGTAACCGTGATATTTACGAAAAAGTATTACAGGAAATAACCAGTAATAAATCAGAGCCAGCCATCTTCAAACGGAAGTGAAAGGGGAAAAATCTTACACATCAATCTTTCGGGTTTTAAAAAAGGTACCTTCGTACCAAATTTTAGCACAATCGACCGATGTGTTTGATTAAAATTGGTTACACTCGTCGTAGTTTAATCAAAGACCGCCATCTTAAAACAGAAGTGAAAGGGGAGAAATCTTACACATACGTCTTCGTACCAAATTTTAGCACAATCGACCGATGTGTTTGATTAAAATTGGTTACACTCGTCGTAGTTTAATCAAAGACCGCCATCTTAAAACAGACGTGAAAGGGGAGAAATCTTACACATACGTCTTCGTACCAAATTTTAGCACAATCGACCGATGTATTTGATTAAAATTGGTTACACTCGCGATAGTTTAATCAAAGACCGCCATCTTAAAACAGAAGTGAAAGGGGAGAAATCTTACACATACGTCTTCGTACCGAATTTTAGCACAATCGACCGATGTGTTTGATTAAAATTGGTTACACTCGTCGTAGTTTAATCAAAGACCGCCATCTTAAAACAGAAGTGAAAGGGGAGAAATCTTACACATACGTCTTCGTACCGAATTTTAGCACAATCGACCGATGTGTTTGATTAAAATTGGTTACACTCGTCGTAGTTTAATCAAAGACCGCCATCTTAAAACAGAAGTGAAAGGGGAGAAATCTTACACATACGTCTTCGTACCAAATTTTAGCACAATCGACCGATGTGTTTGATTAAAATTGGTTACACTCGTCGTAGTTTAATCAAAGACCGCCATCTTAAAACAGAAGTGAAAGGGGAGAAATCTTACACATACGTCTTCGTACCAAATTTTAGCACAATCGACCGATGTATTTGATTAAAATTGGTTACACTCGCGATAGTTTAATCAAAGACCGCCATCTTAAAACAGAATTGAAAGGGGAGAAATCTTACACATATATCTTCGTACCGAATTTTAGCACAATCGACCGATGTATTTGATTAAAATTGGTTACACTCGCGATAGTTTAATCAAAGACCGCCATCTTAAAACAGAAGTGAAAGGGGAGAAATCTTACACATATATCTTCGTACCGAATTTTAGCACAATCGACCGATGTGTTTGATTAAAATTGGTTACACTCGTCGTAGTTTAATCAAAGACCGCCATCTTAAAACAGAAGTGAAAGGGGAGAAATCTTACACATACGTCTTCGTACCAAATTTTAGCACAATCGACCGATGTGTTTGATTAAAATTGGTTACACTCGTCGTAGTTTAATCAAAGACCGCCATCTTAAAACAGAAGTGAAAGGGGAGAAATCTTACACATACGTCTTCGTACCAAATTTTAGCACAATCGACCGATGTGTTTGATTAAAATTGGTTACACTCGTCGTAGTTTAATCAAAGACCGCCATCTTAAAACAGAAGTGAAAGGGGAGAAATCTTACACATACGTCTTCGTACCGAATTTTAGCACAATCGACCGATGTGTTTGATTAAAATTGGTTACACTCGTCGTAGTTTAATCAAAGACCGCCATCTTAAAACAGAAGTGAAAGGGGAGAAATCTTACACATACGTCTTCGTACCAAATTTTAGCACAATCGACCGATGTGTTTGATTAAAATTGGTTACACTCGTCGTAGTTTAATCAAAGACCGCCATCTTAAAACAGAAGTGAAAGGGGAGAAATCTTACACATACGTCTTCGTACCAAATTTTAGCACAATCGACCGATGTATTTGATTAAAATTGGTTACACTCGCGATAGTTTAATCAAAGACCGCCATCTTAAAACAGAATTGAAAGGGGAGAAATCTTACACATATATCTTCGTACCGAATTTTAGCACAATCGACCGATGTATTTGATTAAAATTGGTTACACTCGCGATAGTTTAATCAAAGACCGCCATCTTAAAACAGAAGTGAAAGGGGAGAAATCTTACACATATATCTTCGTACCGAATTTTAGCACAATCGACCGATGTGTTTGATTAAAATTGGTTACACTCGTCGTAGTTTAATCAAAGACCGCCATCTTAAAACAGAAGTGAAAGGGGAGAAATCTTACACATACGTCTTCGTACCAAATTTTAGCACAATCGACCGATGTGTTTGATTAAAATTGGTTACACTCGTCGTAGTTTAATCAAAGACCGCCATCTTAAAACAGAAGTGAAAGGGGAGAAATCTTACACATACGTCTTCGTACCAAATTTTAGCACAATCGACCGATGTATTTGATTAAAATTGGTTACACTCGCGATAGTTTAATCAAAGACCGCCATCTTAAAACAGAATTGAAAGGGGAGAAATCTTACACATATATCTTCGTACCGAATTTTAGCACAATCGACCGATGTATTTGATTAAAATTGGTTACACTCGCGATAGTTTAATCAAAGACCGCCATCTTAAAACAGAAGTGAAAGGGGAGAAATCTTACACATATATCTTCGTACCGAATTTTAGCACAATCGACCGATGTGTTTGATTAAAATTGGTTACACTCGTCGTAGTTTAATCAAAGACCGCCATCTTAAAACAGAAGTGAAAGGGGAGAAATCTTACACATACGTCTTCGTACCAAATTTTAGCACAATCGACCGATGTGTTTGATTAAAATTGGTTACACTCGTCGTAGTTTAATCAAAGACCGCCATCTTAAAACAGAAGTGAAAGGGGAGAAATCTTACACATACGTCTTCGTACCAAATTTTAGCACAATCGACCGATGTGTTTGATTAAAATTGGTTACACTCGTCGTAGTTTAATCAAAGACCGCCATCTTAAAACAGAAGTGAAAGGGGAGAAATCTTACACATACGTCTTCGTACCGAATTTTAGCACAATCGACCGATGTGTTTGATTAAAATTGGTTACACTCGTCGTAGTTTAATCAAAGACCGCCATCTTAAAACAGAAGTGAAAGGGGAGAAATCTTACACATACGTCTTCGTACCAAATTTTAGCACAATCGACCGATGTGTTTGATTAAAATTGGTTACACTCGTCGTAGTTTAATCAAAGACCGCCATCTTAAAACAGAAGTGAAAGGGGAGAAATCTTACACATACGTCTTCGTACCAAATTTTAGCACAATCGACCGATGTATTTGATTAAAATTGGTTACACTCGCGATAGTTTAATCAAAGACCGCCATCTTAAAACAGAATTGAAAGGGGAGAAATCTTACACATATATCTTCGTACCGAATTTTAGCACAATCGACCGATGTATTTGATTAAAATTGGTTACACTCGCGATAGTTTAATCAAAGACCGCCATCTTAAAACAGAAGTGAAAGGGGAGAAATCTTACACATATATCTTCGTACCGAATTTTAGCACAATCGACCGATGTGTTTGATTAAAATTGGTTACACTCGTCGTAGTTTAATCAAAGACCGCCATCTTAAAACAGAAGTGAAAGGGGAGAAATCTTACACATACGTCTTCGTACCGAATTTTAGCACAATCGACCGATGTATTTGATTAAAATTGGTTACACTCGTCGTAGTTTAATCAAAGACCGCCATCTTAAAACAGAAGTGAAAGGGGAGACATCTTACACATATGTCTTCGTACCGAATTTTAGCACAATCGACCGATGTGTTTGATTAAAATTGGTTACACTCGTCGTAGTTTAATCAAAGACCGCCATCTTAAAACAGAAGTGAAAGGGGAGAAATCTTACACATATGTCTTCGTACCGAATTTTAGCACAATCGACCGATGTGTTTGATTAAAATTGGTTACACTCGTCGTAGTTTAATCAAAGACCGCCATCTTAAAACAGAAGTGAAAGGGGAGAAATCTTACACATACGTCTTCGTACCGAATTTTAGCACAATCGACCGATGTGTTTGATTAAAATTGGTTACACTCGTCGTAGTTTAATCAAAGACCGCCATCTGGAAACGGAAGTAAATAGGAAAAAACGTTACACGTCATTTGGGCTTTATACAACATATCTTCATACGAAATTTCAAAACAATCGGTTAATACGTTTTGCTGCAACTGCGTACATTCTTTATTGTAAAACAGAGGCAGCCATCTTAAAACGGAAATTAATTGGGATGTGGCATTTATCGTTTGGGCTTTATAAAATATACCTCAATATCAAATGTCAAGACAATCGGCGAATGCGTTTGCCAATACAGCATCACAAACAAACACACAAACCAAAAGCCGAACAGTCGCCTTGAAACAGCGCAACGTTCGGTCAGTAACGTTATTTTTTGTAGGAGAGTTTTGTGCTGTATATCTTCAATAGAAAAACAAAAAGTAGAGCACAAATTGTTAAACAACAGCTTCATATAAATCATATAAAATTGCTCAATGCCTTTTAATGCATTTTAACATTTTGATAAAAAATCCCTTACTTAATATACAAAATTTTCAAATTAACTATAAACGGACTAGAGCCACCGTTATAAAAACGCGTGATCGATATTAGCGCCTAAAGTCAAAGTAAATGGACTAACTGCCGCTACGAACGCTGCAGGATATGGAGACACTTGAGAAAATAGACAGTACTATTATCTGTTTAACTAGTTGAACACTTTGCCGCTAGATGCCACCAGCAGCGAGCGCTCACTTATATGTCGTAAGAGTTACCGTTCTAGTAAGTTTATATTCAATGACCGAATAGTCCAATATCAGTGTGATTTCATTTGATGAGCTTTTTGTGATTCTGGTTACAACTGAAGTCCTCATAGCCTTACAGGGATTTTACAGGCTATCTAGGCAACCAAGGATTTTATTTTGTGCTATATTTACTTTATAAAGTAGATGTAAATGATTCAATTCACCTGCTGCCTTCGATTGAACGTGACAAAGAACTTATTTTGTTTCTGTCGCCAGACGGAATAAACGCATCAAGTTGTACACAAATAAACGTTACATAGTTAACATTTATTTGGATTTTTGTATCTGACGTCACGAGTAAGCTTTTATTTTAAGAAGGTCAAATTCTTGAATATTGGATCAGTTTTAGATAACGTATTGACTAGCACAATGCAATGAATTACGTATAATCAGACGATCTCATCATTTTGTCTGAGTTTCGTAACAGAAAATGTTTTTAGTTTTTAGTTTCTTCACAGTCTATTTGTGCCGTAAGTACTTACTCGTGTATAAAAGAATAACTATACAAATATTTGTCGCTAGTATTAGATTTGAAACATTTGAAAATATTTAGTGACCAAGTACTGTACTAGCAAGTTTAAAATTGAACAAAAATTAAGAATCTCCTCTAACTTAGAACGGATTGTACTGCTAGTATTTTTCTGTCTACATGTTCACAATTATTTGATATAAGAATTTGTATTTGTGTAATAAAATTATTTAATACTTTTCTAACTGGTAAGAATTAAGAAAATTTTGAAAATGTGTAGAGTCAAAGCGTAGGAAAAATCTGAAAATGGCTTTTAACCGTTTTCCCCCTTCAACATTAACGCGTTAAACTTCTGAACCGATTTTAATCAAACTCGTTTTATCTGTTCTGTTTTAGGATGTGCTTTTTGAATAAAAAAATCCAAAAATAAGTAGGTTTACGCTTGTAGGATTGCAAGAAACTGCACAAAATTAGTAGATTTAAACATAAAATACAAGATTGAACAAGGCCAGTAAACAAGTGGCTGGTTCTTGGCGAAATTCAAAGGTGATTGAAATTTCTTTTTTTTAATTGTAGACTTGACGTGGGACTTTTTATCACTTGGTGTTTTTTGTTTAGACTATATGTGCTAAAAGAAGTTGAAATTTTATCCAAGAACAAACAGGCCATGCTAACAAAACTTATGTAAATATACAATATTGGAAATATTTCTTATAATTCATATTTAAAAAGGTTGAATTAATAAATTTCTGATTCTGAAAAGAGGGAGAGTAGTTTTGTTTAAGTAATCTGAATATTATTAGATTTTATTATTGTAACACAGATTCAAATAATTACCATCCATTATAATAATAATAATAATAATAATAGACCATCCACTCACCTCGTAAAGGCTACCGCGGTTTCGAAACTCTATCGTTTCATCTTCAGGCCGTTATACAAGATGTTAAATCCCTCTGTCGAGGTCGTCACAAAGTCAAACAAAACATTAAAACATACATCACAAATACTAAGTACAATTACATGTTTAAAATATTCACCATGAAATTCGGCTTGGCCAAGCTACACACGCGACTCGTACGTCGTTACATTCCGGACTGCGAGCCCATCATTATTATCAGTTACGGTGCGTCTGTTGGTTTATGTTACTTATTCAAATCACTTATCCTTAGAGCCATGTCATATATTAAATTTGATTTAAATGAAAGTTTTTCATTGAGGATGTTATGGGGGTCTGATTTTTTGCTCTTGTAAATTTCAAACTCTTCAATCGCATCCATATAACTGCTTTTATGACATAAATGTAATATTTCCATGTTGGTATGGATGGCTTCGAATTTATGGTTTTTGTCCATAAGATGTTCTGCGAAAGCCGAGTTTGTCGATAATGCATGGTGAATATTTTAAACGTGAAATTGTGCTCAGTGTTTTAATGTTTTGTTTGACTTTGTGACCACCTCGACAGAGGGATTTAACATTTTGTATAACGGTCTGAAGATGAAACGATAGAGTTTCGAAACCACGGTAGCCTTTACGAGGTGGATAGACCACTGACGGAAAGGATAGGTCATAATCCTAATTATCAAATTTTATTTCTTTTTACAAAAACATATTCTATAATTCCCGTTTTTAGATCTGATCTAAAAGGCGTCTAAGTTACTAATACCTTTATAACTTCCGATATTATTTCTGTTTGGATAAATATTGTTTATTTTACCAAACGAACACTTTATACTTTAATAGCCAACTATATCTTCTATAATGTTCAACTGTTTTCTACTAAATCAAGTATTTTTTCCTACTTTAATGCTAAATAAAATTGACTTCATTATCTAAAATTATTGTAAACTAAAATGTCCAAACTTTCACTGTAACGTCCAAATATTTTCTTCTTTAATGCCCAATTATTTTCTAAATGTCTAAAATATTATTGCTTACTTTAGTGTAATAATTTTTCACAATGTCCAAATATTTTCAACTGTGACAACAAATTGTTATCTACTTTAATGTATAATATTTCCTACTTTAATTTCCAAATATTTTCTTCTATCATGTCCAACATTATTCTATTGGAACAACCAACTTTTACCTGATTTATGTATATTTAATTTAATATATAAATTTCCTATGATAATGTCCTGCTATTTTCTTAAATAATTTCCAATATTTTATCATAACACCAACTGCTATCTACTTTAGGATCTAAGTATTGCTTACTTTTTAGTATAAATATTTTCTACTATAATGTTCTACTGTAACAACTAACTGCTATCTACTTTAAGGTCTAAATATTGTTCACTCTAATGTATAAATATTTCCTACTAAACTGTCTACACTTTCTTCTAAAATGTCTAACTATTTTTACTATAACAACCAACTGTTACCTACTTTTAATGTTTAAATGTTTTTGTTTACTTTAATGTTAAATATCTCTTACTGTAATGTCCAAATATTTTCATTACTATACAGTTATTAGTTCATAGTACTGTGTTTATATTTTAGAAACACTAGCAATTTTTTTGTACGAAAATAAAATAGTAAATTGTAAGCAATAAATTTGTTTACTTCTACTGACTAGTAAATAGCGGCAAATTGGCTGCATAACACTTTTGTATGCTTTTCCAATTCAGGAACAACATTGGCGTATACCACTAAGGAAGTAGCAGAAGCGGAGAAGATGTTCCAAGACTTTTATAACATATCCGAAGCAGAAAGAGATGAAAGTATTATTAACGGTGTACCTGATACGATTAATAACTTCCCTTACCAGGTAAAATGTTCCAAGACTTTTATAACATATCCGAAGCAGAAAGAGATGAAAGTATTATTAACGGTGTACCTGATACGATTGATAACTTCCCTTACCAGGTAAAATGTTCCAAGACTTTTATAACATATCCGAAGCAGAAAGAGATGAAAGTATTATTAACGGTGTACCTGATACGATTGATAACTTCCCTTACCAGGTAAAATGTTCCAAGACTTTTATAACATATCCGAAGCAGAAAGAGATGAAAGTATTATTAACGGTGTACCTGATACGATTGATAACTTCCCTTACCAGGTAAAATGTTCCAAGACTTTTATAACATATCCGAAGCAGAAAGAGATGAAAGTATTATTAACGGTGTACCTGATACGATTGATAACTTCCCTTACCAGGTAAAATGTTCCAAGACTTTTATAACATATCCGAAGCAGAAAGAGATGAAAGTATTATTAACGGTGTACCTGATACGACTGATAACTTCCCTTACCAGGTAAAATGTTCCAAGACTTTCATAACATATCCGAAGCAGAAAGAGATGAAAGTATTATTAACGGTGTACCTGATACGATTGATAACTTCCCTTACCAGGTAAAATGTTCCAAGACTTTTATAACATATCCGAAGCAGAAAGAGATGAAAGTATTATTAACGGTGTACCTGATACGATTATTAACTTCCCTTACCAGGTAAAATGTTCCAAGACTTTTATAACATATCCGAAGCAGAAAGAGATGAAAGTATTATTAACGGTGTACCTGATACGATTAATAACTTCCCTTACCAGGTAAAATGTTCCAAGACTTTTATAACATATCCGAAGCAAAAAGAGATGAAAGTATTATTAATGGTGTACCTGATACGATTGATAACTTCCCTTACCAGGTAAAATGTTCCAAGACTTTTATAACATATCCGAAGCAGAAAAAGATGAAAGTATTATTAACGGTGTACCTGATACGATTAATAACTTCCCTTACCAGGTAAAATGTTCCAAGACTTTTATAACATATCCGAAGCAAAAAGAGATGAAAGTATTATTAACGGTGTACCTGATACGATTAATAACTTCCCTTACCAGGTAAAATGTTCCAAGACTTTTATAACATATCCGAAGTAGAAAGAGATGAAAGTATTATTAACGGTGTACCTGATACGATTAATAACTTCCCTTACCAGGTAAAATGTTCCAAGACTTTTATAACATATCCGAAGTAGAAAGAGATGAAAGTATTATTGACGGTGTACCTGATACGATTAATAACTTCCCTTACCAGGTAAAATGTTCCAAGACTTTTATAACATATCCGAAGTAGAAAGAGATGAAAGTATTATTAACGGTGTACCTGATACGATTAATAACTTCCCTTACCAGGTAAAATGTTCCAAGACTTTTATAACATATCCGAAGCAAAAAGAGATGAAAGTATTATTAACGGTGTACCTGATACGATTAATAACTTCCCTTACCAGGTAAAATGTTCCAAGACTTTTATAACATATCCGAAACAGAAAGAGATGAAAGTATTATTAACGGTGTACTTGATACGATTAATAACTTCCCTTACCAGGTAAAATGTTCCAAGACTTTTATAACATATCC
Source organism: Callitettix versicolor (assembly GCA_022606455.1). NCBI lineage: Eukaryota > Metazoa > Arthropoda > Insecta > Hemiptera > Cercopidae > Callitettix > Callitettix versicolor. The sequence goes on from CM040185.1 coordinate 1,793,925, forward strand.
GAAGTAGAAAGAGATGAAAGTATTATTAACGGTGTACCTGATACGATTAATAACTTCCCTTACCAGGTAAAATGTTCCAAGACTTTTATAACATATCCGAAGCAAAAAGAGATGAAAGTATTATTAACGGTGTACCTGATACGATTAATAACTTCCCTTACCAGGTAAAATGTTCCAAGACTTTTATAACATATCCGAAGCAGAAAGAGATCAAAGTATTATTAATGGTGTACCTGATACGATTAATAACTTCCCTTACCAGGTAAAATGTTCCAAGACTTTTATAACATATCCGAAGCAGAAAGAGATGAAAGTATTATTAATGGTGTACCTGATACGATTAATAACTTCCCTTACCAGGTAAAATGTTCCAAGACTTTTATAACATATCCGAAGCAGAAAGAGATGAAAGTATTATTAATGGTGTACCTGATACGATTAATAACTTCCCTTACCAGGTAAAATGTTCCAAGACTTTTATAACATATCCGAAGCAGAAAGAGATGAAAGTATTATTAACGGTGTACCTGATACGATTAATAACTTCCCTTACCAGGTAAAATGTTCCAAGACTTTTATAACATATCCGAAGCAGAAAGAGATCAAAGTATTATTAACGGTGTACCTGATACGATTAATAACTTCCCTTACCAGGTAAAATGTTCCAAGACTTTTATAACATATCCGAAGCAGTAAGATATGAAAGTATTATTAACGGTGTACCTGATACGATTAATAACTTCCCTTACCAGGTAAAATGTTCCAAGACTTTTATAACATATCCGAAGCAGAAAGAGATGAAAGTATTATTAACGGTGTACCTGATACGATTAATAACTTCCCTTACCAGGTAAAATGTTCCAAGACTTTTATAACATATCCGAAGCAGAAAGAGATGAAAGTATTATTAACGGTGTACCTGATACGATTAATAACTTCCCTTACCATGTAAAATGTTCCAAGACTTTTATAACATATCCGAAGCAGAAAGAGATGAAAGTATTATTAACGGTGTACCTGATACGATTGATAACTTCCCTTATCAGGTAAAATGTTCCAAGACTTTTATAACATATCCGAAGCAGAAAGAGATGAAAGTATTATTAACGGTGTACCTGATACGATTAATAACTTCCCTTACCAGGTAAAATGTTCCAAGACTTTTATAACATATCCGAAGCAGAAAGAGATGAAAGTATTATTAACGGTGTACCTGATACGATTAATAACTTCCCTTACCAGGTAAAATGTTCCAAGACTTTTAAAACATATCCGAAGCAGAAAGAGATGAAAGTATTATTAACGGTGTACCTGATACGATTAATAACTTCCCTTACCAGGTAAAATTACTTCAAAAATACGTACAAGTACCGCAAGATTGCGAAACATGCAAATTTTATCTAATTAAATATTAGGTACTATTAGGTAAATATATTAGGTAAATATAATATTAGGTAAATATTAGGTATTAGGTTTATGTTACTAAGATCGATTGGGAAAAACTTTTTTAATTATTTTGCAAAACAGCTTAGAATACAAAGCAATGCATTGTGTAAAATAGATTTTTTTTAAGGGGAAACCACATTGAGGCTATTATCGCCTCCCTAAATGTAAGTGTGAGTGTAAAGTGTTAAAGTCTTAAGTGTAAGTGTGTGTTAGACTAGGGTACCGCGAGGGACGCCTAAATCCTCTCAACAGGTGCAGCTAGTCTGAACCCCCTGCAGAGGTGTAAATAGAAAACAAATGAAAACATACGACGTGAAAAAGTACACGTGTGGAACTCGGATAGTTACCGAAAGAAGCGAAGCTTTTGTAAATGATTTAATTGCTGAATATATAATTAGTTTGAAGATATTTTAAAAAATACCTTGTTTTAAGTAAATAAATATGTAAACTTAGCTTAGATATTATTTACTGTATTTGTAGTAAAAAAAATCAGTTGTTTTATATTAACTCGTAACGATCAGCTGATAGGCCATAATAAATGTTAGGTTATGTTAAAAACTAGCAATATTAACAACAATTATTATAATCATTTACATTAATTTTAAATTTATTATAAACTGTTACAACGTACACGTGTTCTTCAAGTAAAAAAAAACCTAATCGAAAGCAACACAACGTTTTCATATAATACACGTGTACTGTTATCCAAAAGGAGGGAGGAAAAGAAAGAGACAGAAATAGGAGAGACGAAATTCGTTTGCTTGTTCGTTCCGTAATTCCGTTACATTCTTCAGTTCAGTAGAATTTTTTCTAGTCATTTCTCTCGCCAAAGTTAACATTATAAGATTCGCTTCAATGAAAATATTTACACGAATACATGTGATATTTGACAAGACCGAAAGGGCGTCTTGTATGTTACCAGATCTGATAGCATAATGCTTAAGTCACTTCAGCAATACAAACAGGTGGTACAATTCTACAAGATCATATTGCAACGAAATTGGAAGAAAAGACGAACTTATCGTCTTATCCGTAAAATTAAAATTAATTACAGTATCATATTAATTTATAAATTACTTGAATAATCAACTTTAACAATAGGTTATGTCTTTAAAGTGCATGGTTTTCAAAATAAAAAAAATTCTGTAAACAAATTGAAATAAACAAAGAGATTTGTGTATGTTATTTTATGGCGAAAAGCACATTGAGGCTATTATCGCCTTCATAAATCTAAGTGTGAGTGTAAAGTGTTAAAGTTGTAAGTGTAAGTGTTTATTAGACTCGGGTACCGCGAGGGACGTCAGTAGGTGCAGTAGTACAAAGAGAAATATACCAACTTACGAAGGATGTGTACAATAAGAGGAACATATCTATCAGGACCAAACTCCGCCATTACAATGCGGTAATTAAGCCAGAAACTCTTTACGCCACGGAGGGTATGATCTCCGTGAGAGTAGGAGAAATGGAGGAGACAGAAAAGAAGGAAAGAAAGATGCTGAGGAAAATACTGGGACCGGTGAAAACAGAGAAGATGCTTATGAAAGAGTTTAGGCTTAAGGAAAACAAGGATTTGTACAGAATGAGGAAAGCGAAAGGATGGTGGATACAATTAGAAAGAGGAGAGTGCGGTTCTTTGGTCACATTATGACGATGGACAACAGTAGACTCACAAAGCAAATTCTCAACCACATTTATAAAAGTAAGAATGACAATCGGTGGTTCCAGGAGATAAAGAAGGACATGGAGGAGATAAGAAGAATATGGAGGCGTAACGCAAGACAGAACGACGCTTAGGAGGATGATACGAAACTTCAAGGGTTTCCGGGAGAAAGAAAAGAAAAGGAGCAAAGCATTCGGACGGAGGAAAGGAGGAAGGAGCAGAATGAGAGAATGAAGAATTACTGAATAAGAACTAAAATTGATGCATTTATTTATTTTACATGGTCCTCGGATGGCCAAAATTAATAATAATAAAAAGAAACCACTTTGCCATACATTCTAACCTAATTTACGATTAATATTATGCTATAGTTATGTCCATGTATGGTTTTTTTCTCACTATACGAAGTATAAAGATCGTAAAAAAAATCGATCTTGAGATTTTCGATAGCAAACTCGATATAAATATTTTCAGAATCCAAAAAAGTGGGTTTTCCTGATTGTCTGTCGCCTGTGTATGTGTTTGTATCTGTATTTTAAACAACAGTTTACAACATTTGTAGACAACAATTAATGTTTAAAACTTGCAAAGATAATAGCTTTTATAGTGTTTAAAATTTATTTGAAATCTATCCTCTGCTGACCTAATTTCGCGTAGTTACGTCACTAAGCAGTGGCTATATAGGAGCACCATGTTGCGTGCTCTATGTGCATAGTTTGTGTTATATTTTTGAAGACAACAATTATTTCAATACTTTTTGAGACTAATAAATAAAGTATTACTGATTGTGTTTACTTTTTTTTTAAAGGCTGCCATTTTAAATTACGACGACAATCATGAAGATATTTTTATAGGGCCCGGTTCCATTGTTGGACGGAGTTATATAGTATCAGCAGCTTTTTTCGTTCAACAGTAAGTTCACAGCCCTTCAGGTATAGAATAGTTAAATCCAAACTTGATTGTTGGCTTGTTGACGATCCACTGATTTTGGCCGTAAGAATAAACTCAAGTTTGTATCTGCCAGACAAAAAACACCCGCTCAAATTTTGTACGATGATGCTTAAAGATGGAAATTTGTTCCACGTGTTGCAAGGATCTGTTTTCAATGAGGATCGTGGTACCGAATCCCGGTGTCTTCAAGGACATTGTAGTATAGCCAGCAATCATGTTGGATCGTAAATTTGCTCATCAATTGTAATTGTAATTGTAACTCTAACATGTTTTTTAAAGTAAAGTGAAGAAACAATAACACAGAATATTATTGACATATGCCTAAACATTTTATCAGAAGTTCTATTGACTAAGCCAGAATTAAAGGCAGAACATCACAAGCCGGCTAATCAGACGGCGTCATACTTATAGCTTATGATCTTTTGCTCTTTTTAAAATTTATATACAAACCGGTTGTGGGAAACAATTGGAAATATTACCAATAATAAAACTTGGGCCCTTAAGGAAAATTATAAAAACCGCGAATATTTTTCTCTGTCCAAAATTGGAGCAAGTATATAACCTACTTTTAAGAAAATAGATCGATTTTTTGCAATTTTAGAGCTAAAATTTTTGTGCAGAATTTAGAAAACGTACGTTTTGTTTGGACTCACTGTAAGAAGTATAACAAGAAAATATGGTGATCGTAGAGGAAAAAAACTGGTCTTGAAACTTTTGTTTGCAGGTCCTTTGAGTCCAAGAAAGTGGTTTTTGGATTCATTATCTTTCCACCTGTCGGCCTATTGTGTTCGTGTAGGCCGGCAAATAAACTAATTGACCGGCGTTTATGAAATTAAGTTTGTCCATGTCGCGGAACGGTTTTAATTTTTTTAAAAATCTGAAGGTAAAAATTTGAAAATCGATTTTTTTTAAAATAACGATTAATTTTTTTCTCAGATGTACGCCCATCCGAGCTATCGAGCTGAAAAATAGGTCCAATTTAACAAAATCAGATTTTTGACAAATTAGATTAACTGTTTGTAAGTGAATCGAAAAACCCAGAAATAAACTTTGACTGCCGTCAGGTTTGTTTATTCTATTTACTCTGAAATCTAAATTTATTTTATTTTAAATTTGAAATACTGATTTTTAGTTATGAACCTTCACGTGTGGGCGCACAATGACAAACCTGTTTTGGAAAATTATGCCTATTTTCAGGTTTTTTGTTGTTAGTTCCTCTCTCTTTTGGTGAAATAATTCAGTGTGAGAAAGTTTATGCAATATTTTAATATATCCCCGCAGGAGGGTGCAGACTAGCTGCAAATATTGAGAGGATTTAGACGTCCCTCGCGGTAACCGAGTCTAACACACACTTACACATACAACACTACACTTACGACTTTAACACTTTACTCTCACACATTTAGGGAGGCGATAATAGCTTCAATGTGATTTTCGCCTTAAAATAACAAAAATATATATATATATATATATATATATATATATATATATATATATATATATATATACGAGGGTTGATCAAATATAAACGAGACTGATTTTTTTAAAAATTTATTGCTTACTTACAAATTATTCTTGATACAACTTATTTTTCTCCATAGTCTCCCGCACGAGTAACACATTTTTCCCACCGGATTGGAAGTTTTTTAATTCCATCTTCGTAAAAAGTTCTCGGGCGTTCATTGAGCCATTGGAGCACGAAGGTCTCCACCGCAGAATCGTCTTCGAAACGCTGGCCTCCAAGCGCCTCTTTGAGTGGCCCAAACAGGTGATAGTCGCAGGGTGATAAGTCCGGACTGTATGGGGGATGTTCCATTGGTTCCCAGCCAATTTGATCGAGTTTAAGCCTCGTAGCGTTCGCCGAATGTGGTCGGGCATTATCGTGAAGAAGAATGACGTTTCTCGCCGGTTTAGATTTCCTTTTCCTACGAAAAGACTGTTTTGCGGCCTCTAAAACATCGCAATAATATTGTGCATTTATTGTGCGTCGTTGATGGAGAAAATCGACGTGAAAGGCGCCTTGATTGTCGAAAAATACAGTGGCCATTACCTTCCCGGCCGACGATCGTGATTTGGCCGGGTGAGTTTTCTACTGCTTCCCATTCCTTCGGCGAATTCCTTGTGCCAAGCAAAAACGCGAACTCTTGACAGGGTCCTGTCCCCATTTTGAGCCGTCAATCTACGAAAGATTTCAGTCGGATTGACCCCCTCCTTGGCCAAAAACTTAATAATAATTCTCTGCTCCACGGAAACGTGCACTTCACTCTCACTCATTGTATAGTTTTATACTGAAGGGTCCGAACGGAAATGTTGCCCGTCTACGTCCGTCCCAAACCTCCCAGGCTACCTGAAATCCCACCCTTTAGAGTTCAATGTCCAACGGAAAAGTTTTTAGAAAGTCAGTCTCGTTTATATTTGATCAACCCTCGTATATAAGGAAATGTTTGTTTGTGTATGTACGTGTGCGATAAATAAATCTATGGCACGCTGGGTCCTCAAATTGTTAACTTAGGTGGACCGAACACCGAAACCGAATTTTAGAATAATTAGATTTTTTTCAAATTAAATATTTAGCTTCTGAATTTCACGAGAAACGACGTGCTTCCACTTAATTTGCAATTAATTTTGTTTCTCAGATTTAAAAAAATGAAAGTCCGAGTCGGAAGTACAAACGCTACTTCAGGAGGACAACTGCTTGACGTGGAGAAGGTGTACAAACACGACTTGTTCGACGGCATATACCAATATGACCTTGCCTTGTTACAACTCAAGAACGACATGGAATATAACGAGAATGTTAAACCCATTAGGCTAATATCTGACAAACCGATAAACGGATCAACGGCTGTACTCAGTTCCTTTGAATCAAAACAGATAGAAAAGGTAAACAAAGTGAATACAGTTTCTAACCGTAAGGTCAGAGGTTCGAGACTGGAGTTACTATCGTAAGCTTATCTCATACTGTTAATGGCTGGGGTCTACGGTCACAAACTTTAAGAAAAAATGTTTTAGAAAATTAAATACATAAATATTCTTAAAAGTTTGCCAACTTAAAAAGTAACTGCGTCACTAACCCACGACCTAGAGACTTAGCAGATTTATCGGTGCCTGAGTCACATCGATCACCGAACCTTTACCACTAGCTTAGAAAGTATCGTATATTGTGGTTGTTTTATATATATATATATATATATATGTGTGTGTGTGTGTGTGTGTGTGTGTGTGTGCGCGCGCGCGTGTGCGTGTGCGTGCGTGTGTGTGTGTGTGTGTTTTGCATGTATATATTTTTTTTCCGGCGAAAAACCGTTCAGGTTATCATCGCCGTCATGTATATATATATATATATATATATATATATATATATATATATATATATATATAAATGTTACGCATGTTATTATTCAGTAAAGAACAAATGAATAGACGTGTTAAATTTGTGTAAGAGCAACAACAAACAACAAGCAGAAAGTGAAGTTAAATAAAACACTTTTGTAAAATGTTGAAAAAGTTCCCGGAATCGGTCAATGAGAATTTATTGAAAGTACTATAATATTTGAAACTTATTTTCCTTCAAAATACTTTCCTCTTGTACGTATATACTTCTTCCACCGTTAATACAATCGTTGGAAAAACTCCTGAAACTATTTTTGGAAATTTCGTTTAGCCATTTTTCGTCGCATTTTCCATTACTTTTTGCGAATCAACAAAACGATGTCCCTTCAATGTCGCTTTCAGTCGTGGAAACAGACAAAAATCCGGTAATAAAAACATGGTGCTTCCTTTACGACCCTTAGACAAAACATCATCCTGCTGAATCGAAATCAAAAACAGCATCAAGAAAGGGAAAATGTCGCTTGGACAGAAGCGGAGGCAAAGTGATAACAGAAGCTTGATTCACTATGAATTTATTCCTGTACAAGGAGATCCAGGACCGGCTACAAGATGCAGTTAGATGAAAACAACCTGGAAAATGGATAGGAAACGATTTGTTTTTAGAGCATGACAATCGATGGTGAAACGATACCTTACCCTACCTGTTCTCCCGGCCTTGCATCACCGGAATTTTATGTCTAAACAAATTGGGCATCGTTTTGCTGACTTGCAAGAGGTGATGGGAAATGCGACAGCCGCAGATGTGTTTCCAACGGTTGTGTGGATTGTGAAAGAAGCGCGTACATACAGGACACGAGTATTCTGAAGCAAAGTAAAATTAAAATATACGCACTTACAATAAATTTTCATTGACCAATGCGGGGAACATGTTGATATTACTTCGTACAACAGTACTGTTTTTTTCTGTATTTATTCTATTGTACAAATACTTTCTTTACTTTCAGGGAAATAAAACTGATTTTATTGTAAAAGCAACACAAACTATTGTACTCAGAGAATTTTGTGAGCCGCATTATCCTAACATTACCTTCGACGAGACACATATATGTGCTCATAGCCCTACAGTATGTGCTTGCAATGTAAGTAAACACTTTAATTCAATCATCAATTTATATAAGGTGCAGTGTACAGTACAGGCTATACTTCAGCTTCGTCATTGTAATTCTTAGTGTTAAAATTCATTAAGTTATCGAAGACATCATTAAGTGTAAACAACTTGGCTAAAACATGTCAACCCAAGTGTGCTTAGCCTTGGCACACGTACGTAAAAGACATACGAGTACGTGTAAAATAAGTAGAGAAATTTGAAAAAAGTACGAGGTGTGATCAGAAAGTAACGGGATTTTTTAAATTCGCGGTCTTGGAGAGTCCGATTGTCAAACATTTTTTTTATTATGTTGGTATACATGCCCTTAAAGTATGATAAAACTTTCAGCTGTTTTAATTGTTGACTTTTTCTGTGACAGCCACTAAGGTTAGACGTGTTTTTATGAGCTCGGCGATTCTCTTTTGTTAAAAGAAATGTATCAAAGAATTTGTACCAAATTTTGCGTAAAAAATGAAATAAAGTGTAACAAAGTGTGTGAAATGTTAACAAAGGCCTATGGTGAGTCTGCTATGAGTAAAGCAAGAGTTTACGAGTGGTATAAGCGTTTCCAAGAAGGCCGTGAAGACGTTGAAGATGATGAATGCTCTGGAAGTCCTAGCACATTAACGACCGATGAAAACGTGAAAAAAGTGAAAGAAATGGTTACGAACAATCGCAGAATCACAATTAGAGAGGTCGCTGATGATGGCATATCGATTGGATCATGTCATGACATTGTTTCCAATGTTTTGTGTATGAAACGCGTGGCAACAAAATTCGTTCCAAAATTGTTGAATTTTGAACAAAAACAGCGGCGAATGGAAGTTGTTCAGGAGTCACTAAATGAAGTCAACGACGATGCAAAATTACTGAAACGTATTATAACAAGTGACGAAACATGGGTTTACGGATATGACGTCGAAACTAAGGCTCAATCATCCCAGTGGAGGCATTCTGGCTCGCCAAGACCGAAAAAGGCTCGACAAGGGCGATCGAACGTAAAGGTTATGCTCACTGTGTTCTTCGATATTAATGGCATAGTGCATCATGAATTCCTGCCACCAGGTGAAACGGTCAGTAAGGAGTGCTACCTACAAGTTCAACGCCGTTTGCGTGAAGTAATCCGAAAAAAACGCCCGGATCTCTGGAAAAACAATTCATGGCTTTTGCATCATGACGATAATGCATCAGCTCACACTTCATCGCTTGTTCGTGAATTTTTATCCAAAAACAGTACTGTAACGATGCCCGAGCCTCCATATTCGCCAGACATGGCTCCGAGTGACTTTCTCCTATTTCCAAAAATAAAGAGAACCTTAAAGGGCCGTCGTTTTACAGCCGTAGATGACATTAAAAGCGCATCGCTGAACGAACTAAAGGCTTTCTCAAAGATCGAGTTTGAGAAGTGTTTCGAGGATTGCAAGAAGCGCTGGCATAAGTGCATAATTTCCAATGGGGACTATTTTGAAAGCGACAACATCAATGTAGAAGAATAAATAAATATTTTGTTCAAAAAATAAAAATTCTCGTTCTGAACACATCGTATCCTCTTTTTCTGGTGTTAATGATTCATAAGTTTATTAAGAAAAAAAAAATTATGGAAAAGAACTTCTATTTCCTCAACACAGTTATAAATTGCTAATTAATAACGACCATTATTATGCACTTTTTAGGCTATATAATTATGGCTGAAATAAATAATTAAATATAAAGAATTAAAAAAATATTGTGAATAATAATAACAATAAAATAGAGCACCCACAATAATTTATAGAGTAAAATTTTTAAAATTTTTTTTTCAGAAACAGGTGTTGTAACAATAGAATATGTATTTGACAAATACGTGGAATAGGTACAGTAATAATCTTGAAGTTGACACATAACATTAATATTATAAAAATAAAAAAGTACACGTGCGGAACTCGGGGAGTTACCGACAGAAGCGAAGCTTATGTTGATGATATCTTCGCTGAATATGTAATTACTTTGAAGATATGTTTACAAATATCTTGTTTTGTTTAAATAAATACATACGTTAACCTAGCTTAGATATTATTTTCTGTAGTTATAGTAAAAGATCAGCTTTTTTACATTAACTCGTAACAATCAGCTGATTTCATTGAACAGCTGATAGGCCATAATAAGTTTCCGGTTATGTTGTTAAAAACTGACAATATTAACAACAATTATTATAAACGTTTATATTAATTTCGAATGTATTATAAAAAATTACAACGTGCACGTGTTCTTCAACTAAGGAAAAATACCGAAACCAAAGCGAAAACCAACGTTTTCATATAACACGCGTGTAGTGTTATCGAAAAGTAGGAAGAAAAAGAAAACGGAAATAGAGAGACGAAATTCGTTTGTTAGTTTCCGTTTCATATTTCCGTTACATTAAAAAGGTTCGGGGCTATACGTTACTTTGATTACAGCGGGACTTTGGCGCTCCACTGGTGAGGAACTTCGAGCTGGTCGCCTTCTACACGGGAGGATCTATGTGCTGCGAAGACGACAAGCCTCAAATTTACAACGACATTTATAACACGAAAGATTGGATCAAAACGAGTATGAATGCGTTATTTTATGACTTCAATCAAGACAAAGGCATGTATTATGGTCAATGAGATTGTTTAAAAAGCTTTTTTATATTAATTAGGCCTAAATAATAAATGTTAAATGTTTTTATTATTCGCTTATTTTTACTGCAACCTGTCTCAATGGTACAGTGGTGAATGCTACTCAACTCGTACCTCACATATATCGTTAAATGTTTTTGAGTGAAAACTTCTTTGATGCTTGATGTTTTTTGTGTAAAAAAATGTAGAAACTTGTGTAGCAGTGGAATGCGTCACGTTTGCAGTATTACTTTATATATATATATATATATATATATATATATATATATATATATATTCTCGAATAGCCCATTTAGAGGGCACGCTTAATCAACTTCTTAGCCCATGCTTCTTTCATTTTCCTTGAGTGGTTTTCTCTGTCCTCTTGCGTCCACTCTCTTCCTCTCCTGCACGTGGGTCTTCTATTCTCCCGCAACTCAAGTTGCCGTATGGTACTTCTGAATATTGCTCTGTCTCCTATAATTTCTGAGTCTATTGCGTTGTTTGCCAGGTCCTTGTCTATCTCTGTGAACCAGGTTATCTTGTTCCTGTGCTTGTTTAATATTGTGAAGATCTGTTTAGTTAGTCGGGTGTTCTCCATTCTGTATATGTGTCCGTAGAATTGAAGTCTTCTTTTCCTGAATACGTCTGTTATTTTTTCTATTTTGGAATAAAGCTCTTCATTTGACCTCTGTTTATATTCTAACCCTGTGTTACTCTTTGGATCCAATATTTTCCATAAAATCTTTCTATCCATCTTTCCTATTTTCTCTACGTCCTGAGAGGTATGCAGTTTAAGTGTTTCCACCGCGCAGAGGACTGTTGGCCTAACTACCGTTTGGTAGTGCCTTAGTTTAGTGTTCCAGGATAGGGATTTTTTGTTGTATATGTTTTTCGTGAAAAAGTACGCTTTTTCCAGTTTGTACATCTGTTTTCTAGTGCTATTTTATCACTATTGTTTTGTGTTATACACTCTCCCAGGTATTTAAAACTGTCGGTTTTGGCTATTGTATTCGTGTTTATCTTGAGATGGCTAGGGGCGCTCTTGATGTTTGTCATGTATTGGGTCTTCTCAAACGCAATCCGTAGTCCAACTTTAGCCGCTTGTCTCTGGAGTTCCATTATTTGTTCTTGTGCATGTTCTATCGTGTCTGTGATTAGCGCCATATCATCAGCAAATACCAAGCAATCTATTGTTATTCTTTGGTTCTTTGTTCCGACACTTAGACCTCTGGTGTTAACTGCCTTCCTCCATTCTCTGACAATCTTCCCCAACGCACAGTTGAACAATAAAGGTGACAAACCATCTCCCTGCCTTACTCCTGTTCTAATTTCAAACGGTTCAGAGAGTTCTCCCATGAATTTAATCCTGGAAGTGGTGTCTGTTAATGTGGCTTTTATCTATCTATCTATCTATCTATCTATATATATATATATATATATATATATATATATATATATATATATATATATATATATTATTATTATTATTATTATTATTATTATTATCTGCGCATAGACCCTGTTGGATCACGCAAAGCACTCTGACTCATGTCTTGTTCCTTCTAATCCTCCACACCTCCCTCATCCTGTCCCCATGGATCCTCTTCCGTTCCTCCGTCCATTTTACCCCTGCTCTCTTTGGGATTTCATTATCTGGGACCTTCCAACCGAGCATCTTTCTCCTGTATGCGTTCCTGTCTTCAACATCTGTTGAGTCTATTCCTGCGTCATGTAGGTCTATTCTGACTTTTGCGATCCACGACGTTGTTGATTTGACTCCTTGTATATACTTAAGGATTCTGTTGGTAAGTCTCGTTGTTGGGAGTCTACTGATGTGTCCGTAGAACCGAAGCCTCCTTCTATAAAAAATATATATATATTTTAACGTCCGACTATTGTGCACACTTGGGCAAATGCAGACGATGGGATGATTTATAGCGTATGAAAATGCCAAGCCCTGGCCGAGAATCGAACCTGGGTTCTCGGGGTGAAAGCTTAGTACGCTATCAACTAGGCTTTATATATATATATATATATATATATATATATATATATATATATATGTGTGTGTGTGTGTGTACGTATATATAATATATACACGAAGGTAAGTAAAGTGAAATTGAAAATATCTATATATTTATTACACTTACATAAACGATACAAGTATTACTTTTCAACGTAATGCCCTCCTACGTTTACGTCTATGTACTTAGTCCATCTTTTAACCAGTGTTTGAATTCCTTCCTGGAAGAAGATTTTCAGTCTGGTGTTCAGAAAATTTTGCACCTCTTCACCTGATCGTTGATTTTCTCGCAACTGTTGTTTCAGTGGGCCGAAAAGATGAAAATAGCTTGGAGGCAGGACTGGTCCAGCAGCTGAAAACCGAGATTCTGAAGACATAGGACTATGTTTTTATCTGTATGAGATCGAGCGTTATGCTGACGCATTTTGAAAGGTACCAAGTCTTTTGGTTTCAATATACGCAGTAGCTCACAGTAGCTTGACCTTTAGGTTTGAAGTTAACCAAAATTGGACCTTCTAAATTCAAGAATATTATCATCGTAACCTTTCCTGCAGACAGCTGAGTTTTGAACTTTTTTGCTTGGGGAGATGTAACATGTTTCCACATAAAATTTTGTCACTTACTCTCTGGTTCAAAATGACGCACCCAAGACTCATCAACGGTTATTATTCGCTTAAGAAATGAGCCTCCTTCTTCTTCATAACATTGCAAATGCTTCTGGGGAATTTTGAAACGTTTGTCTTTGTGGATGTCGGTCAATTGAAGTGTAACCCAACGAGGACAGACTTCTCAAAAGTTTAAAGATCGTGGATGATTGAATATGTTGAGCCATGGCTTACATTCAAATCACTTGCAATATTACCATCTGTAATTCATCGATTATCGAGAATCATTTGTTTAACAGCTTCACTATTGTCATTAGTCTTTGTAGTGGAAGGCCTACCTGGCAGCTGTTCATCACACAGAGAAATTCTGCCACTTTTAAAGCGATCAATCCATTTATAGATCTTGCTTCCACTCAAACAACTCTCTCCATATTGCTGCTGCATTCGGCGAATAATCTCCGCTGGTTTCACACCTTCTGAATTGAAGAAACGTATCAGTGTTTGCATTTCTTCCTTGGTGCAATCAGACAAAGGAGAACTACTTTTACGTAGTCTTTTAAAGACAGTCACAATCAGCTAACAATGGAACAATACTTTCAATGAACAGCTGATAAACGTTATGAGTTATAGCAGAACAATCAGTGCTGACATACATGTGATTCGGAGGGATATTAATATTTCGCTTTAATTTTTATTTCCCCTCGTACACACACACCAGCGCGCGCGCGTACATCTTGTGAGTGTGTTTGTGTGTGTGTGTGTGTGTGTGTGTGTTTCGTCCGGTAGTCACGGATCATTTTTCAATGTAATTTGAAAGTTTGAAATGTCAGTATTTGTAGATTTTAATTCTTATTATGATTGTTGAATTAGTTTCAAATAAAAACGATAAGATAAGGAAACTATTTGGAAAATTCGCTTCCATTACGTCAGTAAAACAGCTGCGTCCAGCGGTTATTTCTCTTATAACCTTAAATGTAATCACAATTAAATATCTGGTTATGTAGTTTGTTCTGAAAGTAGTTAAACATGAGACACCGTGTCCACTCATTTTCCTTTTTGTTTTTGTCTCGGGACTGTGCATCCAACTAGACTGACCAATGTCCATTACATTTAGTTCCTCTCCTCTTCCTCAGGTTGCAAGATTCCTTGAACCTAGTAAGCGCAAGTCTTCTCTTTTACACTTTTTCAAAGTAACACACAACTTGTTCGGTATTTCACAGTTATCAAATAAATTTTATCCGTTTTTATTTTTGCCAAAGTTGTTTAATAAGTTCTCCAGTTCTAAAGTTTGGAATAATTCAACCGAGTGTTGACGCCTCCCAGCCCTAGATAACGCGAGTGAAGGCGTAATTATTTTTACGCCCTTCTGGCTTGTTTTTTTAAAATAATTTTTCAGTTTGACCTCGAGTCCGTAAAAACACAGTACCTTCTTGCGGTACCTCTGCCTAACAACACACAACACTAAACACTGTTGCCACATTGTGCAACACAATTTACAACTCTGGACAACAACTGCAAGAACGCGTAAACAATGCGTGTTTGAATGATTAAAATACAGCTCTAGGGTTCAATCTCGCGTAAATGTTTCGTATTTATGAAATCTAAATTACTTTAATTAATTACTTAATTACTTACTTTAATTAATTACTTAATTAAATTACTTTAGATTAATTGCTTTAATTAGATATTTATGAATATCTAAATCAGTTTTAATAATAAATAAACAAAACAAATAAAAATAATATAATATTTTGAAAGGATTACAGGGATATTTTGGTGGCACAGGATTATTCTTATATTTGGTGGACTGAAATTGCTTTACTGAATTACTAATCAATAATAAAATAAAAAGTCATTATAATATACCGTTATGAAACTGATTTGTACTAAATTACTAAGTTAAACTAGTACTTGAAGTCACTATTTTTGTTTTTTCACTTGTTCGTTTTTTATATTTTAAAAAAAACGTAATTGAAAAACAACCCTTTGATCCAAATAGTCACACAATATCTTATTGTTCACCACTTTAGGCCTATCCGAACAATACGTAATATTACTGTAACTTGAATCATGCAAGTAGGTAAGACTTTTGAATTGTTAAAGCCAGTCTTCAGTAAATGCTCCTGTGACGTTTACTTCTCCCCAATTAGATCCGAAGAACGCACGGAAATACCAAAGGTAGTAAGTGGCCTCGAACCTGCGATCTCGTAATGTAGCAAACTGTCCCCTATTTTACCAACTGAATTAGAAAGTGAATTAAATGTTGGTCTTGTTTAGTGAATTTTGTAATTAAAATTTTTTCATATTGATCTAATATACAGCGTGAACTTCATTTTCCAAAGGTCGCATTCTAGGATTTAACCTCTAACATCTTAATCTATTCTTTCGTTCAGATAATCAACAAGCCTAAAATAATATGTCATGTATTTCGTATTATTTATTTCATATTATAATTTAAAGAAAATGCGATTATATTTAATTCTGTTTACAGTCAAATTATGTGGTGAGTTGTACTTGTACATTAGTGTAAGGTGTAATGTTAGCCTATATTTATTGTAATTTTAAGGCTGGACGTTAACATTCTATATATTTAATAAACAGCTTCTTTAATAAACAATGTCATCACCTTAGACCCTTGCGAATTTTGTTGCACTCAGCTGTCTCGCTGAATTGTTGTAAGCGGAATTCCCCAAAATTACAATTGAAAATCCGGCACATACACACACACACACACACACATATATATATATATATATATATATATATATATATATATAAAAAAATATGTTCCAAAATCCAAAAGAGGTATAATACTTTCTATAGTAAAAGATATAATTTTCTTGTAACTTTAAAAAAATTAAGGCAAAATCTGAAAAATGAAATCTAGGTTCGGGTCAATTAGTAGTTATTCACTAAGAAAGTATTTCAAAACAGATCAACTTGAAGTGGATTAACTACTTTTTCGCTTTCAAAAGAAATTATTAAATTCAAAATACCCATTACAACCTCATGAGAGATTGTAACCTAACTAGAAGTCGATTGGACGAATCGGATTCAAAATATGACTTTTTCATATTCGCCAACGGAAAATCACGACTTAGAGATATTTTTCAATTATTTAACAACTTTTCAAAAAGTGACATGAAGTTTAGGAGATGCTGATTTCTTTTAATATCAATAAATATTATTACCCATAATTTTATAGGTTACCTTATAACAACTATGAATACAAAAAATGTTTTTACTTTTTAAAATTTGCTTCCGTCAAGTCAGGAGAGACTACAGACTCGATGTTGACAAACAGATGTTCAGGTGAAAACATACAATTTCAAGATTAACTTACCTAAAATGTAAACAAGCCGGGCTCCCAAACTATAATAACTTTAAAGTACACGGCCTTTTCGATAACCTGAACTAAAATTATTTCTTCTTTATTTCTTCAGAAGCATTTTTTTCTCTGTGGCCTGAACACGGTCGTAGTATCATTGGAGGTACGCTTGGTTCAATACAAGATTTTCCGTATCAGGTAACACACTTTTATGGGCTTCATTAAAATCTATCTTAGATTTTTTAATAATATCTCTGAATTCTGAACACAAATTTTGTAAATTTCTTTTGAAATAGCTAATAACGGTGAAAAATTATTGCATTTTTGTTTTAATAACTGATACAGACATAATATTATTGGTCATTTTTTTTGTAATAGTTGGTACCGATGTAAAATTATTGATCCTCCTTTTGTAATCGCTAGTGCTGAAGTAGAATTATAGGTCTTCCTTTTGTAATCGCTAGTGCTGACGTAGAATTATTAGTCCTCCTTTTGTAATCGCTAGTGCTGGTGTAAAATTATAGGTCCTCCTTTTGTAATCGCTAGTGCTGATGTAAAATTATAGGTCCTCCTTTTCTAATCGCTAGTGCTGATGTAAAATTATAGGTCCTCCTTTTGTAATCGCTAGTGCTGGTGTAAAATTATAGGTCCTCCTTTTGTAATCGCTAGTGCTGATGTAAAATTATAGGTCCTCCTTTTGTAATCGCTAGTGCTGATGTAAAATTATAGGTCCTCCTTTTGTAATCGCTAGTGCTGATGTAAAATTATAGGTCCTCCTTTTGTAATCGCTAGTGCTGGTGTAAAATTATAGGTCCTCCTTTTGTAATCGCTAGTGCTGATGTAAAATTATAGGTCCTCCTTTTGTAATCGCTAGTGCTGATGTAAAATTATAGGTCCTCCTTTTGTAATCGTTAGTGCTGATGTAAAATTATAGGTCCTCCTTTTGTAATCGCTAGTGCTGGTGTAAAATTATAGGTCCTCCTTTTGTAATCGCTAGTGCTGATGTAAAATTATAGGTCCTCCTTTTGTAATCGCTAGTGCTGGTGTAAAATTATAGGTCCTCCTTTTGTAATCGCTAGTGCTGATGTAAAATTATAGGTCCTCCTTTTGTAATCGCTAGTGCTGGTGTAAAATTATAGGTCCTCCTTTTGTAATCGCTAGTTCTGGTGTAAAATTATAGGTCGTCCTTTTGTAATCGCTAGTGCTGGTGTAAAATTATAGGTCCTCAATTTGTAATCGCTAGTGCTGGTGTAAAATTATAGGTCCTCCTTTTGTAATCGCTAATGCTGATGTAAAATTATAGGTCCTCCTTTTGTAATCGCTAGTGCTGGTGTAAAATTATAGGTCCTCCTTTTGTAATCGCTAGTGCTGATGTAAAATTATAGATCCTCCTTTTGTAATCGCTAGTGCTGATGTAGAATTATAGGTCCTCCCTTTGTAATCGCTAGTGCTGATGTAGAATTATAGATCCTCCTTTTGTAATCGCTAGTACTGATGTAAAATTGTAGGTCCTCCTTTTGTAATCGCTAGTACTGATGTAGAATTATAGATCCTCCTTTTGTAATCGCTAGTACTGATGTAAAATTATTGGTCCTCCTTTTGTAATCGCTAGTACTGATGTAGAATTGTAGGTCCTCCTTTTGTAATCGCTAGTACTGATGTAAAATTGTAGGTCCTCCTTTTGTAATCGCTAGTGCTGATGTAAAATTATAGGTCCTCATTTTTTAATCGCTAGTGCTGATGTAGAATTATAGATCCTCCTTTTGTAATCGCTAGTGCTGATGTAGAATTGTAGGTCCTCCTTTTGTAATCGCTAGTACTGATGTAGAATTATAGGTCCTCCTTTTGTAATCGCTAGTGCTGATGTAAAATTATTGGTCCTCCTTTTGTAATCGCTAGTGCTGATGTAGAATTGTAGGTCCTCCTTTTGTAATCGCTAGTGCTGATGTAGAATTGTAGGTCCTCCTTTTGTAATCGCTAGTACTGATGTAGAATTATAGATCCTCCTTTTGTAATCGCTAGTACTGATGTAAAATTATTGGTCCTCCTTTTGTAATCGCTAGTGCTGATGTAGAATTATAGGTCCTCCTTTTGTAATCGCTAGTGCTGATGTAGAATTGTAGGTCCTCCTTTTGTAATCGCTAGTACTGATGTAGAATTATAGATCCTCCTTTTGTAATCGCTAGTACTGATGTAAAATTATTGGTCCTCCTTTTGTAATCGCTAGTGCTGATGTAGAATTGTAGGTCCTCCTTTTGTAATCGCTAGTGCTGATGTAGAATTATAGGTCCTCCTTTTGTAATCGCTAGTGCTGATGTAGAATTGTAGGTCCTCCTTTTGTAATCGCTAGTACTGATGTAGAATTATAGATCCTCCTTTTGTAATCGCTAGTACTGATGTAAAATTATTGGTCCTCCTTTTGTAATCGCTAGTGCTGATGTAGAATTGTAGGTCCTCCTTTTGTAATCGCTAGTACTGATGTAGAATTATAGGTCCTCCTTTTGTAATCGCTAGTACTGATGTAGAATTGTAGGTCCTCCTTTTGTAATCGCTAGTACTGATGTAGAATTATAGGTCCTCCTTTTGTAATCGCTAGTGCTGATGTAGAATTGTAGGTCCTCCTTTTGTAATCGCTAGTACTGATGTAGAATTATTGGTCCTCCTTTTGTAATCGCTAGTACTGATGTAGAATTGTAGGTCCTCCTTTTGTAATCCCTAGTACTGATGTAGAATTATAGGTCCTCCTTTTGTAATCGCTAGTGCTGATGTAGAATTGTAGGTCCTCCTTTTGTAATCGCTAGTACTGATGTAGAATTATAGGTCCTCCTTTTGTAATCGCTAGTGCTGATGTAAAATTATTGGTCCTCCTTTTGTAATCGCTAGTGCTGATGTAGAATTGTAGGTCCTCCTTTTGTAATCGCTAGTACTGATGTAGAATTATAGGTCCTCCTTTTGTAATGCTAGTGATGATGTAATTATAGGTCCTCCTTTTGTAATCGCTAGTGCTGATGTAGAATTGTAGGTCCTCCTTTGTAATCGCTAGTGCTGATGTAGAATTATAGGTCCTCCTTTTGTAATCGCTAGTGCTGATGTAGAATTATAGGTCCTCCTTTTGTAATCGCTAGTGCTGATGTAGAATTATAGATCCTCCTTTTGTAATCGCTAGTACTGATGTAGAATTATAGGTCCTCCTTTTGTAATCGCTAGTACTGATGTAGAATTATAGGTCCTCCTTTTGTAATCGCTAGTGCTGATGTAGAATTATAGGTCCTCCTTTTGTAATCGCTAGTACTGATGTAGAATTATAGGTCCTCCTTTTGTAATCGCTAGTACTGATGTAAAATTATTAGGTCCTCCTTTTGTAATCGCTAGTACTGATGTAAAATTATAGGTCCTCCTTTTGTAATCGCTAGTGCTGATGTAGAATTATAGGTCCTCCTTTTGTAATCGCTAGTACTGATGTAGAATTATAGGTCCTCCTTTTGTAATCGCTAGTACTGATGTAGAATTGTAGGTCCTCCTTTTGTAATCGCTAGTACTGATGTAGAATTATAGGTCCTCCTTTTGTAATCGCTAGTGCTGATGTAGAATTGTAGGTCCTCCTTTTGTAATCGCTAGTACTGATGTAGAATTATTGGTCCTCCTTTTGTAATCGCTAGTACTGATGTAGAATTGTAGGTCCTCCTTTTGTAATCGCTAGTACTGATGTAGAATTATTGGTCCTCCTTTTGTAATCGCTAGTACTGATGTAGAATTGTAGGTCCTCCTTTTGTAATCGCTAGTACTGATGTAGAATTATAGGTCCTCCTTTTGTAATCGCTAGTGCTGATGTAAAATTATTGGTCCTCCTTTTGTAATCGCTAGTGCTGATGTAGAATTGTAGGTCCTCCTTTTGTAATCGCTAGTACTGATGTAGAATTATAGGTCCTCCTTTTGTAATCGCTAGTGATGATGTAAAATTATTGGTCCTCCTTTTGTAATCGCTAGTGCTGATGTAGAATTGTAGGTCCTCCTTTTGTAATCGCTAGTGCTGATGTAAAATTATAGGTCCTCATTTTTTAATCGCTAGTGCTGATGTATAATTATAGATCCTCCTTTTGTAATCGCTAGTGCTGATGTAGAATTGTAGGTCCTCCTTTTGTAATCGCTAGTACTGATGTAGAATTATAGATCCTCCTTTTGTAATCGCTAGTACTGATGTAAAATTATTGGTCCTCCTTTTGTAATCGCTAGTGCTGATGTAGAATTATAGGTCCTCCTTTTGTAATCGCTAGTGCTGATGTAGAATTGTAGGTCCTCCTTTTGTAATCGCTAGTACTGATGTAGAATTATACATCCTCCTTTTGTAATCGCTAGTACTGATGTAAAATTATTGGTCCTCCTTTTGTAATCGCTAGTGCTGATGTAGAATTATAGGTCCTCCTTTTGTAATCGCTAGTGCTGATGTAGAATTGTAGGTCCTCCTTTTGTAATCGCTAGTACTGATGTAGAATTATAGATCCTCCTTTTGTAATCGCTAGTACTGATGTAAAATTATTGGTCCTCCTTTTGTAATCGCTAGTGCTGATGTAGAATTGTAGGTCCTCCTTTTGTAATCGCTAGTACTGATGTAGAATTATAGGTCCTCCTTTTGTAATCGCTAGTACTGATGTAGAATTGTAGGTCCTCCTTTTGTAATCGCTAGTACTGATGTAGAATTATAGGTCCTCCTTTTGTAATCGCTAGTGCTGATGTAGAATTGTAGGTCCTCCTTTTGTAATCGCTAGTACTGATGTAGAATTATTGGTCCTCCTTTTGTAATCGCTAGTACTGATGTAGAATTGTAGGTCCTCCTTTTGTAATCCCTAGTACTGATGTAGAATTATAGGTCCTCCTTTTGTAATCGCTAGTACTGATGTAGAATTATTGGTCCTCCTTTTGTAATCGCTAGTACTGATGTAGAATTGTGGGTCCTCCTTTTGTAATCGCTAGTACTGATGTAGAATTATAGGTCCTCCTTTTGTAATCGCTAGTGCTGATGTAGAATTGTAGGTCCTCCTTTTGTAATCGCTAGTACTGATGTAGAATTATAGGTCCTCCTTTTGTAATCGCTAGTGCTGATGTAAAATTATTGGTCCTCCTTTTGTAATCGCTAGTGCTGATGTAGAATTGTAGGTCCTCCTTTTGTAATCGCTAGTACTGATGTAGAATTATAGGTCCTCCTTTTGTAATCGCTATTGATGATGTAAAATTATTGGTCCTCCTTTTGTAATCGCTAGTGCTGATGTAGAATTGTAGGTCCTCCTTTTGTAATCGCTAGTACTGATGTAGAATTATAGGTCCTCCTTTTGTAATCGCTAGTGCTGATGTAAAATTATTGGTCCTTTTTTTGTAAATACTGGTGCTGATGTAAGTAATTAATTAATTTCCAGTGGGAAATGCGTTGTTAGAGTGGACACCATGGTAAGACCCAGACATACGTTTATTTTTTCAGTTTGTTGAAAAATTACAAATTATATTTAAGAATATAATTTATTTTTTACCAGTTTAAATTCGATTTACAAAAGTGGTAACGACTTAAACAAATTTTATTTATTCGCCCCATTTGTTCATAATATTCCACTTATTCACTTAAAGAACATTACTAATGAGGCCGTTCCAATTTTCCACAACCCTTTTGCCTTAGCCGCCACTATCGTACAGTGGTGCTATATTTATATAAACAAAAACTGGAACCTTTTGTAATAATTTAACTTTAAAAAATATACTTTCTTATTTTTCCAACACCAAGTTACGTACTAATTTTGTTTGTGTTGGTGGAAAGGCTGCTATTTTGGATGAAAATGCAACGTTTACGGGAACCGGAGCAATAATTGCAAGGAAATTTGTAATTACATCGGCCTTCCTACATTTTCCGTAAGTATAGTAGCTGTACAGTAAAATCAGATTAACTTAATGCTATGCGATAGGTGTGTTTTGCAATGTTCTTTTTGCATTCAAAAATATTTCCATAAAATAATCTTTTATTTCGTCAATTAAATCCTGTTCATTTCGTGACGTATCAGGGCTCGCTAGTCGATGTGGCAAAGCACCTCGCTAGTCTGCTGCGTCTCTGAACTGCGCACCTAAAGGTTTTTAGTTCGAGCCGCAATTATTAAAAAAAAAATAGACTAATTACTTAGATTAATTAGTACGTCATAACACGAAAATCGTGATGTAATCATTTTTCCCGTCTTTCCATATTGAAAGCTGTTTTATGACGCATAAAATTTAGAAACGATAATGTTTATTAAGACAAACTTGGACTCACTAGAAGTTTCCAAATAAATTAGCCTTATACACAGGCACTCGATAAGATAATCAGAAGACACTGATAATACAAAATTCCGACTATTCTGTGAAACTTGGTTTAAGGTATTTAATGCCTCTTTTTAATTTAAAAATTTTCAAATGGAAATTCGCTTCTATCACGTCAGCGAGACAGCTGCATTTCGGGATTAGTTATGAGTTTCAATAACAGTTATTTTATGAAAAATTATTCAAGATGTTTTTAAATACCTCGCATTACTAGTTGAATGAATGAATGAATGACATTCTAGGGTTACGGTTGCACTGCGACCTTCCTAGATTTATGGCGCCCTCTTTCTGTATCCTTGAGATGCTCAATTACAGTATCTTCTCCAGTACCAGTCTCTTCTTAAAGTCTAGGATTGGGAGAGAATTCAAGGTGAGGTACCTGGTGACTTCCCAATTTGTTATTGAAGTACTCTGTTAATTCCCTCTCAATTCTCTCCCTTACTATTTACCCTTATCGCGGAAGTTGTGCAGTTAGTTCCCTCTCATCGTGTTACATTCTTACTGGGAACGTAGTAGATAAGGAACTTACGTCCGCCCACACAGAGCCCTGCATGCATAGATAAGGGCGGTTAGTTCCCTCTCATCGTGTTACACTCTTACTGGGAACGTAGTAGATAAGGAACTTACGTCCGCCCACACAGAGCCCTGCATGCATAGATAAGGGCGGTTAGTTCCCTCTCTTCGTGTTACACTCTTACTGGAAACGTAGTAGATAAGGAACTTACGTCCGCCCACACAGAGCCCTGCATGCATAGATAAGGGCGGTTAGTTCCCTCCCATCGTGTTACATTCTTACTGGGAACGTAGTAGATAAGGAACTTACGTCCGCCCACACAGAGCCCTGCATGCATAGATAAGGGCGGTTAGTTCCCTCTCATCGTGTTACACTCTTACTGGGAACGTAGTAGATAAGGAACTTACGTCCGCCCACACAGAGCCCTGCATGCATAGATAAGGGCGGTTAGTTCCCTCTCATCGTGTTACACTCTTACTGGGAACGTAGTAGATAAGGAACTTACGTCCGCCCACACAGAGCCCTGCATGCATAGATAAGGGCGGTTAGTTCCCTCTCATCGTGTTACACTCTTACTGGGAACGTAGTAGATAAGGAACTTACGTCCGCCCACACAGAGCCCTGCATGCATAGATAAGGGCGGTTAGTTCCCTCTCATCGTGTTACACTCTTACTGGGAACGTAGTAGATAAGGAACTTACGTCCGCCCACACAGAGCCCTGCATGCATAGATAAGGGCGGTTAGTTCCCTCTCATCGTGTTACACTCTTACTGGGAACGTAGTAGATAAGGAACTTACGTCCGCCCATACAGAGCCCTGCATGCATAGATAAGGGCGGTTAGTTCCCTCTCATCGTGTTACACTCTTACTGGGAACGTAGTAGATAAGGAACTTACGTCCGCCCATACAGAGCCCTGCATGCATAGATAAGGGCTAACCTACAGGGGAAGGCAGGTGGCATTCACTACCTCAACACAGGTCGCTTTACACTTTAGAGTTAGCCAGATGATGTAGCGTAGTGAATGAGTACAGTACGATGGGATCACTAAAACTACCCCAGCTGCCTGTACCTGGTACACAAAAGCACTGACGGATTAATGCAATTTTGTAGGGGATGATTCAATTTAAAAGAGAGCCGCCTAGGGGATGACAATTTTTGAAATAATACCTTCAAAAACCAGCACTTTTAAGCTGTTTTCAGACTTAAAACAGATATGAAATAAGTGTAAATATATACCCCATTTTAGACAAAAAAAACTTAATTTTTTGGATCCCTAATTTTTAAAACGTTTGTACATTTAGATAACGCCCCTCTTCTATATACCTATCTATATTTTTTTATATATAGCTTTACCCTTACCGTTAACGCTGATTCCTCGTCCTCATTGGCCTGAGTAAGTCCAGTTAAGCGTCACAACAGTTTCTCAACCAAGTTTTGATCAATTTTAGAGTCGACAAAGATCATCCTGTTGTCGCAGTTAAAGCAGGACGAGAAGAGAGAACCAACATAAAATATCTAATTGATTAACCCCGTTCTCACCCACAGTACAAGCATTTCAAAATACACAAACGTGCATATGAACATACGGCCGAAACTTCACGTACATACAAAGTTGAGATCAGGATAATGTGACTGATTTCGGGACCCTCAGAGGCTTCAGATGTCTGACTCGAAGCTGCGATACTTCCACTTTAAGGAAGCCAAATTGGAACTTTTTCATTTTTTTTTTTTTTTTTTTTTATCTCGGCAGTGAACTTTGTGACACGTAAGATATTAAGTTTTCTGTAGATAGGGAGCAAATATGTTTAGCGAATTTCCATTGGAGAATGAGCTACTTGAGCGGCCATTATGGTAAGACCCAGACCCACATACTTTGCATTGGGTCACTATAAAAGCCCAATCACAAACTATTACGATAAATTTACAAATTAAAATGAAAAATCTTTAGCTTCATATGGACATGGAACGTTCAAAAAGCATTTTACTTTAATTACTTAGGGCGTTTTGCGGGTCCTTCTATTCATTCCAATCCTAAGAGGTCTGGGAGTGTCGAGAGAACCCGTTAACGTTCTGTCCCTGGATAACCGGGTAACACTGTACTGGGTACAGAGGCATTAGGGAGTTGAGGGTAATGAAGAGGCAGACCGACTGGCTGAACTGAGTCCATCGGACCTGAGCCGGCTTTAGGGATCTCTCTGTCGTTGGCCAGGTCTGCTATTAATAGGTGGATTAATAAGCAACACCAGGCAAAATGGAATAACCTTCATGGGCATTTCCTTTGTAAACGCCTCTTTAGTATTGTTCCATAGGACTTAAAGGAGCAGCAGACGTCTTGGGCAGAGCACAACTCAGAAAAATTATAGGGCTTATTACTGTGCACTGTGGTCTGAAGGTCGCCTCTTCGCCCCTTCCTTTATCCGTCCACGCCCTTAACTGGTTACAAATTAGAACTACTTCAATCAACCCCAAAGCAGAGCTACAAGTATGCCTACACACAAAGCACTGTGGAACAACGTCGCGACTGCGAATTAACGTTGCATTAGTCAAACTAAAGAAACTATTTTTTTCGAAAAATTGTATTCTAAAGATGTTTACTTACCAGCTACAACTTACCTCTCTGCCCTAAAATTTTTAAAAAAATTCACAAATAAATTTGTTCGTGTCATCATTTAAAACTCTTGGAAAATTTTATTTAACTTTTAAAATTATAAGAAGGCCGTTTTAAGACTTTCAATGGTAGGCCTACTGTTATCGTTTATAAGTTGTGTTTTTCGCGTGTGTCGTTTCAAAATTTTATTTTATTGCTAAATAGGTTGATAAATAGATTGATAACCATGGGTTTAAATGTTCCGTTACTCTGACAAGATGGCGGCACGACTTCATCTCCTGTAATGTTTGTCACATCCAGACCTCCCCCTACTCCCGCAGTTAAGTGTATCCGTTGTCCTCTTAGGA
Organism: Callitettix versicolor; assembly: GCA_022606455.1. Classification (NCBI taxonomy): domain Eukaryota; kingdom Metazoa; phylum Arthropoda; class Insecta; order Hemiptera; family Cercopidae; genus Callitettix; species Callitettix versicolor. The sequence continues at coordinate 1,820,846 of CM040185.1, forward strand.
GAACCAGCACGACTTCATCTTCTGTAATGTTTGTCACATCCAGACCTCCCCCTACTCCCGCAGTTAAGTGTATCCGTTGTCCTCTTAGGAGAACCAGCACGACTTCATCTTCTGTAATGTTTGTCACATCCAGACCTCCCCCTACTCCCGCAGTTAAGTGTATCCGTTGTCCTCTTAGGAGAACCAGCACGACTTCATCTTCTGTAATGTTTGTCACATCCAGACCTCCCCCTACTCCCGCAGTTAAGTGTATCCGTTGTCCTCTTAGGAGAACCAGCACGACTTCATCTTCTGTAATGTTTGTCACATCCAGACCTCCCCCTACTCCCGCAGTTAAGTGTATCCGTTGTCCTCTTAGGAGAACCAGCACGACTTCATCTTCTGTAATGTTTGTCACATCCAGACCTCCCCCTACTCCCGCAGTTAAGTGTATCCGTTGTCCCCTTAGGAGAACCAGCACGACTTCATCTTCTATAACTGTGTCAGATAAGCCTAAATGATTACATTTTATAACGTTTTTTTCTCAGATTCGATTCACCGGTGTTAGTTCGTGTTGGAACGTCCGATTGTTTGGACGGTGGCCAATTGTTAAACGTATCAGATATCATTATACACGAACAGTTTGACAGAGTGTACAGATACGACGTAGCGTTGCTTCGGTTATCTGAAGAGATTCAATATGACGAAACTGTGAAGCCTATTAGAATGGCGACGACAAGCGCTGTAAACGGAACAACTGTCGTAGTCAGCGGCCTGGCTCATCCGGATGTAAATATCTTGTAATTCATTCAAACTTTAAAAGTTGGTAGCACTGAGATACCACTTTAGTTGAAGATTGCTAAATAATTAAGTTTTTTTAATTATTGGTTTTGAATTGTAAGACGAAACCACACACATAGATTATTTAATATAGAGAAAATAAGATTAATAACTATAGAGAGAATATATTTCAGTTAAGTAAAAAAAACCGTTAATTCCTATTTTAATTTCATTACGGAAAATTCTATTTTAGGTGAGTGTTTGTCTGTTTTGATTTGTCTGTACGTTATTCGTCCTAAAAACAAGTTTTTTTTTATTTCTAAAACAATAAACTGGATAAGAAAGCAAATAAAGCACGAGTTAGGAAGATGGAATTAGCATACCAACTTACGAAGGATGTTTACAATAAGAGGAACTTATCTATCAGGACCAAACTCCGCCATTACAATGCGGTAATTAAACCAGAAAGTCTTTACGCCACGGAGGGTATGATCTCCGTGAGAGTAGGAGAAATGGAGGAGACAGAAAAGAAGGAAAGAAAGATGCTGTGGAAAATACTGGGACCAGTGAAAACAGAGAACGGTACAAACAAGGATTTGTACAGGAATGAGGAAAGCGAAAGGATGGTGGATACAATTAGAAAGAGGAGAGTGCGGTTCTTTGGTCACATTATGAGGATGGACAACAGTAGACTCATAAAGCAAATTCTCAACCACATTTATAAAAGTAAGAATGGCAATCGGTCGTTCCAGGAGATAAAGAATGACATGGAGGACAACTGCAGGAGAGAAAAGACACTTAGGAGGATGATACGAAACTTCAAGAGTTTCCGGGAGAAAGAATAGGCGAAGTGGCATTGTGGACGGAGGAAAGGAGAAAGGAGCAGAGTGAGAGAATGAAGAAGTACTGGAAAGCCAGAAAGGAGAAGAAGAATAAAAACTAAAATTGATGCATTTAATTATTTTACGTGGTCCTCAGGTGGCCAAAATCGAAAAAACCAATAAACTCCCCACCTTTTATAAATGAATTTTTGGAATCAATTATGAGACAAGAGATCTTAAAATGGCTACCTAATGCTTATGATCGAGTTAAACCCAAATTTAGCCCTTAAGAGTGAATTAATAATGTAAGTAAAGACTGATCTTCGAAAACTTTCAGTAAAAACATACCTATTGTGAAAATCTAATAGGATCGATTTGGTAAAACCGGCTCAACAGATTTTTATCAAATTGGTATACAGAAAGCATCAAAACTGAAATCAGTGTGTTAAAATTTGAAATAAAAGCAAGTTATGTTACACACCCAAAATGTATTGTGACCACCACTCGTGTAAAATGTGTTTATAATTTGGGCATTATTTACTTTTAAAATTCCCTCACAATAATTTTATTGTCATCTTTAGATCATGTGTTTACAATTATGATTAAAATTAAAGTAGTTTTTAAAAAATTAAGTTTTAAAGAACTAAATTCGGAATATTAACTTTCAGAAAAACATTGTGTGGACAAAGCGCTTCAAATTTGGCGGTTACAGCCTACATTTCACCATAACTTAACTAATGAAATACATAATAAAATGTTATTCTTTATGTTATATTAAAACAATATTTCTTTTGTTAAAATAAATATTATTTAATTAAGAAAGACTATGTCTGTCTATTAATATTTTGAATTTCTTCAATTTGTTTGTTTTAAATTTCAGGGTAATAGCACTGAGTACATCAAAACAGGAACACAGATCATTGTGGACCATACATATTGTCAGAAGTATTTCGACTTTAATATGGAAGAGTGTTTTTTATGCGCGTTAAACGTGACAGTATGCCCTTGCACAGTAAGTAAAAGTCAAGCTTTCGGAAAATGTTATTTAAATCTTTAAAATATTATTGTAACATTGTGTTGAAATATTTTATACAGTGAATACATTGCGCTGTGCGCAAGAGCGGACTCCCCTCTCGGGCGCCAACACGTGCTGATTCAACTCCGGGGTGATCGCCATCTTGTTTTGTTCTGCGTTAGCTTGTGAAGCATGGGCGTTTAAGTTTAAGCCTCAAGGAGGCACTGATCTTAGTCTTGGGCCGAAAAGGGGCTAAATTGTTCCGTGGGGCAATCCGGTTTCGGTTAACACTTCAGTGTAGTGATCCCCTTGAGTTGTACTGGAGTGATTCCCTTGAGTTGTACTGGAGTGATCCCCTTGAGTTGTACTGGAGTGATTCCCTTGAGTTGTAATGGAGTGATCCCCTTGAGTTGTAATGGAGTGATCCCCTTGAGTTGTAATGGAGTGATCCCCTTGAGTTGTAATGGAGTGATGCACTTGAGTTGTAATGGAGTGATCCCCTTGAGTTGTAATGGAGTGATCCCCTTGAGTTGTAATGGAGTGATCCCCTTGAGTTGTACTGTAGTGATCCCCTTGAGTTGTAATGGAGTGATCCCCTTGAGTTGTAATGGAGTGATCCCCTTGAGTTGTAATGGAGTGATCCCCTTGCTGTGTAATGGAGTTATCCGGGAGTTGTAATGGCTGAATTATTAATTTAGAGAATCGTTTTCCTTCGAGTTGTAATTATAAGATAGAGAGTCCGTACTTGAGTTGTAATGGAGTGATTCCCTTGAGTTTGTTGTACCGTGCGTATATTGCCGACGCCCGCTGTTTGAAGGCGCTTCATTATGTTTTATCTAACAAGTAGAACTCGCTCAGTTAAGTTATAAAGTTGATGTGATAGGTTTTTGGACCAAACGATGTAATATATATAAATGTAAAAATCTGTTATACGCTGATCTGATTATATCTTCTGATATACGCTGATCTGATTATATCTGATTATATATTCTAGTGTGAATTACCTTATACTATTTAATCCCAACGAAATATAACAGCGCGATCTCTTAAAGGTTGTAATGTTTATCAGCGGTAGGCAACATACACCACTTGGTTTAGTGTCAAGCATTTTATCCCAGCGATAACGCGATCTCTTAAAGGTTATATGTTTATCGAATGTAGTTAGTCTTGGTTTAGTGTAACCTAGCACCCTACCTATGCGTTAATAGCTGTCCTGGGAGGATCCAAGATAACGTAAGATCGGCAATACCTGGACACTGCGGCCTAAAGAAAGTGGAATATAAAACAGGTCATAAATTGCCAACACGGGATTAATTAAACGAACAAAAAACTTGGATTTAAAACTTAAAACTGTTAGACACAATATTCTCGAAACGTCGCGTTTTGTTTCCACAAAGACAAATGCCCAAATAAATAATAACAGTAACACCTTTGTTGTTGTCAACTAATGCTGTTCTCGTTGTTGTTCTTCTCTTCAAAGAAGACTAATTCTTCGTTATGTTACAGCGAGACCACGGCGCACCTTTGGTTCAAGACAACGAACTGTTCGGCAACTTCATCGGAGGGTCTTTCTGCTGTGACGATAAGCCAGGCACGCCGCAGATATACAACGACGTGCCTAACATCAGAGACTGGGCCATCAAGCACATGAAAGCTCACGGTTACGACGAAAAAGAAAATATTGGTCACTATTTTGGTGATTAGAAATGGTGAAATAAGTTACGAGAAAATTGTATTGTGTATTAAAATCTGTTTAACTTATACCGCAGTAAACTGAATATGCACAGAAGGCTCACCAGTATTGGGGGGGGATGGTTTGTTAACCGTCTTAGTTTAGATTTAGAACAAACAAAAATCGCTCAGTGTACTTTATACGTCGATTTGTTACAGCGGTGTTGCCAATTTGTAAACTCCTAACATCACTGTAAATCTACAAGCACAAAACAGTTTACGTAAGGTTACACATATTGCATTATTGTATTTTGTTTGTCGTATTTGTTCATTATTTTGTATCGTTTCTTTTTATTACGCAAAATATAAGCACACATGTTTATTTAAGCTAACATGTTTCATACAAGTTTTATAGATTTTTTTTAGTAAGTAAAAGTTAATGTATTTTTGGTTAGATTAGGTTAGGTTAGGTTTCAAATATATTATTTAAATTTTACTTTATTGTAATATTATGTCGAAATATTCTGTACAATGAATACATAAAGAAATAACAAATATATGAGGTTATACCGCCGACACGTATTCAATTAAGCGAATACAAGACTTGGATTTATAAATTAAAACTGTGTTTTTAGGTTAGGCACTTGAAAACGAGAGCTGACCAATACTCTCAAAATGTCATTTATTGTTTTCACAAAGACGAGTACAAATGATGGCACAGTTCCGAATAAACAATAGCTTTTTAATGTAATTATACCTGTGAAAGAATGAAAACTGATTGTGCAAGTTTTAAAACTATCGGCTCATTTAGGTTTAGGCCTACATGGACGAAGGTTAAAGCATTAACACGATTGTGAAAGCAACACGAAAAACCAATAGTTCCTGGAGTTTGTTCATGCGGCATAACTTGTCGATATATCTAAGACACTTTGCGTCTTCATATGTAAGACACTCGATATATTCTTCAACACGATTTATCAAAAAGGCATTTGAAAACAGAAAATGGATCGGGCCTAGATCAACTGCCTTCGGTATAGTTCTGTTTCAAGACTAAGCGGGGGAAAATATTAGATTGGATTAGATTCAAACTGGGGCAATGCTGTCAACTAAACCTCTTGAACAAGGGCAGACTGATGCCTTTAGTAAGTTCCAACAATCCACTGACTGGCTCATTCTGCTGAAGATCCCTAGGGTCCTGGAAACCAAAAATCCCTAGCCTCCTACCAGAAAACGTCATAATCAAAGACGATGTGTCCTGCAGTCTCCTCCTCTTTCCTGCACAACCTACACGGTTTCACCATGGTACCTATCCTGTTCTTGTGCTCTGCCCAAGACGTCTGCTGCCCCTTTAAGCCCTCCATATGGGAGCCATGCTTAAGGGAACGCCCATGAAGGTTAGCCCATCTTGCCTGGTAATGTTAAGTATGCTCGTGACCGTTCTTAACAGGATGTTACAAACGACCTTAACATTGTAACAGAATCAATTAATATATTGGTTATTGGTTATCAACACACTGTCTTACAGTGCTACAGAATCGTGGGTTACATACCATATGATGAAACGAGAAATCCTAACAATTAAATCAGAAAGTTTTATTTCTGTTATTTTCCAGTTAGAGTAACTGCGGCTAGAATTACTAGAGGAAAGGAAGATATGGATTGACTGTCTAATGACAAATCTTAACAATGAACTGAAGTGACAATAGTGATTTAAAAAAATAAATAAAAAATAATTTCTAAAACAAAACGTGAAGCAATCCAGTCTATTTGTTAATCGAAAGGTTTATTGTCCTCTTATAACGACGCAATCCAGTCTATTTGTTAATCGAAAGGTTTATTGTCCTCTTATAACGACGCAATCCAGTCTATTTGTTAATCGAAAGGTTTATTGTCCTCTTATAACGACGCAATCCAGTCTATTTGTTAATCGAAAGGTTTATTGTCCTCTTATAACGACGCAATCCAGTCTATTTGTTAATCGAAAGGTTTATTGTCCTCTTATAACTACGCAATCTAGTCTATTTGTTAATCGAAAGGTTTATTGTCCTCTTATAACTACGCAATCCAGTCTATTTGTTAATCGAAAGGTTTATTGTCCTCTTATAACTACGCAATCCAGTCTATTTGTTAATCGAAAGGTTTATTGTCCTCTTATAACTACGCAATCCAGTCTATTTGTTAATCGAAAGGTTTATTGTCCTCTTATAACTACGCAATCCAGTCTATTTGTTAATCGAAAGGTTTATTGTCCTCTTATAACTACGCAATCCAGTCTATTTGTTAATCGAAAGGTTTATTGTCCTCTTATAACAACGCAATCCAGTCTATTTGTTAATCGAAAGGTTTATTGTCCTCTTATAACTACGCAATCTAGTCTATTTGTTAATCGAAAGGTTTATTGTCCTCTTATAACTACGCAATCCTGTCTATTTGTTAATCGAAAGGTTTATTGTCCTCTTATAACTACGCAATCCAGTCTATTTGTTAATCGAAAGGTTTATTGTCCTCTTATAACTACGCAATCCAGTCTATTTGTTAATCGAAAGGTTTATTGTCCTCTTATAACTACGCAATCCAGTCTATTTGTTAATCGAAAGGTTTATTGTCCTCTTATAACTACGCAAGCCTATCTATTTCAGATTGAAAACACCGTATTATTTTCCTGCACGGTGTAGCTTGAGTCTGACTTCCATTTAGTCTGACCATTGTTTCAAAGCTTCTCAGTGCGTATTAGATCTAATTTCAGAAGAAAGTGTCTGCTCAAAGTGGTTACTTTGGTACGATAATATTTTGTCACAGTGTTTGCTTTCATTTTTCTTTATTTAAGCACTTTTAAGCAAAGTTTCCAACAAGTTTGGTTTCACCGACCCAAACTAAACGTGTCTCATCTGTACAGTTTGTTCTTATTTACATTGGTCTCATTGATAATCTCAATTTGTTAAGAGGCCACATTCCGTAATATTATCTTAATAACTCACACTTACATAATTGGTAACGCTAAGAACAAAATGTCAGCTTCTTGCATGACTTTCATTAAAGAAAATGCTATTATTTTCTATTGTTTTTGTACTCAGATTTTATGGTAAGTGTTTTTGTTCATGTCTGTATTCTTTTGTACTTTTTTTTGTGTTTAACGTCCGACTATTGTGCACACTTGGGCTAATGCAGACGTTGGGATGATTCATAGCGTATGAAAATGCCAAGCCCTGGCCGGGAATCGAACCCGGGTCCTCGGGGTGAAAGCCCAGTACGTTATCAACTAGGCCACCTCGTATTTTTGAAGTTTATTTGTTCATGATATACTAATGTTGTACTTGAATACGGTAAAAACTACGTTAAACAGCAAGTTTTTTAACGATTCAAAAAAAAGCATAATCATTGATTTAAAAAGTTTTTAATTTGAGTTCAAAATTAGAAAAATAAAGCAGTTATACAAAAAGTTTTTTTGGTATTGTTAAGTTTGTGACGTTCTTCCCGCGCGGAGGGCTTGGGATTTTGGACTCCTGCCACACCGCACCCATTGTTGTAGGCGATATGTTGAGTGCGAAAATTAAAATATCTTCACCCCAGCCGGACAAACGCTAAACATCAATAACCATATGAGTTGTAATGAATTTGTGTCGTAGAGATGATGAATGTAATAGGCTATGTTCTTCTTTAATTCTTCAGACATACTTGCAGCTGAATGGCCTCAGGAGGGTCGCAGTATCGTTGGAGGTACAGTATCTTCAATTAAAAGTTTTCCATATCAGGTAAGAAGATTTAATGTTTTTAACCAATATCAATGGTCTTTAATGCTATTGTATTTACATTCTCAATGGAGCTAGTTCAACAACATGGCACGTCACAAACAGTCGCTTTAAAAATAATACATCTTGTACTTCAGTTTACAATACTTTTATTTTATTTTTTAAACCTTGAAGTGCTTTTATATGTCTTAGATAAATGTAACAACCACAGACACTAGAGAAGGGATATGTCAGGCTTTGGCAGGCAATTTGGAACCTGGAACCGAGGTCGGAGCATTGATCACGAAAAGCATTGTAACTAAAAATTATATTTTATTTATTTATTTAAAAATTATTTATTTTAAGGATTGTAAAACTATAAAGAATATTACTAGTTTTTTAAATATTTTAAAGTTTGTAACTTTGTAAAAAATATAGACTAAGTACAATTAATTCATTTGTAAACTATTTCGTGGCTATATATATATTTGTTGATATTAATCAACAATTAATCATCACAAGGTCCGTACTTGAGAGAATTAGTGGAGCATTAACACATTTTAAATCAATTTAAAACTTATAATAATATCGAAGTTAGAATTACTTATTGTGTATTTCCCTATAACTGATTTAATATCACGTGCTTCCATTTTACTCTTTATGTTGTTAAACACCAGCTATGTTAATTTGTCGTTTATATAATTCGTAAAGATCAGCTGAATTCATTGAACAGCTGATAGGTTATAATACGTTTCAGGTTATGTTGTTAAAAACTAGCTATGTTAATTTGTCGTTTATATAATTCGTAAAGATCAGCTGAATTCATTGAACAGCTGATAGGTTATAATACGTTTCAGGTTATGTTGTTAAAAACTAGCTATGTTAATTTGTCGTTTATATAATTCGTAAAGATCAGCTGAATTCATTGAACAGCTGATAGGTTATAATACGTTTCAGGTTATGTTGTTAAAAACTAGCTATGTTAATTTGTCGTTTATATAATTCGTAAAGATCAGCTGAATTTATTGAACAGCTGATAGGTTATAATACGTTTCAGGTTATGTTGTTAAAAACTAGCTATGTTAATTTGTCGTTTATATAATTCGTAAAGATCAGCTGAATTCATTGAACAGCTGATAGGTTATAATACGTTTCAGGTTATGTTGTTAAAAACTAGCTATGTTAATTTGTAGTTTATATAATTCGTAAAGATCAGCTGAATTTATTGAACAGCTGATAGGTTATAATACGTTTCAGGTTATGTTGTTAAAAACTAGCTGTGTTAATTTGTCGTTTATATAATTCGTAAAGATCAGCTGAATTCATTGAACAGCTGATAGGTTATAATACGTTTCAGGTTATGTTGTTAAAAACTAGCTATGTTAATTTGTAGTTTATATAATTCGTAAAGATCAGCTGAATTCATTGAACAGCTGATAGGTTATAATTCGTTTCAGCTTATGTTGTTAAAAACTAGCTATGTTAATTTGTCGTATATATAATTCGTAAAGATCAGCTGAATTCATTGAACAGCTGATAGGTTATAATTCGTTTCAGCTTATGTTGTTAAAAACTAGCTATGTTAATTTGTCGTATATATAATTCGTAAAGATCAGCTGAATTCATTGAACAGCTGATAGGTTATAATTCGTTTCAGCTTATGTTGTTAAAAACTAGCTATGTTAATTTGTCGTTTATATAATTCGTAAAGATCAGCTGAATTCATTGAACAGCTGATAGGTTATAATTCGTTTCAGCTTATGTTGTTAAAAACTAGCTATGTTAATTTGTCGTATATATAATTCGTAAAGATCAGCTGAATTCATTGAACAGCTGATAGGTTATAATTCGTTTCAGCTTATGTTGTTAAAAACTAGCTATGTTAATTTGTCATGTTTTCGAACAAGTTATTGTAAATAAAATAAAAAAGGAAGAGAGAACATGATACATGAGTTTTATTTTTCGTTCAATAACAGAAAATGTTTTCTGGTTAAATTGTCTTTGCACGAAGAAGAACACTATTCCAAGTGTCTTCGGACTGTAACATTTTGGTAATTCTTTTCGGGATCAGTGTTCCGACCTCGGCCTTTAACTTCTGTATTTCTTTCTTCCAAATTTCCTGCCAAAGTCTGAAATATCCTTTAGTGTCAAATGGTTATTATATTTATTTAAAACATATCAAAGCACTTCAAGGTCTAAAAGTAAAGTAAAACTTTCAATAAAAAAACTTGTTTATATAAATAATTTCTTGTTACATTTTTTGTAAATATCATTGTGGTATGCTTTAATGTGATGTATCTTTGTTTCGAAGGCAGCTATTTTAGACCGGTCTGGCGAATTTATGGGCTTAGGTGCGATAGTTGGAAAAAAGTACATATTAACTTCCGCTTTTTTGAACCGTCCGTGAGTATTTACATTGTTTAAGGAAATTAATTGTTAATGTAATATTTTAATGATATCTAGTTTATTTACAACTAACTTTACTTAGTTTTAGTTGATTTATTATTTATTTTTAGTTTCATAATTTTCTTCTTAATTACAAAAAAATTCCAAACACAATTTTTGACTCTTAATTTGGTCCAGCCATGAAAGTGTAACTCGGAATTATGAGATCTTTGAGGCATTCGAAATTTTGTTACAAATGATTACAAGTGAACTATATTATTATAGTTGTGTTCATTAAATAGGCAAATACAAAAAGGCATGACTTGTGACTAACATGTATGAATGACGAATTGCTCAGTTTGAGTTGAAACCACTGCTGCATTGAATTTCATCAATCCTCTAATATTAAACCTGATTTTCAATATAAGATTTATATAATTACATAACTAACAGATGACCTTGCTTGATTCGCAAATCTACCAACAGCTGAAAATTTGATTCTCTGAAACAGTGGTCGTAAACATAACCTCAAAATTTACGCAAGGAACAAATATTATAAACTCAAAATCAGCTGTTTGGTGTAAGTCGATTGTTATACTGTCCACCATTTTCTATTTTATTTAACTTAGATTACTACCCAAGTACAAAAATAAACACTGTTTGACGTCAGGTAAATTTTCGTATTTTCGGAATATTTGAAAAAAATGATGCTGTTTTATGCAAAATATAGGCCAACACTGTTTATGTTCTTAAAATCAGATTTCCAAAAAATGTCTAAAACTGTCAAATATCAACTATCAAACTTCAAAAATGTCTATAGCCTAAAGTTATAATTTTAAAAAAATCTTTTTTTAATTGGAAAAAATTTTAAAAAATTAGCAATGGCCGCTATTTTGAAACTTTTGCAAAGGCTTTGCAAAGTAACGAACTAGGTCCCGGGGAGGGGGGGAAGTAATTTTAAGGTCCCGGATCTGGAGTTGCTAAAATAATAGATAATTCTTCAATTAATTTTACCAGTCATTAGGTAAATTTGTTTTTCAAAATGTTTTCTAAATATTTTTCAAAGATTTGGAAAGGTAAATATGCCACGCTTGCACTAGTATAGTAACTGGGTTAGTTACTTGCACCTTATACTGGCATGACAGCTCCCATGGGAAAGTACTTGTACCACTAATGAGGACAGAAAGTAGAAATCCTCCCAGGCTAATTACTACTTGCAAGCCTACTAGCTACCTTCGTCTACATGCTTTCCAACATGAACGGTCTTTGTTACCCGCTCGCAAAGTATTCATTGTGCAATGATGGTATACTTTACCAGTATTTTGCAGGATTTTTTGAAGAGAGTTTTTTTCAGAAGAAAGATCCAATACTCTTGTATCTTGAACTGTGGTGAGAGAGTGAGGACTCGACCTCTCACTCGCACTCCCTATACCAGTGTAACTCCAGCTTATGTTACATTACGTGTCAACAGATTTGAAGCCCCTTGGTTCGTTCGTGTGGGAAGTTCGGATTGTTTAAACGGAGGACAACTGATTAAAGTAAAGGACTTCACGATGCACCCAGAGTACAACAGAGAGGCCAGCCACGACGTCGCCATGGTGGATCTGTCGGACGAGATTAAATATGGCAGAATCACTAAGCCGATAAGGATGGCGACCAGGACAGCTGATAACGGAACCACCGCTGTGGTTAGCGGATTTGCTCACCCGACGGTAAATACGCGTAGCAATACTAACTGTGGTGACTAACTTTGGTTCGCGCAATTTCGTTGTGGTACACTGTTGTCTCGTTGACGTGGTGGAAGTAACGATAGGCCTTACTACTTCTTTCACTTTACTTTTTCAAGATCTGGTTTTATTATCGTAATTATAGTTAAAAACTGCATAAATTATCATTTAAAAATACACAATTAAGACAGTAAAATGGAAAAAATGTAAGAAAACACGCTGACAAGTTACTGCCTGTTATCACCTTTGCGACAGGTTGTTTTAAATACCACGCTGGAAGGCAGCTCTAATGGCTTGTCCTAGTTAATCCTTGAAACAGTCAGCACGCCAAAATTTCTGTTACTGAACCAAACATATAAATATTATATAATGTTTTCTCTTCCTTTTTATTTTAATTACGATAATTTGTTAGAAAACACGACAGATTAACATAGCTTGTTTTTTAGCAACGTAACCTGAAACATTGTATAGCCTGTCAGCTGTTTGATGAAATCATCGTTACGAATTAATACAAAACAACTTATCTTTTACTATAACATATTTATTGAAATTAAATTAACGATTCATTTCATTTATTGACATCGGTCGAACTTCTTCGTAATGTTTGTATTGTAGTGGTTATCACGTGCAAGGTCCCACGGCGGAAACACAGGAAACTATAATTATAATTAATTCAATATGAGACTTGCAAAATGTAAGTTTACTATTGTATGCAATAAGGCATTGGATCGCATTGAGCAAAAATCAACATCACAACCAGTTCTGTAACATGATGCATGTTAAAACGTAATTTCCTTGGGGTTTGAAGTGGCCATTTTGAAACTGTTGAATGGACTTTGCTGAGTAACGAACTTGTCCTTGCTATGAAAATTGATTTTTGTGCCAAGTTTGAGTCTAATCATGGAATCGAATTTCCAAAAGCAATTTTTTTCGTAACCTTTTTGAAATCCAGATTTCATTATTCTAATCAGCATTAAAGTCTTCACGTGTTAGTATTTTAAATTTTCCAATCACATTGAAAATATGAAAATAGACCCTGACCGTTTTCAAATGAAATTTCATAATTTCAACGGATTTTGAAAATTCAAAATGTTAATTTATGCACTTTTTAACACTGTTTACGATGGTAAAATCAGATATCTCTCTCTCTCTCTCTCTCTCTCTCTCTCTCTCTCTCTCTCTCTCTCTCTCTCTCTCTCTCTCTCTCTCTCTCTCTCTCTCTCTCTCTCTCTCTCTCTCTCTCTCTCTCTCCTCTCTCTCTCTCTCTCTCTCTCTCTCTCTCTCTCTCTCTCTCTCTCTCTCTCTCTCTCTCTCTCTCTCTCTCTCTCTCTCTCTCTCTCTCTCTCTCTCTCTCTCTCTCTCTCTCTCTCTCTCTCTCTCTCTCTCTCTCTCTCTCTCTCTCTCTCTCTCTCTCTCTCTCTCTCTCTCTCTCTCTCTCTCTCTCTCTCTCTCTCTCTCTCTCTCTCTCTCTCTCTCTCTCTCTCTCTCTCTCTCTCTCTCTCTCTCTCTCTCTCTCTCTCTCTCTCTCTCTCTCTCTCTCTCTCTCTCTCTCTCTCTCTCTCTCTCTCTCTCTCTCTCTCTCTCTCTCTCTCTCTCTCTCTCTCTCTCTCTCTCTCTCTCTCTCTCTCTCTCTCTCTCTCTCTCTCTCTCTCTCTCTCTCTCTCTCTCTCTCTCTCTCTCTCTCTCTCTCTCTCTCTCTCTCTCTCTCTCTCTCTCTCTCTCTCTCTCTCTCTCTCTCTCTACTCTCTCACACATACACACACGCCCCCCCACACACACACACACATATATATATATATATATATATATAACTAGGTATGTTAATATATCTTGTTTTCGAAAAAAATCGTAATTAAATAGCAGTTAATATAATAAATACAAGATAATTTAATAAAATACAATGCAGTTATTATAATTTTTAAGAACAAAAGAATTCAGTTCTGTTATTGAACAAAAATAAAAATCGTGTGTCGTGTTTTCGAACAAATTATCCTAATTAAAGTAAAAAGGAGAAGAAAACATGATAAATGATTTTTACTTTTGGTTCAATAACAGATTTTTTTTACATAAACACTTGTTACAATTTCGATAGAAAAATTATAGCCAAAGGTACTTTTTAAAGTTCTATACATCGTGAATAGATTACTTAATTTCGAAAAAGAATGGACTTAGGCACTTTTGAAAACTAGCTCTTCAAATTACTAATTGTAAAATAAATGCTGTAAGACTCTGCTGACTGATAAAAACAGATTATTTTTGTGTCTAAACAGAGAAGTTGTTGCATAAAGAAATCGTAGTAGATCCGTATTAATATTACGTAGTATGTGCTGCTATCTGGAAACATTTTGTTGAATTTCCACCTCACGTTTATTAATTATTTAAAGAATTTATTTACAATTATTTTAAAGCGTTCTGCATTAAATGTTGTTATTTCTTCTTTTTTTTAATCACTATAGTTTGTTGTAGTTAAAGATACCTTTTTAAGTTCTGTACATCGTGAATAGATTATTATATTTCGAAAAGAATGGACTTGGACACTTTGGAAACTAGCGTTTCAAATTACTAATTGCAAAATGTTACTATTCTGCTGACTGATAAAAATATATTATTTTAGTGTGTAAACAGAGAAGTTGTTGCATAGAGAAATCGTTGTAGATTCAAATTAATATTACGTAGTATGTGCTGCTATCTGGAATAATTTTGTTGAATTTCTAGTTCAGGTTAAAATACCATTGAAAACAGTTACTTCATACTATATATACCAACGTTTTTTAAAATAAAAATTTTTGTTAATTATTTTAAAGAATTTGTTTACAATAATTTTAAAGTGTTCCGCATTAAATTTTGATTGTGTCTTCTTTTTTTTAACACTAGTTTATTGTTATTACAAGTTAAAAAAAGCAATAATGACTGGAGAATAACAATAATGAAAATAACATTTTTTTCCATAGGTAATACTTTTTAAGTTGTGTAACTGACAGAGTTTAATTAATAATAAACTGTGGCTATATTATTTCTGCATATTAGGAAGTATTTTATTTAAAATTAAGTTAAAAAGTATATTGAGTTTCAATGTTTTAACATAAAATATTTATATATTTTTTTCAAGCTATATAATAGCTTGATATATTAAATACAGGATTTTTGTAATTGGAACAAAAAAGGAGAATTCAGTTTCTGTACTTTTATCAAGGTTAACTTTAAGCTAATTAGTTGAAATTTCGTTTTATTGATGAAGTATTTTGTGTGACAACTTTGTACTGTATAATAAGGTTTTCTATTTATTGTATTATCTTCCCAATTTTGCACTTAACCTGGTTGTAAAATTTATTATTTTTTTTTAATATATTTAACATTAAATTACAAAATTGCACCAATCCTAATAGGATCGACTAAAGATTTACATCTATCATAATCACAATTGTAGGGTTAACATTAACAAATTGGTCCTTCACATTGGTCATTTTATTATTTTTACTGAACCAAATCATGAAGTTTGGTTCTATTTAGGCGGTGAATATCATTCATAACGCTGTCAGTCATTATCTTCATGGTTTTATGAACATGAACTTGGAGACATTGGTTATGCTTCAAAGCTACCTTCTTTATTTCCTCTTTCACCATATTGATATTAGGATCACGGTGTAAATCTGTGTTACATATGTACCACGGAGCCATAACTATCCTACGAAGAACTTTGTTTTGAAATGTTTGAATAATCTTCATATTTGATTCTTTTGTACAGCCCCAAATTTTAATTCTGTATGTCCTACAGGCTTAAGTACTTGCTTATAAATTGACAACTTGTTACAAACAGACAACTCCAAATTTATGTAACATTCCCTAAATAAAATCACTGTTGAAGACTTAAGATCTATGAAAGTGAAATTAAGTAATTTTTTTATTGATAATCATATCCTGTTTGTGTAG
>CM040185.1:1841881-1864381 GCA_022606455.1 Callitettix versicolor
TTTATTTTGAAATTTTCATCGTTGTTTTTTAAACAGCCAGTATTTGGTGGCTGCTGGGGATGAACCCCTTATTAGTTACCACGGAGCACTGGAGTGTATAACATCATGTTTTGTTTACTGATAGAGTAATATTTGTGTTCTAAAATTACAATAGGCAAAGGTTCACTAACTACAAGAACAATTATTATCCCCTCCTTTCCTCTTCACAATTCAGCTTGCTTTGACAGAGTCTTCCAAGAGTCTCTGAAAAGAACATCGTTTATATGCTGTTTTTCTGGCACT
Organism: Callitettix versicolor; assembly: GCA_022606455.1. Taxonomy (NCBI): domain Eukaryota; kingdom Metazoa; phylum Arthropoda; class Insecta; order Hemiptera; family Cercopidae; genus Callitettix; species Callitettix versicolor. Next base: position 1,842,164 of record CM040185.1, read on the forward strand.
GTGTTTCATTATCCATATACTGTGAATGTATTACCTATTATCACCTTGTCTTAATTTTGTTAGAAATCCCATCACATGTAGCCAAGTATTATTTTGTTATTCTCAAACCTTACATCTTCTGTGTTTTTTGTTATTATTTATGGGTGTAAAGCTTAATTGTAAATAAAGTAAATTTATTGTTATACCCTATAAATTCTATTGTTATTTTCACCTAGCTTGTACACATGGCATATTTCTTATTGTTCAACGGTTTTTTTGATGTTGAATATTAATCTGCAATTCCAGATTGAAACACCGTACTACAATGGGTTGAGATGTTTAGAACTATTGGATCGGTAATTAAGAGGAAACCACATTGCCTTTACTTGTTTAGTTCAAATTCCAAAAAGCATAGAACAGTGAGAAAATGTGGTTCTCGATAGTTTAAAATGGTATACTAGACAACAGACTAAAGATGAAGTGTGTATAACATTGCTTCATCAAATCGTACACTATGATATATAATTATTTCATCAATACAAAATAATGATTGTCCAGCATCTGACAGATAGGGATTTTCTGTAACATAAAGAATTTTATGACATAATGATCATGATCCTTTTATGGAAGATGCAAATAACATTGTAATTAGATAGAGTAACAAGTGGCTGGCAACAAATTAGTAGATAGATTTCTGTCTGAATATGTATCTTAACAGGTGGAACTATCAGTACTGGGCATCAGAGAATCTATGAGAGCTTCACTAAAAATCTTTCTTCAGCTCAAAAGTGATAGTGTGTTGTGGCGTCTCAAAGATGGAGATCGTTTGCCCTTACTATTCTGGGAGGACTGCATTTACAGTAACATCAGAGCACTACATCAACATGTAAACAACTTCTTTACATCTAGATGTGACACAATATGGTTCCAACAGGATGATACCACAGCTCAGATGGTGTGAACAAATGGAAGTGATTAGACAAATGTTTCCTGGTGATGTTACTTTATGTTTCAGTGATGATATCAGGCCTCCCAATCTCTCCTGATCTGTATTTTGCTATATCTTTTTGTAGAGATACCCAAAATCATAAGTGAATGTGAAGAATATGATTCACAATCTTCTTCAGGTCATCCTTATTAACAATGAAAATCGTGCGTATTTTCATCTCTCTCAACATGATATGTCTATATTTTTTTTTTTTTTTTTTTTTTTTTTTGGAGTTTAACGTCCGACTATTGTGCACACTTGGGCTAATGCAGACGGTGGAGATGATTTATAGCGTATGAAAATGCCAAGCCCTCGCCGGGATTCGAACCCGGGTCCTCGGGGTGAAAAAGTCTAGTACGCTATCCACTAGACCACAGAGGCGGCTGATATGTCTATATCATTCTATAACCAGAAGACAGGCCGTATACAGCGTAATAATCGGAAAAAACGTTTTGTCCTGACAAAAATAAAACTGTAAAAAATATCCATGCAATTTTTGTACATAAATAATATATACATGTACAAAAATTGTTTTAGTACTGTTGTACACAGATTTATATAATTTATATTTAAAATTCCAAAAAAGAAAATAATTTGATAAAATAAAACAGTATAAAAATGTTTTGTTGTTCTTCAGAGATCGATTCCACTTGTTTATCTATGGTCTGCTTTATAGTGAAGTACCCAAGTAACTTATTTTTAGACTATTCATTACTATATATATATATATATATATATATATATATATATATATATATATATATATATATATACTTACATAAATTATTACTTGTAAATAATTATAACCATACCTATATTTCTATTACTTACAAATTATATAGTATATATTGTAACGCTATATATTTTAAATATTACTCTCCTACTAATGACTATAACAATTGTATTGTAAATTATAAGTTAGTGTAAAAGGTTTTTTAGTTATTATTTGTACTGTATACTAAATATAATTCGGTAAATACATACATTCTGTTAAATAATAAGAATTCCTAACAAGTAAAGTAATAATTTGTATGGTTTTGTTCCTAGATTTTAGTAAAATGTCAACTGGCCAATGAGTTGTTCCGAAAACCATAATTCACAAGAGAAGGCACAGGAGGCAGAGAAAAACAATGGCTATGGAAGTGCGGTAGTGAGGAAATGTACTCGAGTGTTTGTGACTTGTTTTGACACTTAAGTTAGTAATGAAATTTTTATTTTATATTTGCCTAATATATATTTGCAATTTGACTTCAGGTTTAAAAAAAAATCCCATGCAGTCATATAGGTAGTTAACCTTTTTGAACAGTGTTGTTCAACAACCTGTTGTATCAATTATTGTTTCTTCATAATACTTTACATTTAAAATATACAAATTTGAATTTAATAATAATTAAAAATCCAAAATAAAACTTTTAAAGAAAAATATAAATAAATTTTACCGACTTTTGTATTAGTTAATTATTGTTTAAAAGATTTAAATGCATTATGTATTAAGTTACAAATACTTTTAATGTTTCTTGACAGTTAACTAACCTAACCTATCATGTTAGTTGAATTATAAAATATTATTTTTTAATAACTGTTTCTTCTCTCTTTTCATTTTACAAGAGCCATTGCCATGGCTTGTCTGATATATCATGTAGGGAGCTTATTTGCTGTTTACTTTATTAAATTGACCTTTGCATCTTGGCTAATAAGTAGATTCACACTCTTTTATTAAAAGAATAACTCAAAAAAAAAAAAAAAAAAAAAAAAAAAAACCAAAAATAGATATTTGAATAACTTATCAAGGAATTAAAATTAATTTCTCCTAACCTATAAGTTAGATTCTAATATGAGAATTACAAATAGGTCTACTAAAATGTTAATTAGTCTACCTTTTTGATTATAATGCAGTAATTTATGTACTATTTTTAGACCAAGTCAGATTGTTTATATTATTCTGGTGTTAATTTCAGGATTTGGTAATGAAACTCGCTATGTAACCAAGAACTAAAGTTTGAATTTGAGATAGGCCTAAGTGTGGCCCATTATTTTGTGAAAATTGTGGCCAGAAATGAATCGCCTTTTATTCATTTTGTTCTAAATTTTTTAATGAGTGTTTTGAAAGTAAAATTTTAACAGTTTGTATTTAAGTGTAGACTATATGTGAAGGCTACAATTTTTACTGAAGCTGGCGTCCTACCCTTTATCGGAGTGTGTGCCAGAGGTGGGGGAGCAGGGGGTTGGCAGAGGAGGCAGCTGTGATCTCGTACCTAGAAATGCTGCCCCTGGTATGGCCGATGTTTTGCCACCAAAACGTCAAATTGCCGTAGACCGCCTGAGGCGACGTATTGAAAGTTACCGAAGACATAAAATCAATTGTATTCCTAGATTTGATCAGTCGTTCAATGATCTTTGTCAACAAAATATTCAGGATACATTGATTCTTAAACAACGATTTCTAGAAAATAAAGTAAAAAGAGCTGCAAAGAAGGCAGAGAAGAAACAACCAGAAAACACTCTCCAGAATGTTCATTCTGTTCCAGTAAGTACAAATTTAATAATTTTTTATAAATATATGTAAGCCATTTTGTAGAACTATCAGATTGTCATGTTTAATTTAGAGGTATCATACCTCTAGTTCAGTTTAGTATGACGATGGATGTTTGAGAATTTAGTTCTTTTCTTAAAAATATATGGTAATGTTAATCTACTAATTTGGTTAAGCTAATATAAATTGCTTGACATTTACCAATTTAAATAAAATTTTAGTACAATGTGATCATGGAAACTACCCCCTAGAAAATATACTTATTTTATGGAATGAAACTGTAAAAAAACATTGGTGAGCTCAGAATTGTTGTCATAGCAATTTTCTAAAACTTGATTATTAAGGTTAATATGTTTCTTCATTTTTGTCTTTAATGCTTTTGATTCAGGCCCATATTGTATAAAAATAAACACATAAATTATGTATAGGAAACATAAATTGACAAGGTTATAGGTACAAGTATTATTTTTAAGGTTTCTTAAAGTTGAATATTTAAATAAAACCATATTATTATTGTAGTCCAACTTAAAGATGACCATATATTTTTATGTAATATGAAATAAGTTTGTGTTGAAAATTAAAACCATAATCGGTTAATAAATAGTGAACTTCATTGGTAATATATTTAGCAAATTTCTGTTGGCTACAAATGATTTAAATAATAATCATGCCAGCAAATCGTGTGCGTGCCATGATTATTTTAAAAATCATCCAACACAACAAATGTCCATGTTACTTACACTCAAAGTAGCCTAATACAGTTACAGGTTGAGATACGCAGGTTAAGATACGCCAGGCTAAGTAATTCACATAACTAGTGTGTCAGGTTGATTCCTTGGTAAATATGACATTGAAGCAGTTGTGTCGTTTTTCATAATTTTTTTGCCAGAAAACTATTACATGTCCATTAGTAATAATACAAAATGTAGAAGTGCAGAAACTACAGGAAGTTTGAAAGTAAAAGTGACCTCGTAACCTGAAAATCACTATCCTGCAAAAGTAGGTAACATGTTTTTTCATCGTGAAAACGATTAATTAAACGTGTGTTGTTAATTATGAAAACAATAATCTTTTTTTTATAAAAAAAGACGAACCGAATTAATACGGTTGAGTATGAAGAACCTGAAACGATTGTGCTTGGAAAACCAACACAATTTATATCAATAATACAATACAACGTTGAACTTTTTTTTAAAAAAAAAGACTGAAGAACCAAACTGTCACACTTGTGTTTGAAGAACCTAAGAGTTGTGCATGAAAAACTAAACACCTTTTTATATTGAACATTGACATGTATGACACTACCGGTTGACAAATAGCAATGATGTCACAATGTGTAGTATATTTAGCATGGTCCTGACAGTGTAAACTGCATGATATAGTTCCATTAAAATAGCATAGTCATAAGTTATAATATTAAATTTAATCTTCCATGGCTGAATATCTCTCTTACTTCAATACTACTTCAATACTAAAAAGAAAAAAAATATAAAAAAATCAATTAGTTTAGTAAAATGTGTTTAATGCCATAAATACCAATTTTTTTTTTAATTTGCTCAAAGCCTTTTTTAATGTTAAGAAGGGTTTGGGTTATGTCCACAAACATTTATGAATTCCAAATAACAGTTGCCAATATTTGAATCTACATGTAAATAAAATCCTTAATTTTAACAGTAAATTAAATGCTACAATAAGGAGCATGCAAAACATATACCTTGGTTTCAGGCCTTTTCATAATGATGATAAATCGACTGTTTGTAACCCACAGTTTGGAATTTGTATTGTTCAGCTTAATTTATATGATTTTAAACACTTTTTTGTGATACTTTACCGTATTTTTTAATGTGAGTGGTACCTTATACAATGATAGATTTTTTAAAGGATTTTTTTTAAATTTACAATTTACAGAAGAAATCTTTATTAATTTTAAAATTTTATATGAAAAGTGTCCTGGGAGGGGAACATTACTCCGGGAATGACTCTCCAAATTCAAATCCTGACTATACTACAGCATTATATTTAGGTACATAATATTATTTGTAATTAGCAAGACATTAATACTGTATATTACATTTAAGCAAATTAAAGTATGTCATGTTTTGTGAATGTGTATCTTTACAATGCAGTATAGCCTATACTTTGTATTGGGCTTGGACTCACTGGTACTGCCAAGTGTTAAAATTTTCCAACTTGAGACTACTGTATGAAAAACATAAAGTTTGGGTTCTTGGTGCAAATCTAGTAGATCTAAACACGTCTAGTGTTCTAAATTTAGTTTAAAAACATGATAGATTTGTATAATAGATCGGATGCATACAGGAGCAAGTTAACTAATCAGACTCGATCATTAATAACCTCTCCAACATTGTTTACAAACTTTCTGCAATGCACTTGTATGTTACTGCTTTAGTTTCACGATATCTAGATAATCAAACAAAATACTGTTCAGCAAATTGCCAAACAAATAGAGCGCGTTGCAGCTCCGGTTATCTGTATAGGCCTAATATTTGTTATGATTGGTGAAAATTATAATAGGTTTTGCCAGTCCGGCTACTTGAAACGGAAGTGAATGGGAAAACATCTTACACATTCTTTCGCGTTTTATACAAGGTACCTTCGTACCAAATTTCAAAATAATCGGTCAACGCTTTGATTAAAATTGCATACACTCGTTATCAAATCAGAGGCCGCTATCTGGAAACGGAAATAAATGGGTAAAATGTTACACTTGCGTCATTTGTGCTTTATGAAACAATCGGTCAGTGCGTTCGGCCAAAATTGCGTAACAAACAAACACACAAACCGAATGGCGAACGGTCGAGTTGAAACAGAGACCTCGCTCCATTAAGTGACTAGGCGGAGGGGTAGGCTATAATTTTCTTCTTTCTATACGCTCGTTTTTCAGTTTTGAAAGTTTAGTTTGCTAAGTTCTGTCGATTCCATTCTAACTTGGCACGAAAATCCGGCATGATTAACCCGTCGGTGTTATTTGGTTGTAAAAACATGACAGACAAAGATGATTTTAAAGACACCGACGGATTAAGACAATTTTGTGGGTGGTTGCGGTTGGGAGGGCCTCCCGGGGGCAATACCTTCAAAAACTAGCACCTTTAAGCTGTCTTCAGACTAATTTTTAAAACTTTCGCAAAACTGACTCCATTTACACAGAACTTCCCCTCTTCTATATAATATTTATATATATTTACTGCAGTTACTCTTTTCGTGACGCTGATCCCTCGTCCTCATTAGTCTAAGCCAGTCCAGCGCCACAACAGGTTCTGAACCAAGTTGTGATCAATTTTGGAGTCGAGAACGATCATTTTGCTGACAGAGAAAGAGAAGAGAGAACCAGCATAAAATATCTTAACTGATCAACCCCGTTGTCAGCCTCAGTATGAGCGTTACAAAGTTGAGGTGACGGGTTTCGGAACCTCCGTGGCCTCGGATGTCTCTTTGACTCTTTTCCTTCGAAAATACGAACTTCCATTTTAAGGAAGTCAAATTTGATCTTTTATATAATTTCTTTTGTCTCGGGAGGAGCGGACGCCCCTTCGCCCCCTTTAATCGGTCCTTGGTGACGGGTGTCTAAATTTTTTTAAAAATGTATGGAATCCGGTTTTTGTCTATTTCCGGTGAAAAACTACCGTGCGACGTTAATGTTGTTGCTCCAATACTACAGAGACGTGTAAACAAAACTAAATAATTTAGGTTTAGGTCCGAATCAAGTTTACAGTTCGGACGGAAGTGCTTTAGTTCATGTGTACTGGTTACTGTAATGTACATGGATACATTTTCATGTTTTTTACGTTAATTTCAAGAGTTTTTTGTGTTTTTTCCTATTTTTTTTTAATAACTCGGAATTGTAATTTATTTAACAAATTGTTAAATGTTTGGTCCTGACCTGATAAACTGATTTTGTAAATATCCTTTTCTCTGTCGACGGCTACTTGAAACGTACGAAAGGTCGCTTTCGCACAGTTTATGAAAAAATAAATTCTCGTTTTTAACTGAAAACTGAAACTATCGTTATAGATTAAACTTCAGTCGAAATCAATACGGACATTTCGTAACATGTTAGGTTAATGCCATAATGAAGTACTTAAGGTCTAACGCAAGGTTAGAACTGGAATCAATGACCCCACCGTACGAAGTAAGCCAAAAAATGAAACTTTCCCACGGAAGTAAAGAAGCGAGTACTGGTACCGCCTACCTCAATGTCATCGGATACAGAGCCGCAGAACTCGACCAGTTTTCACGGCAACCTGTCCTGCAGCGCTCGGCACGCAGCTGTCTCGCTGGTGAGGGAATTTCCAAAAGTAACATTTTTTAAAACTCTGATCTCACCATTGTAAACAGCATTAAAATCTGGAAATACGAACAGAACCTTGACCGCCGTCAAATTAAATTTCTTAATTTCAACTGATTTTTAGTGTATAAAATATTGATTTGTACAGTTTTTAAAGCAGAGTAAGATGGTGAAACAAGATTTTCGAGGACTAGAAAATCACGAATTTTTATCAATGATACGAAATGGCCGCCATTGTGAAACTGTTACACGAATTTTACTGGTCAACGGACTCGTTCAAATCGGACTAAAATTGCGAAAGTGAACACGCGTATATAACGATTCCTCAAAAAGTGTTCTAGTGGTTAGGATCGATGCTCGTTTCAAGGTCCCGGTACCATGATGGCCGCTTCGTTAGCTCATATCCAATGGAAGCGAATTTTTTGTTTTTTTTTTGTTTTGTTTTTGGTGTTTAACGTTCGACTATTGTGCACACTTGGGCTAATGCAGACAATGGGATGATTTATAGCGTATGAAAATGCCAAGGCCTGGCCGGGAATCGAACCCGGGTCTTCGTGGTACGCTATCGACTAGGCAACCGATGCGGCTAAAACATTAACATAAGGATTAACATAAAGTTTATATCAAGCGAAGTTTATATACAGGCTCTAATCATATTGCGGAAGATAGATTTCACCATCTTCGTATATTAGCATATTGCCTCTAATTTAAAGGAAATATAATTTTCATATTATCTGTGGATTTTGAAGCACATAAAAATTTTAATTTATGAAGCTTTAACAATTTTCGGTCCAGTTTATTTTAGTTTTTTCAGTTTTTTTTTAAAAGTTAGCGTGCCAGTTTCGTATGAAATAAAAACCGATTTTGTAAAAGCGAGGGCAATTCGTTACCTAGACACCGTTAAACAGTTTCAAAACTTTGTCTTTTTTTACATTTTTTTTGTTGAAAATATGACCTTATTGTCGTAGATGAAATCTGCATACATTAAAATTTTTTAAACATATTTAAATTACGAAAAATGAATGCGTCGGATGTTCCATTTTCGTATTTCGTACGTTTAAAATGCTAATTTATGCAGATTTTAACGCTGATTATGATGGTGAAGTCACAAAATGCCAGATGCAATGTCGCAACTGTAAGTGCAGTATGCGAAGTTGGTTCACCGGCTCTAAGCACGGCACCGGGAGCGGGAAAGCGTTTGTATCTTTTAAATTTTAATATTTAGTTAAACAACTGACTTTGGGAACTATTTTGTTCAAATAATTGTAACCTAGGAAACTGTATAAGTTTGGAGGTGTAGTGGGGGAACTGAGTCAGCTTCAAAACCGAACTAGTCAGAGATGCCTTATCCAGAGTGGGCTTTGGTTTCTACGAAAAGTTATAAAAACGTTTAGCGTAGTGAGGTCTGTATCACTCGCATCACGTAATCACGTTGTTTCTCTTAGAAAAGTATTTCGCCAACTGCGGAGTGATTCATGCGAGTTCATTCGTTGATTGTGGATGTGTTTGCAATGTAGATATCGTTGCAGATAAGTTTATTGCAAGTTATTTCCACTGTGTGCATGTTATTGCCGTTCGGTTTTACTGTTTACTTATTGTGTTTTTTCAACAAGATTTTTTGATTAAACAAAAGGTTAGGTTAGGTTTGGTCGTCGAATAAACCGGCAAGCCGACAGTGATGAAACGTAAAAGTTTAATTTCAAAAACCCAGGCAGATGTCTCGCTGACGTGATGGGAGCGGGTTTCCAAAAATGTTTTTTAACTTGCACATTTTTTGAATTAAACCATCACGGCCAAATTTAAATAACTTCGGAAAAAAGAAAAAGAACCCAGTAGTCCGTTCATTCATTTTTGTATTTTTAGGGACTCGGTGGTCGATGTGGCAAAGTCTGCTGCGTCTCTGAACTACGTATATAAATTGTAGGTTCGAAATGCAGTTACTCCGGTCTTTACTCTTACCGTTTACGCTGATCCCTCATCCTCATTAGCCTAACTAATTTTATTGAGGTCTATATTGTAGAAATAAAAAAACAATATGATAAAACCCCAAAAAACAGTAGAATATGGAAAAAATCGCAATACGCCCATGTCTTGCTGACGTGAAATTGGATAATTCGATCTCCGTTTTATTCGTTTATCAGATTTGTGACGGTGAAAAAATATTCAAAAAACCCATGATCCCCACGTACAAATTCGGGCCCGGGACCCAATATCTGAAGGGGCCCTTTATTATCTAGGGGGGCTGTGTTTTTTTGTGTAGTGGACAAAATTGGTGGTAGGCGTAGGATGCTAAGCCTTAAATGGGATTTTATTTTATTTATTGCTTGGTTTTATTGTCTGTTAACATTATTGTTTACAGTTAACACATATTTTTCATTTCAAAGTTTTTTCTAACCTTAAACCCAGCACCGTGGAGGACCATGCAACAACGAATTGCCTAATTTAATTTGTGTAACAAGTTTGAATTGAGAGCAATGCAATGGAACAGTGCTATACGGTTGTATTTTGTTTTAAGTACGAAATAGCCACATTTAAAAACCATCAGTCAAACGATCTGTTGGGTAAACACTGTTGCTGTTTTAATTAATCTATCAGCTGATAATTTTATCATCAACAAACACATGTTTTTCATTATATTAACATTAGGGTTTTATTTGTGTAAATAAAATTTATTGTATCGAGTGGGGTTATCCAGTTGGACGGTCCTTATTTAGCGAGCGGTTATCGTGGAAAGACCCAGACCCGCGCTCCTGACGTTCAGGTCACTTTTTTTAGGAGTAGTGTGTGTGTGTGTGTGTGTGTGTGTGTGTGTGTGTGTGTGTGTGTGTGTGTGTGTGTGTGTGCGCGCGCGCGCGCGTGCCTGTATTAGAAAATTTAAAATTTTGCAGTTGCGTTGAAATTACGAAAAAACCTGACGATGAATAGGGGCCATTATGGTATTTTTAATGTTTAAAACGCTAATTTATGCGGATTTTAACGCTGATTATGATACTAAAATCAGTTTGAGATATATACATCTGTATGCATGTTTAATCATACATTTGATTAATTTATTATATAATCTTCAAAGTCGCCTCGGTGGCCTTAGTGGATAGCGTACTAGGCTTTCATCCCCGAGGACCCGGGTTCGATTCCCGGCGAGGGCTTGGCATTTTCATACGCTATACATCATCCCATCGTCTGCATTAGCCCAAGTGTGCACAATAGTCGGACGTTAAAAAAAAAAAAAAAAAAAAAAAAAAAAAAAAAAATATATATATATATATATATATATATATATATATAATTATTATTATCTGCGCATAGACCCTGTTGGATCACGCAAAGCACTCCGACTCATGTCTTGTTCCTTCTAATCCTCCACACCTCCCTCATCCTGTCCCCATGGATCCTCTTCCGCTCCTCCGTCCATTTTACCCCTGCTCTCTTTGGGATTTCATTCTCTGGGACCTTCCAACCGAGCATCTTTCTCCTGTATGCGCGCCTGTCTTCAACATCTGTTGAGTCTATTCCTGCGTCATGTAGGTCTATTCTGACTTGTGCGATCCACGACGTTGGAACTAAATATATATATATATATATATATATATAGTTCGCGTTTGTCATTTGTCATGTCAGTGTGACAGTCCTGTGTTGCGATTATATAAAAATTTGAACTACAATTCAAAACGTGTACTCGAAGTCGGGATCGCTGCACATTCCATGGTTACGTGCGAGTGATGGTATCTGTATGTGCTGCGTGCTGAATATCGGGTACGGTGAATCACTGCGTAGTGCGGGGAGCGGGGAGGAAATAGTTGAGACAGTAGACAAAGAGTTAGAAGGGTGGCTTCCCCTTCTTACACCCTGGAACACCTGCCTCTCTACCCAATCGTAGTTAGTTTGTTTCGGCGGCCAGTAAAAGGAACATTCAACAACCACACAAACGAATACATATTACACGTGACGCAAAAATATACAATTTGATTGCTGTCTAACAAGTTGTTCATCCGTTTCAAAATGGCGGCCACTCAAAATGCATAACTTTTACTGAACACTAAAGTACATCGCAAATACAAATACCGACCTCCGTTAGGTTCGTTTTCGTAATTAAGGCTATTATCGCCTCCCTAAATGTAAGTGTGAGTGTAAAATGTTAAAGTGTAAGTATAGTGTTGTAAGTGTAAGTGTGACTGTGTTAGACTCGGGTACCGCGAGGGACGTCTAAATCCTCTCAATAGGTGCAGCTAGTCTGCACCCCCTGCGGGGACCCCCCACGAAATTATTTAAATGTTTATCCCGCTTTGGAACAGAAAATACAGTATCTGATTACGTTAGGTTTGATAAAACTTCCTCTATAATTTTCCTGTATATTTTCCAGAAATAGTGCTAAAACAACATTAGGGTTCCATTCTAAGCAGTTTTATTTTAGTGTTATAAATTTTAAGTTTGTCGATTAATCATTTCTCTTATCGCGTTTACAAATTTCGTGACGAAATTTTCAAAATTGTTGAAAATTGATCCTGAAGATTTGTATAGCAAAAAAAAATTTTGGGGGTATTTTTAATAATTTTAGAATTTTTGCTGATAAAAACAAGTTCTTGGAACTGGTAAATTGCCATCCAACCTTCTTTAACCACGAAGAATATAATTGTTAAAGATGATCAACATTTATTTGAGCCATTATACATTCGAGTAGAATGTCATCAAAACCGTTTGAGCCAGTTTTGATAAAATCCAATATTTAAGTGATTTTTTTTACTTAAAAAGACAGATAAGGACTAAATAAAAGTTGGCAGTCGCATGACTGCCGATAGAAGTGACTACTTCTTATCACGGGTTATGGCTATATATTTTACACCACAAAATTTAATTTATAGTCGATTTTCATAATCATGAGTACGTTCATTCCAGTTTAATATATTTCTAAATACAATATTATGGTGTTATGCCAAGACATAGATTTTTCCTACTCGACACTAGGCTGTAACTGACCATAGGAGAAGCACGGAGTCCCAAATGTATTCCTGCTACTCTTAATATCTGGCCCTATGACTTATTAATTGTCATTGTAAATGCCAACTTCAATGGAAACGGCAATATTTTAATTTGGAAAGGCAGGTTGTTTGGAATTATAAGATTGTTTCAATTAAAATCATTGCAAATGTAAGCTTATAAACAATATTTTAATAATAAATAATAACAGGGATTCAGATTTTTAAAACGGAAATACATCTATGTCCATCTCAGGTACCTAAACCATGTTCATTTAAAATTTCATCTCAATCGGTCCAGTAGTTAATGTGTGATTGAATAACAAACAAAAACAAACACATAAACCTTCAAATTTAAATTATTATATTAAGAGGTATAAAATGTTATTAAAACGTCACTGTTGTAGCCTACAGTTAACATATCACAAAACTGAATACTAAATAATTTAGTTGCACTGGGTAAGTAGTATAATGGCATTTAAATATTTATTATTCACACCTACCAATATATAATAACGTATAAAACGTCACTGTTACACAGTTAACACTTGTCATAAAACTAAATACTAAATAAAGTTGGACTGGGTAAGTAGTATAATGGCTTTTAAAATAATTTAAATATTTATTATTCACACCCACCAATATATAATAAACGTATAAAACATCACTGTTACACAGTTAACACTTGACACAAACTGAATAAGTTGGACTAGGTTAGTAATATAATGGCGCGAACATACAAGTTTTCACTTCAAAAATACATTTTAAAACAAAAATATATATAAGAGCGTGATGCGTGACGGCAAACTGGATTTTTTCCCGTGCGAAACATACATCCATACCCCACCATAAGAAGTAGTATATAAGTATATGCTATATATATATATATATATATATATATATATATATATATATATATATATATATATATATATATATAAGAGCGTAATGCGTGATGGTAAACTGAATTTTTCCCGTGCGAAACATACATCCATACGCCACCATAAGAAGTATTCACTTCAAAAAGAATAATGGTACCGAGATATGGGTATATGAGACCTACATACTACAATCAGTCAGTTGGGTTTGTTTTTCAGCTATTGTTGCGCGCGCGCGTTATGTCCCAATTGTTGTCACTTATTGAGGCTCTTCCTCAGCCTTTCCTGCTCCACTCCAGAACAGATAAGAAAACTGGATTGTACGTCCGACTATTGTGCACACTTGGGCTAATGCAGACGTTAGCTTGTGAGGTCACGGAGTGTCACTGTTCAACTTGGGCTTAACATTACCCTAAGCGTTCCAGGACATTTTCTCACTGATACGAACATTTTGGTTCCAACAAACCGTATCTTGTATTCTGAAATTTTGGAAACATATTTTATATTTTTTCCCGGCGATAAACCGTACATGTTATCCTCGCCGCGACACGAATGGGAATAACCTAACCTAACTTATATTACAATTGTAATTAAAAATACATAATAAAGATTAAATAAGTAAATAAACGCTTATAAAATGTAACAACAATTATAAATATTTACTTAGAACCTAAATATAATTAGGGCTAGTTATTTTTTTAATTAAGTAGATGAAAAGCATGACTAATTATTTTTAAAAATCGTAGAAATTATTATTTATATTCCTTATTTTTCGGATTCGAAGGTTTATATCTGTTAAATTTTTGTATTTATTTTTGCTTCACATAGCCTAGTGTGGGAACATCTACTAGTGTACGAAATCATTTCTTTGTCAATTAATTATTTTATATTATTTTTTCCGATACATAATTATTATGCTACGTAGCGTGCGCGCGCGCTTGTGTGTGTGTTTCGTGATGCCAAAAAAAGGTGGAAAAAATCTTTTATAGACTACATGGGGTAGGGTACGCACTACCCCAGAGTATGGGACTCAAATTATGTTCAAACTCAAGTTAAGATATATTGTTACCCACTAAAAAAAAAAAAAAAAAAAACACCAAAAGCATTCCTCTTCTGTAAACCTCCCCACGGAACCGCCGCCAGGCATTACTTCGTGGGAAGGTGGACTGGCTGACCGCCTACTCTTCTACAGCAGCGTTGGCTCTCCTTTCTCGATCCTCAGCCCTCAACTTCTTCATGACCACCGCAGCGAATCCCGCAATGGCCTCCAGTTGGCCTCTGAAGCCATCATAGTCGTAACCAGACTTTCCGGTGCAATGCTGCCTCGCAGATATGTTTGCAGCCTCATCCTTTCCTCGTCGAATCTCCGACACCGGAAAAACACATGCTCCGCATCTTCCTCCACTGCTGGAAGACAGAGGGGACAAGCCGAGTCTGTTTCCAGCCCGAAACGGAACAAGTAAGCTCGGAAGGAACCATGTCCAGTGAGAATCTGTGTGAGGTAGAAATCCACCTCCCCATGATCTCTATTGCACCAGTCCTGGATGTTACCTATGAGTTGGTATGTCCATCGTCCATTTGTTGATTCGTCCCACTGTCGCTGCCTATGTCTCCAGGGTTTGATTTCACTCCTCTGTAATTGCCATTGTATGACTATACCGCGGCTCAGCACTTCGCTTACGCCAGTACAGTCTCGCTCTTTCATCAGCCATCAGCTCCATTGGGGGTTCGCCCGCCACTACGCATGCAGCGTCGTAGGAAACTGTTCGGTAACCACTCACGACACGCAGCAACGCACAGCGGTGCACTGCACTAACCTTGCGCGCATAACTCGCGACCATCATAGCCTGGCTCCAAATCGGCGCTCCGTAAAGGAGCACTGAGCTTACTACCCCAGCCAGGAGTCGGCAGGGTGCCTGTCTTGGACCTCCCAGATTCGGCATGAGCCTGCAAAGGGCTCCTGCCACGTTCGTCGCCTTTTCACTAAATGCCTTGAGATGTTCCCTGAAGCAGAGTCTCGCGTCAACCCACACACCAAGGTATCGAAGGGCTGGGACGGAACTTATCTGCATATCTCCAACTGTAAGAATTACTGTTTCCCTCTTTTTCCTGCTGGTCACAAGCATTACCTCCGTCTTCTGATCGACGAGCTGCAGACCCATAGATGTCAACCATCTCCGGATTGACTTCACTGCCTCGTTGGCCCGAACCTCAACTTCTTCCAAAAACTTCCCACCGCAAGGTCATCGGCGAATCCAAAGACTTTTACGCCTAATGGTAGGCTGACTCGTAAGACCCCATCATACATGATGTTCCAAAGGAGGGGTCCAAGCACAGAGCCTATACCCCTCTGTGCGTGCGTGTGTGTGTGTGTGCGCGCGCGTGTGTGCGTGCATAAACTATAATTGTAGTTATAGTTTATAACACACACACACACACACACACACACACACACACACACACACACACACACACACACACACATAATAATAATAATAATAATAATAATAATAATAATAATAATAAATTGTCTGATAATATTTTAAAATTGTTTCATTTTAAAATTGTGTGCATATTTTCACACTTAACAACATTTTGTAACGTTAAGTAATTTGTAACGTTTTGTTTTAGATAAACGTGTTTTAAAATTAGTGCCGATGTTTTATAGGTTCCGAGACGACTTGAAAATTTAAATGTCATAATTTAGAAATAAATGGATTTCAAAATAGACTTTGTAGTGGAGCGTTATAAATATCGTGGAGTTTTATTTTAGCGTTTAAAGAAAATACTTATTTTTGCAGGCGGATATTTTTGGCTCGCTATTGTAACCGGATTCTATCGGATCCACAATGATGCAACGTCAATCTCTCGACTAAATTGTATTCTAAACAGTTGTGTATTATCATAGAATCGTAAAGGCCTTGACTATTGCTTGTTACGTTTCTGAGTTGCAAGTATTGGAAAAATAGCGATGTAACGCTTCCTCGTAATGTACAAGGCAAGGTTGTCACCAAGTACTGTCAGCATATACGGGAACCAGTTGTTTGTAAACTTAATTATTGTTTGGTAGTTCTACAGTATATGTGCAAACGTTTCTCAATACGATAAAGTTCGGGAGTAAGTTGGAATCTTTGAGCGCGATCAAAATTGAACAAAATTTGTTTTTAGAGGTCAAACCTTATACAATATTGACTACTGCTAATTTTTAGGAAAGGACCCCGCAGGGGTGCAGATTAGCACCTATTGAGAGGATTTAGACGTCCCTCGTGGCACCCGAGTCTAACACACACTTACACTTACGATTTAAACACTTCACACTCACACTTACATTTAGGGATTTGCTGTACTTGTTCCGTTATGTCTGGGAGTGGCGATACAGTTTGGTATCCTTTGGTGGGGCCAAGTATGTGGAACCTGATGTGTGCCTAGCACTGCCGAGGACCTCTGATGGGACAGGTTCTGGGGCCGAGCAGCCTATAGGCGCTTGGCAAGCACATGGGTGTCGGAGCCTATAGGCCTAATAGGGTCTATCGAAACAAATGGTTACATTCTGTGAGTACATAGACGGCGGCTGCCAGTAGTACTTGGGTCTGGGGAACCGGAACTCATCCGTAAGTATCTCGGAGGGCTGAAGACTTGTATTTCGGCTCCAGGAGATCGGAGGTCTCGCTTTAGCTCGAGTCTCCTGGGCTGCTGGTGACGCTTGGGTGCATCCTTTATCTTTAATCATGGAATCGCTCGGCAAAATTAACCATGGTTGAAATAAGTAATAACGCCAAAATGTACCTTTCATTAAATAGACATCGTTCTGCTGTATCGTATGAGTCTATCAGTGCAGTTAATCATGATACGGAAGCTCGGTAGATACAATTTCAGAGCTACCAACTCCAAAATCCTCAGCTCTTAGCAACCAGGCGGAAGGGGCAGATCTGTCAGAGACATCCTTATACATAAGGCGAGTTTGTATAGAGCAGGTTCTGTAGCTTCTGTTAAGAAGTTTGTTCATTTGTCTTATCTAAAGCAAAGTGTTGACTTCAGTTTGTTTGAACAAACGTATTTTTTTTTTACGTCCGACTATTGTGCATACTTGGGCTAATGCAGACGATGGGATGATTTATAGCGTATGAAAATGCCAAGCCCTGACCGGGAATCGAACCCGGGTCCTCGGGATGAAAGCCTAGTACGCTGTGAACTAGGCTACCGAGGCGGCCGAAGTATATATATATATATAAACGTGTTACGTAATTTATATTTGATTAATGCTATAAAATCGATCATTCGTACAGAATTGCATATCGAATTTCAAAGCAGAATTGTTTTGCAAAGTGAGCAGTTACATTTGGGGTCTTTTAAGAGTGATTAAACATTCTGTGTTTTTATGAGCGTAATTTCAAAATGTACATCATCGGTTAACCTAACTTCAGTTACTTTTTGAAATGCACCTCTGTTGTTAAATTACTTGGTATTGCAATGTAAAATGCACAACGTTTAATAACTATTCATTATGACGTATTACAGTATATACATTACAGGATTGTATAAACTAAATGAAAGTTCTACTTTCGTTGACGCGTTTCGGAGAACCTCCATCTTCAAAAACTATATCTATAATGGTCACCAATATTATGGCCCGTCATATTTATAATTTTCTATCTCCACCTCGTACCCCTCCTCTGTTCAACACGTGTACATTAAACCTGACGTGTTCGCTTCTGATTGTGTCTTTAAAATCATACGTTTTCGCTCGCTTCTGATTGGCTCCTTTCAAACTTTCTCTTCAACGGTCGTCCCTCTTGTTAATTTTTGAAAATTTTTAGATTTTTAAACGTAATATCTGCTTGCGACGATATCTGTGCATTTATTATGTTTTCTCCCTTTAATTTAGATTTAAAAATTTCCAAGTTCTCTAAAATGTTCATACGTCTATAGATATAGTTTTTGAAGATGGAGGTTCTCCGAAACGCGTCAACGAAAGTAGAATTGACGAAGCTAGGGAAGGCAGATCATTATACTGAACATAGTGATAATAATCCTAGCAGAAAAGAAGAAGAATATAAAAAGAATTTTAAGTGAAAGTTATGTTTCTTGTTTTCCAACTAAAAAAATTGTTCTTAAAACAAAGCTAGCCTATCATATTAATGCACAATAAAGCGCTGTTTAAATGCATTTTGTGTTTTCTTTATGAAAATCAGGCTTTGTTTGATTATCCGAACACACCCTCCAGTTAATTTCGGATAATCGACGTTCTGCTGTACAAACATCGGTGGTAGGCCTATCTGATTTACTGTAACATGATTAAGTAGCGTTAAAACACTTTATCGGCCATATCACGGCAAGGAAGTTCCGAAAACAATCAGCTGGTTTAATTCCTTTTTTATGGCTTGTAAAGTTTTATCTGAATTCAAATTGGAATTAATCGAAGTGCCTTGAGTATTAAGTTCAGCGAAGTTTTATTCGCAGCAGTGTAGGCCTACTAATACTAAACAGCATCGGTTCAAAGTATTAGCCTGGGGGCCTGGGGCAGTGTGCGGAATAGACAATAGCAGAGTAGGTGAAAGTGCACGGCATCCAGTAACCGGTTGGAATTTCGGAATCGCTTCCCCTCTCCAGGAAGTCCGTCTTATCATGCTGTTGTAACCTCACCGGTAACAGATAAAGGAATTAAATAAAGGATTTGTAGGTTGAAATACATCGGAAAACTTCCTGTTTTAAAAGTAACGGGTGTCAGAAGAGCCTACAAAAAAATATGTGAGTAGCAATATGGAATTTAGGAAAAACCGCATCTCCAGTAGGTTTTGTTGTTAGTGTGTTGTTATTTATTTACATTTAGATGTATTAGTTCTTATTAGAATCTGAAAAAAATTCAGAATTACCGGATAGCGAAACTCCTTCAATTTGTCACTTAAAATTTATGAAGATTTTGATTGTCTAATCGTTGAAGCAGAATTTGAGCATGGTACGTAAAACCCTTTCTAATATTTAAAAAGATTTACAAAAGTTTAGTGTCGGCTATATAAGGGCTGAAAGAAAAAGCCGTTGCCGTCTCGGTGAGCTTTCATCCCGAGGACCCGAGTTCGATTCCCGGCCAGGGCTAGGCAGTTTCATACGCTATAAATCATCCCGTCGTCTGCATTAGCCCAAGTGTGCACAATGGTCGGACGTTAAAAAAAAAAAAAACAGTCGTATCCTCACTTACATTTTGTTTTGTTTTTGCTTATTTCTATACTACGTTGATTCCCGACTTGTCACAACCTCTTGGCCTACGGTGGCTATAAGCTGCACCAGTCAACACAGTGTTTGCTGTAGTGTGGTACCCGCACCGATTCGCGGAACCCAAGTTCTTGAAATAATGTCACCCAACGTCAGTTAACGTGTTCTAGTTTCTTCTACTGTGGTATTTTTCATCAAGTCTTTCGCCACTCGTAATCTCATTGACGGTATGTCTTCGTAAAACGATCTTCTGGATCTCATCAACGCCTACCATACTTACCTCTTCTCGGGAAACCATCACAATAAAACATGTATTGCTCGATTGTGATGGTTTCCAAAATGTGCGTGTTATGTGTGGTCTGAGTAAGTGTTTGCAGACGATGTTGGGAGATAGTGCCTAGGCCGTTGACCGGGTCCTAGACTTCTTTCATCGTCTGAATTTTGTAAATAAAATTTAATTTATATTTTTGTTATTGTTTGTAGTGGGCCCCTTTACAGCCTTGGAAAGATTATTTATATTTGCTGTTTTATTAATTTAATTTTTTAAGTTGTTTTTATTTTGTTATTTAGTTTTAGGTACGTTATTTTTTTTTATTTTTCTTGTTATTGTTGTAGGGCCAATTTACAGCCGTACAATAATTTGTGTGTATGTTGTTTTTAGATATATTATTGTTAACTAGTTTTAGTCATATATCTATAGCTGTTATTTTGTTTTGTTTTATTTATTTGTTTTGTTATTAAACTTAAATTTTTGTTTATTTTATTCGTTCTTTTACGTCTTTATTTTGAGTATCGGCGATGATAACTACATTCGGTTACCTCATCTCGATGTGTCTGGCCCGATTTGTTCTTATTGCTACACTCGTTGCTGTTGGATGATCCACGGTTGTGAGCTGCCAATGTTTATATTCGGATAAATATAATCGCAATGCCGGAATCGAATGACTTGCATTACTAGTATATCGGGATTTTTAATTCAAATTCGACATCGAATTAACTGCGCTGGAGCTGTTTTGCGCATCGAAACCGGAATCAGCGTCCAATCGGATACGTACGTCCTGCGCATGCGTGTAATCATTTTCGTTTTTATGGACAACGTTCTCTATGTGTGCTTCAAACTGACACATGGTGATTCAAAAGAGACGCTCTGTTTCGACTCGATCGTTCGGCATTTGGTTTGTGTTTGTTATGCAGTTCTGATCAAACGCTTCGACCGATTGTTTTGAAATTTGGTACGGAGGTATGAAGAACGAACGACAAATGTGTAAGTTTTTTCCCCATTCCGTTTCAAGATGGCGGTATCTGATTTTTAGTAACGAGCGTTCGGAGTTTTAGCCAAACGCTTCGACCGATTGTTTTGAAATTTGGTACGGAGGTATGAAGAACGAACGACAAAAGTTTTTTCCCCATTCCGTTTCAAGATGGCGGTATCTGATTTTTAATAACGAGCGTTCGGAGTTTTAGCCAAACGCAGTGACCGATTGTTTTGAAATCTGGTATGAAAATACTTTGAACATATGTGTAAGATTTTCCCCCATGTATTTGTGTTTCAAGATGGCGGCTTCTGATATAACGATAATTAATAAGACTGGCGAAGCTTTGCACCTTCATCACTAGGCTGCGCTACTGTAGCAACACAGAGCCGTGTTGCCAAGTCGCTTACTCTCAGGAGAGTGGGTGTAAGGAGAACGGTGGCGTGCACCAATTGGCAGCAAAGCGGCGTATGAAATTCATTGCCGATAGTTGTGTTGTAAATGTGAACTGTAAATTCTGTCTCCCATACGAACGAGCTTTGTCCTGTGATAAGATCATTCGGTTGGTTACCAAGTGCATCGGAAGGGCGAGGTTCAGACCCATTCTGAAATATGCGTATGCACCGATCTTATGAAAGTTTTGCGTTTGTGTTTCATTACGGTTTGTAACGAGTGTGACTTTCTGTAGTAAAGCTAGCCTCCACCTTCCGAATCGTAGAGTTGTTGAAAAGTGATCAGAGATAGACTGAGCACTGTATCGTGAAAGGTCCGCGTGGATAGTTATATAAAACGGAAGACTACAAGTAGATGCCTAAAAACAAAGCGTTAACTAGTCGACCAATAGGCGACAGGCTACAGCCGTGATAAATGTAACTTCAAACGCGTTGTTACAGCATAAAAACATCTCTTTATCAGTATTATTGTTGATCTATCTCGGGAGAATATTTTCGCAATTCCCTTAGGCTTATCTGTTACGACTAACTAGTTCCTGTAGCGATATTGTTGTTCGTTACTTCCGCTTCTTGTTGTTTTTTGCCGTTATAAAATTCACTGTTAAATATTCTTTACTTAACAACTTGATTCAGCCAGGCCCAGTCA
>CM040185.1:1866881-1891881 GCA_022606455.1 Callitettix versicolor
TGTATGATAAAAAGTTGATTTAAAAATATTTGATTTCACTATCTTAATCAGCGACAAAGTCTGAACAATACGTAAAAGAACCCGTAGAAAATTCATCTACACGGTGGTTACATCTACCGGGTGAGAAAAGACCCATTAAATGATAAAATCTGTTAAAACTGACATAACATTTTTTTAATGATTGCAATATTCCCTATAGAGTTATGATAAAATTAAAAAAAAAAATATACTGACATCATTTCCTGTAGAGTAACGAGAAAAGTAAAAATAAAATACTGTCATTTCCTATAAAGGAATGATAAGAGTAAAAATATTGACAATATTTCCTATAGAATAACGGTAGAAGTAAAAATACTAACAATATTTCCTATAGAATAACGGTAGAAGTAGAAATACTGACAATATTTTCTATAGAGTAACGATGAAAGTAAAATACTAACAATATTTCCTATAGAGTAACGATAAAAGTAAAAATACCTACAATATTTCCCATAGAGTAACGATAAAAAGTTAAAATACTGACAATATTTCCTATAGACTAACGATAACAATAAAAATACTAACAATATTTCCTATAGAATAACGCTAGAAGTAAAAAAAAAAAATACTGTAATTTCTTATAGAGTAAAGATAAAGTTAAGAAAATACTAACATTTCCTATAGAGTAACGATAAATGTAAAAAAAGTACATGCAATATTTTCTATAGAGGAACGATAAAAGTAAGAAAAAATACTGACAATATTTCCTATAAAGTAACGATAAAAAAATACTGACAATATTTCCTATAGAGTAACGATAAAAAAATACTGACAATATTTCCTATAGAGTAACGATAAAAAAATACTGACAATATTTCCTATAGAGTAACGATAAAAAAATACTGACAATATTTCCTATAGAGTTACGATAAAAAAATACTGACAATATTTCCTATAGAGTAACGATAAAAAAATACTGACAATATTTCCTATAGAGTAACGATAAAAAATACTGACAATATTTCCTATAGAGTAACGATAAAAAAATACTGACAATATTTCCTATAGAGTAACGATAAAAAAATACTGACAATATTTCCTATAGAGTAACGATAAAAAAATACTGACAATATTTCCTATAGAGTAACGATAAAAAATACTGACAATATTTCCTATAGAGTAACGATAAAAAAATACTGACAATATTTCCTATAGAGTAACGATAAAAAATACTGACAATATTTCCTATAGAGTAATGATAAAAAATACTGACAATATTTCCTATAGAGTAACGATACAAAAATACTGACAATATTTCCTATATAGTAACGATAAAAAATACTGACAATATTTCCTATAGAGTAATGATAAAAAATACTGACAATATTTCCTATAGAGTAACGATAAAAAAATACTGACAATATTTCCTATAGAGTAATGATAAAAAATACTGACAATATTTCCTATAGAGTAACGATAAAAAATACTGACAATATTTCCTATAGAGTAACGATAAAAAATACTGACAATATTTCCTATAGAGTAACGATAAAAAAATACTGACAATATTTCCTATAGAGTAACGATAAAAAAATACTGACAATATTTCCTATAGAGTAACGATAAAAAAATACTGACAATATTTCCTATAGAGTAACGATAAAAAAATACTGACAATATTTCCTATAGAGTAACGATAAAAAAATACTGACAATATTTCCTATAGAGTAACGATAAAAAAATACTGAACCGAATTTTCTGTTCTCTGGACGTGTAATGCATAACTAACTTTTGACCTTGGTATCTAGATCAGACTGGACTGCACTGTACTGTATTGCTATTTAATGTGTTGATGATGACCTTAGATTAGGGCATACGTACTTCATTAGCGTATTTGCTCTGTACTTGGGTCGATAAGTGTACGTCTGTATAATAGTTTAGTGTGTTCCCTACTGTAACCACACTAAAAAAAAAGAAAGAGATTTTACTAAATAAAATACTGTAGGCCTAATATAATTTTAGCGATAAAACTGTTGTACTGACACTCCACAGAACTGTGTACAGAGCGCTCCGGAGTATTTAGGAAAAGTGTTATTGGACCAACTTTATTGGAAAACAGTATATGTTGCTGTTCAGCCAGTATTGCAACTACACTCAACATTGAATCAGAGCCGCCATCTGAAGAGAA
The DNA here is from genome assembly GCA_022606455.1 of Callitettix versicolor. Lineage (NCBI taxonomy): Eukaryota > Metazoa > Arthropoda > Insecta > Hemiptera > Cercopidae > Callitettix > Callitettix versicolor. The sequence continues at coordinate 1,869,049 of CM040185.1, forward strand.
CGGGCTTTATACAGGGTAACTGCGTACACTCCTCAGAGGCCGCCATCTTGAAACGGAAGTAAATGGGGAAGAAATCTTGCACATAGCACATAGTCATTTAGGCTTTATACAGGGTACAATGTATACTGCGTAACTGGTTATTGTAAATCAGAAGCCGCCATCTTGAAACGGAAGTGAATCTTAAACGGAGAAAATCTTGCACGTACGTCATTTAGGCTTTATACAAGGTACCTTTGTATATTGCGTAACTGGTTATTGTAAATCAGAAGCCGCCATCTTGAAACGGAAGTGAATCTTAAACGGAGAAAATCTTGCACGTACGACATTTAGGCTTTATACATGGTACCTTTGTATACTGCATAACTGGTTATTGTAAATCAGAAGCCGCCATCTTGAAACGGAAGTGAATCTTAAACGGAGAAAATCTTGCACGTACGTCATTTAGGCTTTATACATGGTACCTTTGTATACTGCGTAACTGGTTATTGTAAATCAGAAGCCGCCATCTTGAAACGGAAGTGAATCTTAAACGGAGAAAATCTTGCACGTACGTCATTTAGGCTTTATACATGGTACCTTTGTATACTGCGTAACTGGTTATTGTAAATCAGAAGCCGCCATCTTGAAACGGAAGTGAATCTTAAACGGAGAAAATCTTGCACGTACGTCATTTAGGCTTTATACATGGTACCTTTGTATACTGCGTAACTGGTTATTGTAAATCAGAAGCCGCCATCTTGAAACGGAAGTGAATCTTAAACGGAGAAAATCTTGCACGTACGTCATTTAGGCTTTATACATGGTACCTTTGTATACTGCGTAACTGGTTATTGTAAATTAGAAGCCGCCATCTTGAAACGGAAGTGAATCTTAAACGGAGAAAATCTTGCACGTACGTCATTTAGGCTTTATACATGGTACCTTTGTATACTGCGTAACTGGTTATTGTAAGTCAGAAGCCGCCATCTTGAAACTGAAGTGAATCTTAAAAGGAGAAAATCTTGCACGTACGTCATTTAGGCTTTATACATGGTACCTTTGTATACTGCGTAACTGGTTATTGTAAATCAGAAGCCGCCATCTTGAAACGGAAGTGAATCTTAAACGGAGAAAATCTTGCACGTACGTCATTTAGGCTTTATACAAGGTACCTTTGTATATTGCGTAACTGGTTATTGTAAATCAGAAGCCGCCATCTTGAAACGGAAGTGAATCTTAAACGGAGAAAATCTTGCACGTACGACATTTAGGCTTTATACATGGTACCTTTGTATACTGCATAACTGGTTATTGTAAATCAGAAGCCGCCATCTTGAAACGGAAGTGAATCTTAAACGGAGAAAATCTTGCACGTACGTCATTTAGGCTTTATACATGGTACCTTTGTATACTGCGTAACTGGTTATTGTAAATCAGAAGCCGCCATCTTGAAACGGAAGTGAATCTTAAACGGAGAAAATCTTGCACGTACGTCATTTAGGCTTTATACATGGTACCTTTGTATACTGCGTAACTGGTTATTGTAAATCAGAAGCCGCCATCTTGAAACGGAAGTGAATCTTAAACGGAGAAAATCTTGCACGTACGTCATTTAGGCTTTATACATGGTACCTTTGTATACTGCGTAACTGGTTATTGTAAATCAGAAGCCGCCATCTTGAAACGGAAGTGAATCTTAAACGGAGAAAATCTTGCACGTACGTCATTTAGGCTTTATACATGGTACCTTTGTATACTGCGTAACTGGTTATTGTAAATTAGAAGCCGCCATCTTGAAACGGAAGTGAATCTTAAACGGAGAAAATCTTGCACGTACGTCATTTAGGCTTTATACATGGTACCTTTGTATACTGCGTAACTGGTTATTGTAAGTCAGAAGCCGCCATCTTGAAACTGAAGTGAATCTTAAAAGGAGAAAATCTTGCACGTACGTCATTTAGGCTTTATACATGGTACCTTTGTATACTGCGTAACTGGTTATTGTAAATCAGAAGCCGCCATCTTGAAACGGAAGTGAATCTTAAACGGAGAAAATCTTGCACGTACGTCATTTAGGCTTTATACAAGGTACCTTTGTATACTGCGTAACTGGTTATTGTAAATCAGAAGCCGCCATCTTGAAACGGAAGTGAATCTTAAACGGAGAAAATCTTGCACGTACGTCATTTAGGCTTTATACATGGTACCTTTGTATACTGCGTAACTGGTTATTGTAAATCAGAAGCCGCCATCTTGAAACGGAAGTGAATCTTAAACGGAGAAAATCTTGCACGTACGTCATTTAGGCTTTATACAAGGTACCTTTGTATACTGCGTAACTGGTAAATCAGAAGCCGCCATCTTGAAACGGAAGTGAATCTTAAACGGAGAAAATCTTGCACTTACGTCCTTCGGGTTTTGTACAAGGTAGCTCACTATCAAATTCCAAAACGGTCAATGGGTTTGGCCAGAACTGCGTCACAAGCAAACAAGCCGCACTCCGAACGGGCGAGTTGAAACGGATTGTATAACGTTATCTGTTTCTCTTAAATTCTTCTTATTGGTTTGTTGATGCAGCTAAACATATTTCTCTTTATTCAAGCACCCAACAAATCACCAATATTTGCTGCTCATGTTATGAAACATTGTACGGGTTACAGATAAATTTAATCACTGTCTTGTGATGCTTTCAAACAGCAAGATCTTAAAGGTTTCGAATGGACGTCATCTTTAAATTTGAAATTTTATCATCTGTTGTTTGATAACGACCTTGTGCCAATCGATTTTTGTGCCATGTTTGAGTCAAATCGACTTTAATTAACATAGGCTTTATGGAAATACAATAAATAAACCCTGACCGATGACGATTAGTATGGTGAAACCAAATTTTCAAAAATATAGTGAGATAAAAACGTTGATTTTTTTTAAATGGCCGCTATGTTGTAACTGTTGTATCTGTGAACACATTTTTTTTCTGAATGACGAACTTACCCGATCTGTTCCCAAAATCTATTTCCGTGTGAAGTTGAAATCAGATCGGACCAACCATGGTATGATTCAGGCCCGGGAAACGGAAATGAGGCTAGTCCTGACCTGTAGGTCTCGTTTTGAGGGGTCGTGAAATACAGTATGTATACAAGGTGTGTTCGCGGGCTTCGAGAATCCGATTGTCTTTTTTTTATTATGTTGGTATACATGCCCTTGAAGTATGATAAAACTTTCAGCTGTTTTCATTGTTGATTTTGTCTGTGACAGCCACTAAGGTTAGACGTGTTTTTATGAGCTCGGCGATTTTCGTATGTTAAAAGAAATGGATCAAAGAATTTGTATCAAATTTTGCATAAAAAATGGATTAAAGTGTAACAAAGTGTGTGAAATGTTAACAAAGGCCTATGGTGAGTCTGCTATGAGTAAAGCAAGAGTTTACGAGTGGTATAAGAGTTTCCAAGAAGACCGTGAAGACGTTGAAGATGACGAACGCCCTGGACGCCCCAGCATATCAACAACCGATGAAAACATGGAAAAAGTGAAAGAAATGGTTACGAACAATCGCCGAATCACAATTAGAGAGGTCGCTGATGATTTTGGCATATCGATTGGATCATGTCATCACATTGTTTCCAATGTTTTGTGTATGAAACGCATGGCAGCAAAATTCGTTCCAAAATTGTTGAATTTTGAACAAAAACAGCGGCGAATGGAAGTTGCTCAGGAGTCACTAAATGAAGTCAACGACGATGCAGAATTACTGAAACGTATTATAACAGGTGACGAAACTGGGTTTTATTTTTTGAAATTTCCAGTTAATTTTATCGTCAGTAGTCTTCTTTCGTGCCCTGTTTCGGGCGATAATGGGTAGGTTTTCTGTCTGCAAGAAAATAATATAATAATAATAATATTTACATATAATGCCAAAGTATGTATTTGTTATAGCACGTTATCGTGAAGCATAACAGCTGAATACTGTACTGTGTCAGGGAAACGGAGCAAGTCTATATTTGTATCAGATCATTATGTCGATAAAACAGAAGACTGGAAATAACATTCGTATTAGCGCTAGCGTTGTTGCGTGTCGACTTGCTAGCTGTCGCGCTAGTCGTTGACAGTTCTGTCACTGCCTCATGCCGTGAATATTACCGGAGTTAATCGAAAACATGGCGGTGAAATATTCTAAACTTACAAACTGGAGTTCAACTGTTATTGCTCTCAAACTGCAACAGTGCACAATGCAAAACACGTTACCGGCAGACAGGGAAATTTAAGTTCTTTAATAATCGTGGCGGGGAAGTTTTTCCGAGCATAAAGCGTTTGTGTTTTGAGTAAACCGGAGTGTGAAGCCGCCTCGGTGGCCTAGTTGATAGCGTACTAAGCTTTCACCCCGAGGACCCGGGTTCGATTCCCGGCCAGGGCTTGGCATTATAAATCATCCCACCGTCTGCATTAGCCCAAGTGTGCACAACAGTCGGACGTTAAACACACAAAAAAAAGGAGTGTTCTGTAACGTGGGCAAGCATCCGTTATAAATCCGTTAGTATCGTTTGGTACGGTACTGTTCATCGGCGATAAAGTGTTCGTGTTCTCATCCCCAAACACTAACAGCATTAATTATGCGTTACATCTGTCGTCATTACATTTACGGGTTTAAAAAAATCCATCGATCATTAGCTCCTGTACACTGTGTGTGTGTGTGTGTGTGTGTGCGCGCGCGCGCGTGTGTGTGCGTGTGCGTGTACGTGTGCGTGCGCGCGCGCGCGTGTGTGTGTGTGTGCGTGCGCGCGTGTGTGCGCGTGCGTGCGTGCGTGCGTGCGTGTGTGTGTGTGTGCACTTCCGATTCGATTTTACAATTCGATTTTAAGAAAAGTTTGTTTAAACATTTTCGTTACACAACAAAATCCTTGGCCGTTTAAAAATAGCGGTCATTTTAAATAAAAAAAATAACTGTTTTTGTCTCTGATTTTTTTTCAAAATTTTACTTCACTCTCGGATATGGGCGTTAAATTGTTATTTCTAGAAGTTAACTCGATTGTTCATGTTTTGTTATTCAGCTTTCGACCCGGATTTCTGTTGGAAACAATCGAAGAAAGTTTGTGCACTGTTTTTGCACCACATTTTGAAGTTAAAACTACGCTAATCTTCGTTTAAAGACGTGAGATTCGAATAAGCTTTTTATAAAAACAGTTGTTAACCAGTTTATCAGCTGATAATGTTTTCCTTATTGTTTTTTTCTTCCAATTTGAATTTGACCTTTAAATACGCGTTAATTATTAATCATAAAATTACAGGCTCAAGCCGCCAGGGATGACCCACCTGCCTTGTAGTCTTTAGATGTGAACTAATCGGATAAATGCACGAAAAATCACCAATAGGAAGTGGACTCTAATCTTTCACCTTGAGCTCGATAGATCCGAATACATACAGAAGGCGATTTAGGCTTTATAGGTCTGAGTTTTAACACATGGATTTACTAAATGTGCCGATTTGTTGCAACGATGTTGCCAGTTGGTGCGTGCACTTATCCACCCCTGCAAGTGGACAGTACGGTATGTCAATTGGCAACACTGTTGCATATTGGCTCGGCATACTGTGCAACTGTTATGAGTCAGCACTTTTGGCGGTACGGACAAATCCATAAATAGTGATGGTTTTGTGTGAAATGTAAAATTTTTATATTGCTTTTGTTTTGCTTGAAGAACAGCACAAATTACAAAATTATTGCCAGCGGACTGATACCATTTGCACAGTATGCTTATACGTCCGTTAAAATTTCACCGATCTGATTAACATTTACCTTACTATGGATGTGCGAGTTCTGTATGAATTCATTTTTTATGCATCCAAATCACGAACTGTCAGAAACTGAACCAACAGAACTATACGACAGTTGTTTGGTTTTGCGTTGCTTTAAACACGAATAGTAAGTGTGCGTGCATGGAATGGCGTCCTGGATTTTAATTTAAATTATTTCAATTGTCTGCTTGTAACACTGCGCATAAGCTGCGTCACCGATAAGATTTTGTGTTTTGTTCGCCAGTACAACTACAAAACCTTATATCGATCTGTGTTTCGTTCGATTGTTCTTTGGTTAGAAACATAAATGTTGCAAATACAGTCTCGCGTTCAATTATTTGTCGTAAAAGTAAATTTACAGACGTATTTTACGTTTACGAGAAAAAATCAAATTATGCGTCGATCAGGGCTTGTTGTTGGTCTTTTTCAGTTTAGGCCTAATTTCAGACCTTAAATTTGAAATTAAAATTGGTTTCATGCATTAACTGAGATCTCAAACAAACTTTAATTAATTTTTAAATGGAGCAAATATTTTTTTCAAAATTTGGTTTTGACAAATTTTGACCAAAAAAAGAGGATTCAAAAACCTTTTTTTAAAAACAAATGAAAAATATATGATTAAGCAAGACTTGCGTGTGAAATTTTATCAAGATCTGTCTCTAGCTAAACACGCATGCGCAACGTAGAATGACAGACTTTCTTTTTATTCAGGTGACTTGATCACAGAAGAAATTGAAACTATAGCAATAGTTACCGACATCGAATGTTTTGACTGAAAATTTAATGATGAGATCGACAACACGAAGACTGAAGAGGAGAATACCTAACCTGACAATTAACAGCTGATATAACATTATGTAGCAATATTTAATTATTATTATTTGTATGTAACAATGGGTACATGCTTTCATGTCATTATTTTAGCCATACAATTTACTTATTGTCCTGTAGACAGATTGTAAATACTAATAAATAAATAAAAAAAGTGACTTGAAAAACGTAAAGATCCATCAGAATGTCAGACTAATTTTTCAAGAGTACAGTACTTACATATACTTCGTATAATATAAATATGATAAAACAGTGTGCTTGAATGCCAAATTTGCTGAACATTGGATCAGTCATTTCGTGTGTTCACCTGCCGTCAAACTTCTCAAGCAGTTAATTGCAATTCACCAAAGGTTTCCTCAAATACAACGTTACTGTGTTGTACGTGCACAAAAACGCTCGACAAAAATGCAAAAATATTCAAGAAATGTTTTTTTAAAATCTGATAAAAAGAAGTAAATTGTGCCAGCTGTGTGCCGATATGCGCAATCTCCGCCAGTGTTTATTTTGTGTGTTTAACGTCCGACAAATGTGCACACTTGGGCTAATGCAGACGATGGGATGATTTATAGCGTATGAAAATGCCAAGCCCTGGCCGGGAATCGAACCCGGGTCCTCGGGGTGAAAGCCCGGTACGCTATCAACTAGGCCACCGAGGCGGCTGAAATGCACTGAAAAGTAAGACTTTTTTTCATCAGTCTGAGAATAAAGCGTGGGTGCAGATTAGATTAATCTCGAGTGATGAAAAACTTACTTTTTACTTTTTTAGTGCGTTTAATACATGAATTGAAAAAGCGTGTTTTTTAGAAATCTGTTTTTATTTTCTACTTTTAGTGATGAATCGTTAGAAAGGCTAATTAATAATCAAGTTCAGTGGAAATTGTCGGACGCGCACGCACAAGTAAATATTTGTTCCGTTGTAAATAATATACGATACGAGTGGTTGTAGACATAACTTTGGCCGCCATCTTGTCATAAACAAGAGATAACGCTTCGTTATCGTTATGACGTCATTGATATACATCTCTTACAGTTTGGTTTATTACTAGCACTTGGGCATGATTTCACGTTTTTACTCGTGTAGTAGTAATGGAAAAAGATTTTAAGGTTTATCTTACAGGTCCCTTAAGTAAAACAGCTGATTTTACCTTCAATGTCTGTAGGTATGTCCGTGATGGACATAAGAATTTATAGGTTTTTTGGAAATTTTCAATACAAATTTTGTTTATCAATAGACTATCTGAATAAGATTTTTTAATTCATATAAAATTGGAAGCCATATTTTGGTTAAAAAACACAAAATCGGATTTTCCCTAACGAAAAGGCACAAGTTCGTTGCCTGGCAAAATATTGGACAGTTTCAAATCTTCAGCATAACTTTCTTTTTTAATTCATAATTGAAATATGCATAAACTAACACAATTTTCAGTAGAGTTTTAAAATTGCCTAACAATAAAGAGTTGAACGGTATTTACTATGAACTCACTTTAAAAAAATATGTAAGCTGGGTAATGTTATGATTGATTTAACTTTCAAATAGCGGCCATTTTTGAAACGGTTGAAGTACAAGGTCACCGCTCATTTTAATATCCTTTGAGGTCTTATGGCAATGGCTGTTCCACTAGATCATCCGGAATGCAATAGTAATTTGATTAAAAATATTAAGCACCTCAGCTTACCAGAATAGTGTCCCAACAGAACACGCATCCTAAAACGCGATTCTGTTCTAATTAATTTTTGTTTAAAGTCAGTTATCATTGTGTTAAAGTCCAATGAAATGTGTCAATGTAACCTCAGTGCAGTTCCTAAGTATGTGTTGACCTAAGTATCGTGGTACCCTTAGTAATTAGTTATCTGAATAAATTGCTAACCTAAGTAGTAATCTAAGTAATTTGTTAACTTCATCGGTGATCAACGAGCTAACCTCAGTGGCGATTCCAATAACGTTATAACCTTAGTAGTTATCTAAGTAAAGTGTTAACCTCATTAGTGATGTAAGTAACGCGTTAACCTCAGTTTAATCTATCAAAACAACATGCTAACCTCAGTGGTGATCTACCTAAGTAACGTGCTAACCTCAGTGGTGGTCTACCTAAGTAACGTGCTAACCTCAGTGATGGTCTACCTAAGTAACGTGCTAACCTCAGTGGTGATCTACCTAAGTAACGTGCTAACCTCAGTGATCGTCTACCTAAGTAACGTGCTAACCTCAGTGGTGATCTACTTAAGTAACGTGCTAACCTCAGTGGTGATCTATCTAAGCAACATGTTAACCTCAGTGATAATACACACACACACACACACACACACACACACACACACACACACACACACACACACATATATATATATATATATATATATATATATATATATATATATCTGGGATCTAGGTTTTATTTATATATATATATATATATATATATATATATATATATATATATATATATATATATATATATATATATATATATATACAACCTGTTAACCCCAGTGGTGATGCGAATCTCAGTGGTGATCTGAGTAACATGTTAACCTCATTAGTGATCTGTGTAACGTACTAACCTCAATGGGGATCTAAATAATTTAGTAAATGTAATTTAAAATCTTTTTGGTTAACTGCTGTATGTAGGCCGGTTTCTTTCAGTCACACTGTGATAATACAGTATTCATTAACAGCTGTACTTAATTGTTGTGTTGTATCCGGAATTTCCTTTATAAATTCATGAATGAAGTGTGATAATCGCGCAGTAGCGGAGCGGGGGGGGAGCGATATCTTCCCGTCGGTCGCCCACATTACACGTGCGGCCACCAAGAGTCACCGAGATGGTGGCCTGTGTTGTGGCCAACCTTGTTTCCGCCAAAACTTTATTATTAACGGAGACCACTCACGTTCGCAATTTTGGTTCGGTTCGATTTTTGTTTTGTAATAGCTTACACAAGCCGTTCGACATTTTCAGAAATGGTGGTTATTTGAAATCTTTAAGAAAATAATTTGATTTCTGTCTTAAACTTTTTTGAAAATCTTAATTTACTAGTGTAATTAGCGTTAGAGTATGTGTAAATTAGCATTTTAAAAAGCCATTGAATTTAAAAAAACTACGATTTGATGGTGTTCAGGGTTCATGTTCGTATTTTCAGTGTAGGCTACAGTACGCCCTACTGATTTGGAAGTTGAAATGTCTGTTCGGTTTGAACTTGCAGAAAATCTCATTGTACACTGTGTGTGTATGTGTGTGTGTGTGTGTGTGTGTGTGTGTGTGTGTGTGTGTGTGTGTGTGTGTGTGTTGTGTGTGTGTGTGTGTGTGTGTGTGTGTATGCGCGCGCGTGCGCTTGTGTGTATGCGTGTGAGGTGCGTGTGCTTGCGTGTGAGGATGTGTGAGTGTGTGCGTGCGTGCATGTGTCACAGATTTAACGACACTAAGTATTGCAGTGTAAAAGTTTCTCATATACATTGTACTTTCCATTTTACAGTAGCACTTTTTGTATCCTTGTTATAGTGGCCAAGTATCCGAGGACAAGGATTCGTCCTTAACACATCTCCGAGTGGTATTTCTTTTATTTTTTTGCGGAACAGTGTGAAATTAGCCTAATGATTTCTACGATAGCGCACCAGTTATGCCTTAAATATTGGAAACTTGGCCTACTTTCTTTACTTTGTTAGTTTTAAAGACACGCACGCACGCACGCCTGCCGACACGGTCCAGCGACGCCAAAACAAAACAGTGGCTAATGTCCTCGATGTAACGTTTCCCAACTACTATATTGGCCGTACAGAGGCATTATATTATTCATCAAACATTTCTTTGATGGACCAACATGCCCTTTTGTCAAACCTGATGAATCTTGTACACGTTGTAATCTTTGACAAAGATTTTCTTTCGAAACACGTACGTAGTAGCCTCGAAATATTGCCTTTTTATTACTTTTTTTTAGCTTGCTTCCTATGTTTGGGTGGATTTTAATATCCCAATTTTAAACCCCTTCCCGTGATACAATTGCTCTGAAATTTTGCATACAGGCTTATTTCCGGTGACAATTCATGAATCAATCGGAAAATTAAATTATTAATAATCGATTATTAATTAATTAATAATAATCGATATTTCAACAACTTCCCGTGATTCAATCGACTTGAAATTTTGCGTACATATTTACTCCTGACGCCAATAGATGAATGAATCAATTAATAACAGTTAATTAATTTGTTGGTCCGCTAGCATTTTTCTATCTACCGGCATTTGTTGATTGGTGCAAGGCACAGCCTCGTAAATTTGTTCATCGACAATCTCCTCCGATTATCACATCGATGTAGTCTAAAGTATACTGAATATATTGCGATCCAGTAGCTCTCTTGCAAACTCCCAATGTGCCACACTCTGTCACACAAGCCTTTCCGTTGGCTGCAGTTTATCCATGTGCTCCACAGAAAAGACAGTCTGTCAAGTAGTATTTATCATCATAGTGCGTGACACCTAGAGACTTGGATTGTGCAATTAACACTCCGCCGTTGTGCTGCTGGAATAGAATCTCATGTAAAAAATGCACAGAAAAACATAAAGCGTAGTGTAGGGTACAAATCTATTCACAATGTCCAACATCAATTTGATAAGCTGATCACCCTTGTCTTCTAATCACGAAGATCAACGAGATGACTAATTCTCGTCTTGCCTAACTTTGAACTTCAACAGCTGTATAAATTTGGAATTAAATGTATTTTCACTTTGTAAATTTCAATCTAAAATTTATTTTCTACTTTTTAGTGAATTTTTAAAAGAAAAGTTTTTAAAAAGTGTGTTTTTATTCTGACTTGTCTTCGTTCCTTTCTTTGATGAAGAAATTAGCATTGATCTTTAAAGCCGTACAAATACACTTACGTATTTTATTCATTATATTAATACTTACGTATAATACACTTACGTATAATATCATTATATTAAGATCTAGTTTTGTAAGAATTAATGAAAACTGACGCCTCAAAATAATTATTTAGTGGTTAGTAAAAATAAGTATAGGCCAAAACATCGAATATAAACGTATTAGAATGGTAACTCTTATGAGAGATATACGAGGCACTGCTGGTGGCATCTTGTGGCAGAGTGTTCAACTACAGTTAAATATATAGTATTTTTTTAAACGTCATGTGACTTCGAATTGTTGATTTGAAATAAAAATAACTTCTCGTTCTCGCTTCTCTAAACTCGTGTTTAAAAAACGATAAACGCCACAGAATAATCTTAATTAATTGCCTTGCCCATCGTTCTACCGCAGCGCTCTGAGACGCTCGTAACATTTTCCGCCCTCAACAAATCCAAGTAGTTGCACTGTTTGCCGCTAGGAACGCTGCAAGATGCAAGAACAGGGGGAAGACGTTTAAAAAAATACTATATATTTAACTGTAGTTGAACACTCTGCCGCAAGATGCCACCAGCAGCGCCTCGTATATCTCTCATAAGAGTTACCATTCTAATACGTTTATATTCTATGTTTTGGCCTATACTTATTTTTACTAACCACTAAATAATTATTTTGAGGCGTCAGTTTTCATTAATTCTTACAAAACTAGATCTTAATATCATTAATAAAATACGTAAGTGTATTTGTACGGCTTTAAAGATCAATGCTAATTTCTTCATCAAAGAAAGGAACGAAGACAAGTCAGAATAAAAACACACTTTTTAAAAACTTGTCTTTAAAAAAAAAAAAAAATAGGATAAGGAAGTAAAAAACCGAACCAACACAATCAGCTGATTACGCTTAGCCATTGATTTGCACGTTATTTTGAGGTAGGAAATACAGCTGCTAGCGTTTGTAGCGGGCGAGTAATGCCCTCGGGTTTAGACGCCGTGACACCGCGACACCGCCGAAGAAGCGTCACAGCGCTTCATTAATCACCTGGCTCAGCCTAGGCAAGGCATATATCATGCAAAGTTGCTTGGTTAATCACTCAGCGCGGTAATGCAGTATTCCGTGGTAGTGACGTAAGAGTTCAAGAATGACGCATTATTGTTGTCAGTCCTGGACGAATGTGCTGGCGTAGCATATTTATTGGGTCTGAACAATTGGCTCACGCGTGCGAAATCTGTGTTCCTAAATTGTAGCAAAATGCTTTACAAACGTATTCAATTATTAAAGGTTTCGCATCGTTTCCGTGAATTGCAGTCGTGATTCCTTTGCAAGTAAAGTGAAGAAACTACCCAGTGGCATGCCGGTGAGTCAGAGAGTATGTCCTCGAAGTTAGATTCGGTAAAAACCCAATGCTTTTCCAATGTACAGGGTGATTCAAAACTATACGGCATTTCCCCGCTAGTCGCCATTTTGGTTTTAACAAAATATTTTGTACCATATGAACGGTTCGATCGGTAAAATTCCAGTTAGCGTGCTTCTTTACCTGTTACGGGGTTAACTGGAAAAAACGACTAACTTCAGACATTGTCCCGTTTTAAAATGGTGGACGTTTTTCAAAATTTAAAGCCCCCAGAGTCAAATTTAAATAATTTTATACACTTCCTGTTAAAAGTTTAGACGTGCAACTTTCTTTAAAAGCAATTCTAGCCAATTGCAAACTTTATCACAGTCGAACGTTTCCCTAAAATTATAATTTGGGGAGTAACCAGCAAAGGGGAGACGCTAAAAATGCATATTTTTTGAAAATCCGCTAAACAGCTCTGGAGCGGGGAACCCATACGTATTGGAGAAAACTTCCGCAATTTTTAATGGCAACTAAGTGTTCATTGACCGAGTCTCTGTTACAACTCGACCGTTGCATTTGGTTTGCGTGTTCGTTACGCAGTTTTGGCCAAACGCACTGACCGATTGTTTTGATATTTGTTACGAAGGTATCTTGTATAAAGCCCGAACAATGTATCTGAAAGATTTTTTCCCATTTACCTCCGTTTCAAGATGGCGGCCACTGATTTATAATGACGCTTGTACACGGTTTGGCCAAACGCATTGACCGATTGTTTTGATATTTGTTACGAAGGTATAATGTATAAAGCCCGAACGATGTATCTGAAAGATTTTTTCCCATTTACCTCCGTTTCAAGATGGCGGCCACTGATTTATAATGACGCTTGTACACGGTTTGGCCAAACGCATTGACCGATTGTTTTGATATTTGTTACGAAGGTATAATGTATAAAGCCCGAACGATGTATCTGAAAGATTTTTTCCCATTTACCTCCGTTTCAAGATGGCGGCCACTGATTTATAATGACGCTTGTACACGGTTTGGCCAAACGCACTGACCGATTGTTTTGAAATTTGGTACGAAGGTATCTTGTATAAACCCCGAACAACGTGTCAGTAAGATTTTTTCCCATTTACTTCCGTTTCAAAATGGCGGCCTCTGATTTATAATGACGCTTGTACACAGTTTGGCCAAACGCACTAACAGATTGTTTTGAAATTTGGTACGAAGGTATCTTGTATAAAGCCCGAACAACGTGTCAGTAAGATTTTTTCCCATTTACTTCCGTTTCAAGATGGCGGCCTCTGATTTATAGTGACGTTTGTACACAGTTTTGGTCTAACGCACTGACCGATTGTTTTGAAATTTGATACAACCTTGTATAAAGTCAAAAAGACGCATGTGTAATTTTTTCCCCAATAAAGGTAAATTTTAGTGAGAAATGTCAAAATACCTTCTTTTTTATAAATCATCCCATCGTCTGCATTAGTACAAGTGTGCACAATAGTCGGACGTTAAACACAAAAAAAAATCCTTTGTAACCCTTTCTGTTGGCATTTAATTTTCAAAACTGCGAAGGAAGTAAAACAGAAAAACTGCGCAAACGCAGTGTCAGGCCAAAGGGTTCAGCGTGTAAAGTCGAGCCTCTGTCAGATAAGGAAGCACGCTAAGTTTGAATTTTATTGGTGGAACCGTTGTACAGATATATATATATATATATATATATATATATATATATATATATATATATATATATATATATATTGTTAGAAAACAAAATGGCGGCTAGCGGGAAAATAAAGCGTTTTCAGATATTTCTAAACACAAAATCAGACCCCGAGATGGTGCCATGTAGTTTAGATTTTTTTTTTTTTTTTTAACGTCCGACTATTGTGCACACTTGGGCTAATGCAGACGATGGGATTATTTATAGCGTATGAAAATGCCAAGCCCTCGCCGGGAATCGAACCCGGGTCCTCGGGGTGAAAGCCTAGTACACTATCCACTAGACCAGGGGTCTCCAAACTACGGCCCGAGGGCCACATCCGGCCCGCGGAGAGCTAGCATACTTGAAAACTCCTTTTAGAGAACATATTTTTTATAGCAAATTAAATTTAGTTTACTGAAGTATTCTAATTTTATGTTTTATGTTTCTAATTGTAGTCCGATTTGCAGCCTTTTTTAAACGTTGCGTACTTTTTCAGACTTTTTTTTCATCAGTGGACTATTTCACTTTTTACCACCGGCAACAATGATAATATGGTTTTGGCCCTCGGAACTTACTGGAGTAATCAGTATGGCCCTAAGGCTGGAAAGTTTGGAGACCCCTGCACTAGACTACCGAGGCGGCTATGTAGTTTAGAATCACCCTGTATAATACTGTATAAGTGACATTTTGCAATCAGTTTTTGTAGCCTATAATTACACCCAGTTATTAAACGTGTTTGGTATTATATGTGGAATTATTGAAGTTATTTTAAAATTTTATTTTAACGGAAGAGTTATCCATTCTTTCAAATTTAAAAAAAAAACGTGTGGAACTCAGGGAGTTACCGACAGAAGCGGAGCTTTTTGTTATTGATATTTCTTTCTGAATATATAATTAGTTTGAAGGTATGTTTACAATATCATGTTTTATTTAAATAAATAAATACGTGAACCTAGCTTAGATATTACAGTAAGTGATCAGTTTATATTAATTCGTAACGATCAGCTGATTGCATTGAACAGCTGATACGCTTTAATAAGTCTCAGGTTATGTTGTTAAAAACTAGCAATATTAACAATTATTATAAACGTTTATATTAATTTCGAATGTATTTTAAACGGTTACAACGTGCACGTGTTCTTCAACTGATGAAAAATACCGGAACCGAAAAATAAAGAAACATAACTTTTTCATACAATACGCGTGTACTGTTATCGAAAAGGAGGAAGAAATAGAGACGAAATTCGTTTGTTTGTTTGCGTTACGTTAAAAAGGTTCGGGACACTTTTCCATTAACTCCTCTTGCCAAAGATGACATGAAAATATTCGCTTCAAAAAACAAATTAGTTATTGTACTGACGTCAATGAACATTACGAATGCCGTCTTGTTGCAGTTTAGTATGTTGAAGAATACCGCCTACGTGCATTTCTTATTTATGTTGGGCGCCCGTCTCGAGATTCATAAATCATATTTACGTGGTTCTGATAAATCATAAACGATTCGGTAAAGGTCAAGATGGCGGTGGATCAAAATTCGCGTTCCGTGAATGTTAATTTATACGTAACTTGTCCGGTCCGTTCCTTAACTGTGGAATGTTCTATTGTTACTGTTTATTGGAACATTTGCTTTCATTTGTGTGCAGAGAAACAATACGATGTTCGGTAAACACTAAGAGTCACTGTCGGCTACACTAAGTAACAGCACACTTACTCCGCTGTTTGTTAAAATAAAGTTATGTAAAGGTCTTGTATGTACGTGGGAATGTAGTCGGAATTTTACACATTTTAACAGTTTTTTGCTTTGTACTTTTAACGTATGTATCTTTGAAAGAGAAACAAATATGTACAAAGTGTAAAAATCAAACCAAATACAAGACCTTATAAAATATGTTAGTTAATTTTATTCGTACATAAAATAGATTCAATATGACCGACAAGGGTCTAGCCCAGGGGTCTCCAAACTACGGCCCGAGGGCCACATCCGGCCCGCGGAGAGCTAGCATACTTGAAAACTCCAGAGAACATATTTTTTATAGCAAATTAAATTTAGTTTACTGAAGTATTCTAATTTTATGTTGAATAATTATTAATATGACATCTACATTGATATGGTCATGGGCTAACTACTCATAACATTGTTGTAGGCTTATTGTTATTGTTTTTGTGATAAGTTGGATAAAGAAACACAGAATTGTAATGAGTAAAGACATGTATAATATGCAGAAAATTTAACTTCAGTATATAATAACTAACAAATTATTGAAATGAATCCAACTAACATTGTATACATTTTAAATAAAAACATAACTTATAACAAGCATAATGACATATGAAATAGTAATGAGATTTATGTAATTGAGATTTTCCACTGACAATAGTTTGTAGTTGTGGACTAATTTTACTTGTACCAATTATTAAAAGAGATTTAAGATGCTCATTTTTTTCATCAGTGGACTATTTCACTTTTTACCACCGGCAACAATGATAATATGGTTTTGGCCCTCGGAACTTACTGGAGTAATCAGTATGGCCCTAAGGCTGGAAAGTTTGGCGACCCCTGGTCTAGCCTATTTAGTTTGAGCACTCCAACCAGAATTGACTTTCGATACATGTAGGGCCTAATGTATTGTCCCTACATATTTTTACGGCGAAAAACCATGAAGGTTATCATCGCCGTCAATTGCCCCTACGTAAACACAAATGATAACAAATATCGGAATAAACAGTAATAATGCCTCGTGTAATATTTTTGAAACAGAGTGTCTTTTTAAATTAGAGTCACCATTTCCATTTGGAAAATTAAAATATTTAGGCTACTCCTGGAGTGAAACGGTAATTTTGGATTTTTACCCGATTGCTGTTTGACAAAATCTCAATAAAAATCTTCTGATAGAATCTCACAGCTACTTTTGTACTTTGTCTAGTTAAACTTTTTGTCTGGATGTTTTTACAGTAATACGTGACAATTAGAGATCAAATTTGGAAAGTGTGCCTGTAAAATGCAGAGACAATATCAGCATTTTGCGTTTGTTTCAATTCGATTTACGGACAATGCTCGAGATGTGGTCTCGATGTGGTTATTAACATTGGTGACACTCATTTGTCGTTGTTACTGTGAAATTATCGATAATTATTGTAATGTACTGAACAACCAAGAGAGTTTTATGCCAAACGTAATCAAACTTTACAAAATTTATAAGTTTGCCTTCGTGTAGGAAGGTTTAATTGACATTAGAAAAAAGCCTAAAATAGTGTAACGTTTTATAAGAAATTTAAAAGTTGGAAACTGTATCGGAAAAGTAGAATTTCTGTTAAACTGTACACCATTTTATACTTAAATGCACAAACAGCTGCTTGTGTGGTGTACTTCAGGGTTGTTCTTTTGTTTTTGTCGCTTACTTAAAAAGAACACAAATGAACCCAAAAATAAAAATCAATTGTTAAAAAGGTCAAAATTCGAGACAATAACGCAAAATACACTTACTTTAATATATAGTATCACATTAGTATTTTTTCTTTCTTAAGTCAGTTTTTCAAATTTGATAAAAATAACAGCCAAATATATCCACCACTTGTAAGTAAGCTTATTGTAATTATAGTAATAATTAGGCTATTATAAATGTATTAATACTAATATTTGTTTTTTTGGTTTTTGCTAATTTTTAATGTGAAATCAATATGGGTCATTAATGCCCAAAAATACAACCACATTTTGATCTGTGTGCATTCGCAGTAATGAGCTTTACTCATTTTTCACTCCCCCTCCTTTCCATTAAACTGAAGGGAGAGATGTACGTACAGGTTCACGTACAGTCACCAAACTGGTTGCTGAAATCAATGTTAGTGAAACAGTATTTCTTATTGTCTCGATTTCCTAGAAGTTGAAAGAACAAGGATCCTCGCAGTATATCCTTAATCTGACGCGATATTATTGGGCAGCCGTTATATGAAATTGTATGCTCTTTCTTCATGAACCGGTCAAAATTATAATAGGTCTTGCTGTTCAGCCAGTATAACAGGAAACGGAAGTGGATGGGGGAAAATCTTACAGATACGTCGTTCGGGCTTTATACATTATACCTTCGTACCAAATTTCAAAACAATCGGTCAGTGCGTTTGGCCAAAACTGTGTACAAGCGTCATTATAAATCAGTGGCCACCATCTTGAAACGGAAGTAAGTGGGAAAAAATCTTACAGATACGTTGTTCGGGCTTTATACAAGATACCTTCGTACCAAATTTCAAAACAATCGGTCAGTGCGTTTGGCCAAAACTGTGTACAAGCGTCATTATAAATCAGTGGCCGCCATCTTGAAACGGAAGTAAGTGGGAAAAAATCTTACAGATACGTTGTTCGGGCTTTATACAAGATACCTTCGTACCAAATTTCAAAACAATCGGTCAGTGCGTTTGGCCAAAACTGTGTACAAGCGTCATTATAAATCAGTGGCCGCCATCTTGAAACGGAAGTAAGTGGGAAAAAATCTTACAGATACGTTGTTCGGGCTTTATACAAGATACCTTCGTACCAAATTTCAAAACAATCGGTCAGTGCGTTTGGCCAAAACTGTGTACAATCGTCAATATAAATCAGTGGCCGCCATCTTGAAACGGAGGTAAGTGGGAAAAAATCTTACAGATACGTCGTTCGGGCTTTATACAAGATACCTTCGTACCAAATTTCAAAACAATCGGTCAGTGCGTTTGGCCAAAACTGTGTACAAGCGTCATTATAAATCAGTGGCCGCCATCTTGAAACGGAGGTAAGTGGGAAAAAATCTTACAGATACGTCGTTCGGGCTTTATACAAGATACCTTCGTACCAAATTTCAAAACAATCGGTCAGTGCGTTTGGCCAAAACTGTGTACAAGCGTCATTATAAATCAGTGGCCGCCATCTTGAAACGGAAGTAAGTGGGAAAAAATCTTACAGATACGTCGTTCGGGCTTTATACATTATACCTTCGTACCAAATTTCAAAACAATCGGTCAGTGCGTTAGACCAAAACTGCGTAAAGCGTCATTATAAATCAGAGGCCGCCATCTTGAAACGGAGATAAATGGGAAAAAATCTTACAGATACGTTGTTCGGGCTTTATGCATTATACCTTCGTACCAAATTTCAAAACAATCGGTCAGTGCGTTAGACCAAAACTGCGTACAAGCGTCATTATAAATCAGAGGCCGCCATCTTGAAACGGAGATAAATGGGAAAAAATCTTACAGATACGTCGTTCGGGCTTTATACAAGATACTTTCGTACCAAATTTCAAAACAATCGGTCAGTGCGTTAGACCAAAACTGCGTACAAGCGTCATTATAAATCAGAGGCCGCCATCTTGAAACGGAGATAAATGGGAAAAAATCTTACAGATACGTTGTTCGGGCTTTATACATTATACCTTCGTACCAAATTTCAAAACAATCGGTCAGTGCGTTAGACCAAAACTGCGTACAAGCGTCATTATAAATCAGAGGCCGCTATCTTGAAACGGAGATAAATGGGAAAAAATCTTACAGATACGTTGTTCGGGCTTTATACATTATACCTTCGTACCAAATTTCAAAACAATCGGTCAGTTCGTTAGACCAAAACTGCGTACAAGCGTCATTATAAATCAGAGGCCGCCATCTTGAAACGGAGATAAATGGGAAAAAATCTTACAGATACGTTGTTCGGGCTTTATACATTATACCTTCGTACCAAATTTCAAAACAATCGGTCAGTGCGTTTGGCCAAAACTGTGTACAAGCGTCATTATAAATCAGAGGCCGCCATCTTGAAACGGAGATAAATGGGAAAAAATCTTACAGATACGTTGTTCGGGCTTTATACAAGATACCTTCGTATCAAATTTCAAAACAATCGTTCAGTGCGTTTGGCCAAAACTGCATAACGAACACGCAAACCAAATGCAACGGTCGAGTTGTAACAGAGGCTCGGTTAATAAACACTTAGTTGCCATTAAAAATTTCGGAAGTTTTCTCCAATACGTATGGGTTCCCCGCTCCAGAGCTGTTTAGCGGATTTTCAAAAAATATGCATTTTTAGCCTCTCCCCTTTGCTGGTTACTCCTCAATAGCCTCTCCCCTTTGCTGGTTACTCCCCAAATTATAATTTTAGGGAAACGTTCGACTGTGGTAAAATTTGCAATTGGCTAGAATTGCTTTTAAAGAAAGTTGCACGTCTAAACTTTTAACAGGAAGTGTATAAAATTATTTAAATTTGAGTCTGGGTGCTTTGATTTTAAACAATTTCCTCCACCAGATCAAATGGAGTCGTGTTCACGGCCACTCTATGCTGAGAATTGTTTCGAAATTTAAAAGGTACTTTGTATGAAGCCCGAATGACGTATGTGTAAGTTTTCCCCATTCACTTCCGTTTCAAGATGGCGGCCTCTGATATAACTACGACGATTATACGCGGTTTTGGCAAAACGTATTTGCTGATTATTTTTAAAATTTGGTACGAAGGTGTCTTGTGTAAAACTCGAACGAACTGTGCGTAAGATTGTTCCCCATTTACTTCCGTTTCAAGATGGCGGCCTCTGATATAACTACGACGATTATACGCGGTTTTGGCAAAACGTATTTGCTGATTATTTTTGAAATTTGGTACGAAGGTGTCTTGTGTAAAACTCGAACGAACTGTGCGTAAGATTGTTTCCCCATTCACTTCCGTTTCAAGATGGCGGCCTCTGATATAACTACGACGATTATACGCGGTTTTGGCAAAACGTATTTGCTGATTATTTTTGAAATTTGGTACGAAGGTGTCTTGTGTAAAACTCGAACGAACTGTGCGTAAGATTGTTTGCTATTCACTTCCGTTTCAAGATGGCGGCCTCTGATATAACGACGACGATTATACGCGGTTTTGGCAAAACGTATTTGCTGATTATTTTTGAAATTTGGTACGAAGGTGTCTTGTGTAAAACTCGAACGAACTGTGCGTAAGATTGTTCCCCATTTACTTCCGTTTCAAGATGGCGGCCTCTGATATAACTACGACGATTATACGCGGTTTTGGCAAAACGTATTTGCTGATTATTTTTGAAATTTGGTACGAAGGTGTCTTGTGTAAAACTCGAACGAACTGTGCGTAAGATTGTTTCCCCATTCACTTCCGTTTCAAGATGGCGGCCTCTGATATAACTACGACGATTATACGCGGTTTTGGCAAAACGTATTTGCTGATTATTTTTGAAATTTGGTACGAAGGTGTCTTGTGTAAAACTCGAACGAACTGTGCGTAAGATTGTTTCCCCATTCACTTCCGTTTCAAGATGGCGGCCTCTGATATAACGACGACGATTATACGCGGTTTTGGCAAAACGTATTTGCTGATTATTTTTGAAATTCGGTACGAAGGTGTCTTGTGTAAAACTCGAACGAACTGTGCGTAAGATTGTTTGCTATTCGCTTCCGTTTCAAGATGGCCGTTTTGTGTAGGCCTAATACTGACTGAACGGCAAGTCATACAATTTTGACCACTACATGGAAAAGGGCGTAAAATTTCCAATAAAGTTTGTCAAATATCCGTATTCCGTCGTACGCGATTAATAATTTGATGAAACGAGTAGTGAGCCCGGGTAGTCACTAGCCACTAGCCAGCCTCAGGCGATGGCCTGGTTGATAAGTCTTGGAGAAAGCGAGGCTATTGTTCTAGCTCTTGCATTTACATACATCTCACAATTACTACAGCTGACTGGATCGCACGTTGCGTAACAATGAACAGCTGATCCGGCACTTCTCGCCGCAATACATCAGCAGAATACTGTCCTAACCTACTACACTGCGCAGTTAGAAAAAAACTTTATGTATAAACATTCTTAGTGTGCGATTTTTGTAGTTGTTATACAGTAGACCTATTTAACGATCATTACACACAGCGCAGTATGCTGAGATCTCAGATTTAATGTATTTATCATTTTGTGGTCAAATTCAGTTCAACCATTTTTTTTTTCTTCAGTATTTGAAGAAGTCATTAGTAAGACACCCGTAAACCTATGTTTGATTTTTCCCAAAGTGTAAAAGACTTGGCGTTGTATCGTCTTAAATTAATATAAATGATATCGGTATGGCATTGTATGGATAGCGCGAGTAAAAAGAATTTTTGTTCAAGTTAACTGTGAGATCCGATGGTTAGACAAATTAATGTAAATGATATCGGTATGGCATTGTATGGATAGCACGAGTAAAAAGAATTTTTGTTCAAGTTAACTGTGGGACCTGATGGTTAGACAAATTAATGTAAATGATATCGGTATGGCATTGTATGGATAGCGCGAGTAAAAAGAATTTTTGTTCAAGTTAACTGTGAGATCCGATGGTTAGA
>CM040185.1:1901881-2066881 GCA_022606455.1 Callitettix versicolor
AAGAAAGATAAGGAGATCGGAAGTGTCGGATAAAGAAATATAAGGAGATCGGAAGTGTCGGATAAAGAAAGATAAGGAGATCGGAAGTGTCGGATAAAGAAAGATAAGGAGATCGGAACTGTCGGATAAAGAAAGATAAGGAGATCGGAAGTGTCGGATAAAGAAAGATAAGGAGATCGGAAGTGTCGGATAAAGAAAGATAAGGAGATCGGAAGTGTCGGATAAAGAAATATAAGGAGATCGGAAGTGTCGGATAGAGAAAGATAAGGAGATCGGAAGTGTCGGATAAAGAAAGATAAGGAGATCGGAAGTGTCGGATAAAGAAAGATAAGGAGATCGGAAGTGTCGGATAGAGAAAGATAAGGAGATCGGAAGTGTCGGATAAAGAAAGATAAGGAGATCGGAAGTGTCGGATAGAGAAAGATAAGGAGATCGGAAGTGTCGGATAAAGAAAGATAAGGAGATCGGAAGTGTCGGATGAAGAAAGATAATTAGATCGGAATTGTGGGATAAAGAAAGATAAGAAGAACAGAAATATCGAATAAAGAAAGATCAGGAGATCAGACGTACGTTCTTATCAAAAGTTTGAAAATGCGTAACTTTTTATCTTACAATTTTTTAAAAGTCTGATTCCTGTGACGTAATCAACGTTAAAATCTGCATAAATTAACATTTCAAATTTTTAAAATCCATTGAAATGAAGAAAATGACTGAAGCGTTTTGGGTTCATTCAAGTTTAAAATAGTAATTTATGCAGATTTTATACTGGTTATGATGGTAGTAAAATCAGGTTTTTAAATGACTTTAAAATAGAAGAAATTAATATTAGAAATTCGCTTCCATCACGTCTGCGAGACACCTGTGTATCGCGGTTACAGCCTTTACAATTGTTTTAACAGTCTACAATGGTTATAAATTTATTACAATACAATACAACAGTACGATTGTAAACATTTCTTTGTATAAACGGATTTCTTTTTCAAGTTTACCATTAAAAAAAGCTTGCTCGATATCTGAAACTAAAGTCCAAGTAGTTGGACTATTTGCCGCTACGAACGCTGCTAGCTACGATGACAGAGGGGAAGATTTTTGAGAAAATAGACAATACTAGTGTCTATTTAACCGTAGTTGAACAATCTGCCGCAAGGTGTCGCCAGCAGCAAGCGCTCACATATCTCTTATAAGGGTAATCACTCGATGCGTAAAGCCACTAAAGACGAACCAATAAGTCTTACATTCGGTTTCTAAAACTTACTTAATCCATCGTTAAACTTTTTCTTCAATTAAATCATCAATTTCAGTTTTGTAGAACGGCCGTTAACTGCTAATCAAAGATTAAACTCTTATTCATTTAATGTCCCATCAATACAATTAAATATTTTAATTGTACATTATTGATTGTACATTTTTAAAGTTTTGTTTGTTAATATTGCATTTGGTTTTTTTTAATTTTTAAATTTTATTCATTATATTTTTATTTAGTGTCCACTAGTTTCCTTCATATTATTTATTGGAAGTAACAACATAACCTATAAATTGATGTTAGGCCCTACTATTTGCAGCGAGTTCATGCGCATGCAAAATTATGATAAGTAGTGCACATAATGAATTAACAGAAGTAGTTTAGTTATTTAAGAACTTTAATGTCATTTAATAATTGTTTGAATGAAGAATTCAAGGAAGGCGCTGTTTACATTTTAAACCCAATTTCAAAGCATCTGCCCCGCACTGCTGGTTTTCCCGAAAATGTATAGCCAAAAATTAATTGGGTACATTTGTGTACTCAAAAAAATATGTAGCACAATTTCAGTTATAACAATGTAACTATGGAAACAAAAAAGTAAACGGTGAACATAACCTAAAAATTACAGTATATGATATAGGTGGGCGTTTCCGCTATTTTTACAAAACATCAACAAACTGTTTGTTGAGGAAAAAAGCTGCTTTTTAAAACAGTTGGAAAAAAACAAGTTTAGACAACTGAAACTCGAAGTTGTATTAGCAGCTAAAACATAAAGCACATACGTTCAGTTTTCTAAGACTACTTTTTCATTCCCATTACCACCGTGTCCTTAAATTGTTTTTGGGTGTAAAGCATTTAGAAAGGATAAAAATAATCCTTATAAGTGTAGTAATAATTAAATTACATTATCAAAACGTAATAATTATATAAGCCATTTTATGTACAAAATGCGATGAATTTCTAATAGAAGCATTCTTTTTTTTACTTAAAAATTAAATAGTCCTTTGCATATTTACCAAAATTCAAACGATTTAGAATATTTTTAGTTGATTATAAAATATTTATGATTGATAATAAATATAAAAAATATGTTTAAATAAAATTAGGCTCTATATCTACAAAATGTGAGAGGTTGTCACTACAACTCGCAACAAAATAGAGATAAACGTTGACATTGACCAAACAGTTCTTACTTCACTACAAGCAACAAGCTATTTTGGAATAAAGGGGAAAAGCTAAAAGCAGGTAGAAGAAAAGCAGTTAGCAGGCAAACAGCAGGAAAACAGTTTTAGCGCTTGCAGTTCCTTGTTTAACAAATCATAAAACAGTCCAAATCAAACTGCTTGTTTCCGTTTGAAAAAGCAGTTCGTTTGTCGTTTATAGAAAAGCAGTTTTTTTTAACAGTTTGGTGTTTTCTGCCCCACCACTAGTAAACGATGATCATATGATTGAAAACTTTCCCAAAAAATTTAATAGCCTGTGTATTAAAAAATGTATTGTACAGTTTAAGTTACAGCAATGTAACTATGGAAACAGAAAAGTAAACAGCCAACATAACCTAAAAATTGCAACCGATCTTATAATTGAAAACATCCATTTCCCCTCCAGTTAATCTTTCTTTAAAGTTAATGAGATGTTGATTGGAGTTCAGGTAATCTTCGATTAAATGTTTCCCAGAATCAGAATGCAAAATTTAATTAGTCATTATGTTAATGTAGCATTAAATAACCGGCTGTAAGTCTAACTAATTGTGGCCACATTGTATCAAGAAGGCACCTGCATGTCAAGCTTTTACCGGAATATGTCACATCCTGTGTTTTGAACTATAACCTTTCAGTCATATTAACTGTCAGTGTATTTTTAGTCGAGTGTTACCAGTTCCGTTAATGTCTGCTCTCGCATTGTCCACCCTTTCTTGTTAGTATGCACACACGGCTAACTGGCTAACTGCTGTGCCTGGGTCAAAGGTCACATCTACCCTAATCCTTATCTACCCTCCAGATAACTTTGGGGAACTAGCGAGCAGTGAAAGCAGTGCCACACAGAAAGTTGTATTGTCTCTTGAGTCGTTCTGGGTTT
Source organism: Callitettix versicolor (assembly GCA_022606455.1). Taxonomy (NCBI): domain Eukaryota; kingdom Metazoa; phylum Arthropoda; class Insecta; order Hemiptera; family Cercopidae; genus Callitettix; species Callitettix versicolor. The sequence goes on from CM040185.1 coordinate 1,905,204, forward strand.
GTATTTGCGTATTGTAAATAAAGTCAGACGTAAAAATACGTCAGGTTAGACAGAAACAAGATGTTCAGTCTTCAAAGGTCAATCCGCCGGCGGCTCCAAAATTTGCAGTTATTACGTGAGTAGGGCGACAGTGTTAATTTTATTATTTTAAACAAATATTTATTTTTAAATACATATTTATTTATTATTATTATTATTACTTATTAATAGTTAATTATTGTATTAATTATAGCTGTATTATTTAAATAATAAATACATTTATTATTAAAAAAAATAATGTTTAATATTTTAAATGAAAAAGAAAGATTAAGAAAAAAAAGTCGAGACAGAAAAGAGTTATGACCCAGGAGCAGCATTAACTAATTAATAACAAAAACGTGGAATCGCGAATGATTTGTATTTTTGGTTCGGTAACAAAAGTTCTGTTACGATGTCTGATGAACATAGGCATATAATTAGTTTGAAGATATGTTTACAGATATCGTATTATTTTTTTTATTGATATATTCGTAGTATTTCGAAATATTAATAAATATTTCAATAGGCCTTCGATATATTTAAATTTAATTATAATATAAAATGTGCATTAATATATATTTAAATACATTCATAATTATATATTAATGTGGAAAGTAATGAATATATTAGTGTATTAATAGTATAAGCAGAATAAATATTTTAATATACGCATCTTATCGATAACCTTGCTTTTTAAAAATTACATATTTAAAAAAAAAATTTTAACGAAAATCGTAGGCAGACCAAATCGTACCAGTGCTCTCAAAATCGCATTCATACAAGAAGAATCATAAATCAAGTCAGCATAGAAAATGTGAAACAAATATGTGTTGGACCAGAAGTGCGGCCTCCATTATAAAAACGTGCTCGAAATCAGCTGTTAAAGTCGAAGTAATTGGATTATCTGCCGCTACGAACGCTGCAAGGACAGGGCGAGGAGACGTTTGAGAAAATTAGCAGTACTGTACACTTCCGCAAGAGGCCACTAGCAGCGAGCGCTCACAGAAGTCTCATAAACGTTATCATGCCAATAAGTTTATATTGAACGGTTAGGTTTGCAACGCAATAAATAAATGGAAACGAACAGTGTTGTCGACAGTCACTGTTTTGGGGAATCGTGTCTAGATTCTCTCCATTGTAGATTTAAAACGTTTTAGGCTATAATCTCGTAATCGGACGTGTGTTGCAATACGCATTTGCTTCCATACGGACATGTTAGCCCATTTTGTTCGAAATTCCTACTGTCGTCTTTGGTTTTTTTTGTGTGTGTTTAACATTCGACTATTGTGCACACTTGGGCTAATGCAGACGATGGGATGATTTATAGCGTATGAAAATGCCAAGCCCTGGCCGGGAATCGAACCCGGGTCCTCGGGGTGAAAGCTGACGCCATCAACTAGGCCATCGAGGCGGCTACTATGTCGTCTTTGGTATTTTTCTAGTGGCAAATAGAAAATACTAATCAATTAATACGTTTATATTAATGCTGAATTGTTTGTTCTGGAATTTGTAACATTTGTGTGTGTAGAAACAAAAAGAAGTTCCGAGAGTATTGATCAACTTTCTCAAGTGCCTAACCTGAAACATAACTGGAACGGAAGTGTGCATGCGTAGGCCAAGCTAAAACTGAAACTAAAAAACGCTCACATCCTGAGTGGTAAAAATAAAAAAAAACTTTAGTATTGAAAATAATCAGTGTGTGTGTGCGCGCGCGCGCGCGAGCGTGCGTGCGTGTGTGTGTGTGTGTGTGAGAGAGAGAGGGGGGGGAAGAGAGTGTGTGCGTGAGGGCGTGCGTGTGTGTGTGTGTGTGTGTGAGTGCGCGCTCGCGAGTGTGTGCGTGTGAGTGTATGCGTGTGTGAGTGTGTGAGAGAGAGTGTGTGTGAGTGCGCGCGTGTTTGTGTGTGTGCGTGCGCGTGCATGAATGTATGCGCGTGTGTGTGTGAGTGCGTGCGTGAGTGTGAGTGTGTGTGTGTGTGTGTGTGTGTGTGTGTGTGTGTGAGAGAGAGAGAGAGAGAGAGAGAGAGAGGGAAAGAGAATGTGTGCGTGAGGGCGTGCGTGTGTGTGTGTGAGTGCGCGCTCGCGAGTGTGTGCGTGTGAGTGTATGCGTGTGTGAGTGTGTGAGAGAGAGTGTGTGTGTGAGTGCGCGCGTGTTTGTGTGTGTGCGTGCGCGTGCATAAATGTATGCGCGTGCGTGTGTTTGAGTGCGAGTGTGTGTGTGTGTGTGTGCACATTTTGAACATATTCTTTCTTGTTGCTAAGTTATAAGTTATGTTTCAGTTAAGACACGGCAGAACGAGAAGTGATTTTTATGTACTCTCGAAACGTCGTTTTGTTTCTGTTTGCACAAATTATAACAGCTGTTCGAATAAGCCGTAGTAATAACGTGAATAAATCGTCACTAAGTAACAATTTTAAAAATAGAATTACCTGATTCTAACGTTGGCTTGCATAGCTAATTCTAACAAAACCGCTCGAATTAAGACGGAGAAACGACTATTTCTGACGTTTTGAACTAAACCGGATTTTTTGGGAACACATATACGTATTGACATGAAAATAAAAACAATTGGTTTGCTTTTACGAATCATGTAAAGTATTTTTTTTAATTAACGTTAAATTTCGAGGATTTGTAAACTTTTGTAAATAAAAACATTTATGACAAAATATTCTCTGCGACAACTAGTACAAGTCACAGTTGAATAACCCCAAGTAATTATGGGACACACCCGTCACCCTCTAATTTGCTTTTATCTCTTCAGTTTTGTCTCCTTTTAATATATAAAAATAAACACATGTATTGTATTATTTCTCTTCTTTTACCCTGGCGTGCTTCCTCCTAAGACACAGTCATGTGCTAACGGATGTTGTCCGGTTATTTCTTCCTTTAAAATCTGTCTTTCCGTCTCCCATGTTCTCCAGCCGAATCACGTATCGTTGGGAAGATTGTTTTTATCCATTTTCTTGAAGTATTTAACGAAAATTTCACGGTCGAAGTAACGATAGTTCACTATATTCCCGCCTCCTCTGGTTTCATTATACCACAAGTCCTGTTACGCCGAGTACCCTACCTCCTGTTTTTGCTACATACTTTATAACATACATGATAAATAATTATTTCATTGTAGCTCCTTTCAGCATAAAAAAAATAAAATAAAATTACTGAAACTGTTTTGGCTAAGTCGTTTATTTTTACAGTAACAATTCGTAATGGACACTTTCGATGTTTAATAGTCTAATGTACGGAGGCATGTCCGTTTCGTTCTACTGCCGCCTCATCACTAGCGACGGGGTTCCGCGCATGCGTGCTCTCTGGTTCATTGTCTAACAGCTGACGCAATTACGGCTGGATTGTGTTTTGTTTACATTTGTTAGTGTTCGTTCAGAATGTTTAAGGCATTTTCTGATCCCGCGGACTGTAATGCGGTTTCTGAACGTCAGGATTACGAAGCTTCTGAAATTCATCGCCAACTTGTAGAGATTTGTTTATGATGAAGTAATGCGCGATGGAATGGTGAGAGATCGAGTTAGGTCGAGCCAATGCTCATGACGTCCCCATTCTGCTAATGTCACTTAGTGAAGAATCTTAGTGAAGAATTCGGTTGGGAGCAGTTCGGTCATACAGTCCTTTTGATATTCACTTGTTTCTGAACGTGAAGGCGTGGTTTTGGAGGACGACTCTTTGACAGCGATGACGACGCAAAAAACGGTGTTCGGCAGTGGCGGCATCTTTCTATGAAGAGGGTATTAAAAACGTTGGTTCCTTGTTACGTCACATGTCTGAATAATATGAAGTAAAATATTTTTCATGCTATTTCGTGTAAAAATAAATGTGAAAAAATTGTTACGTTTTTCCAAAACGGTGCTTACTTCGCGGACATACACCGTAGCTAAGTGAGGGTATGTATAGATATAGCTCACCTGTTCAATCCTCTCGTAACGTTTCTGGAATTAATTATTTCTCAGAAGTTCGTAGTCTGAGTGGGTCTTTTAATTGTGAAATAAATTTACTATTACTCACATAACAAACTAAAGCAATACAGTAATGTAATTCTTTTTATATTCTTCTTTTCTGCTAGGATTGTTGTCACTATGTTCAGTATAATGATCTGCCTTCCATAGCTTCTTCAATTCTACTTTCGTTGACGCGTTTCGGGGAACCTCCATCTTCAAAAACTATATCTATACTCTATATTTTTTGAGATATAAACAGTATAGATATAGTTTTTGAAGATGAAGGTTCTCCGAAACGCGTCAACGAAAGTAGAATTGACGAAGCTAGGGAAGGCAGATCATTATGCTGAACATAGTGACAGTAATGTAAGTTAATAATCAGTATTTCAATTTATTTTTGCTGTGAATGTTTTGTAGTTCAAAAATATTAAAATTTTGTAGTTTTTTAACTAGATTATAAAGCGTATATGTGAACATTAACTAACACTTCTTTTGGATTAAATTTTTATATTTTTCTCACTAGATCGTGAATTTTCTAAAAAAAATCATTTCAACAATTACTGATAAATACAATAGCAACTTGACGAACTCATAACAACATAACCAATTCTTCTAAATCTTTCACTTTGCATTTTGTCTTTCACACTATTAAAGATTAGATGAATAAATTCATACGCAAGTAAACACACAGTGTCTCTCCATAAATAAACAGAACTACCCGAATAAAGCGTAACTTTGCAAAACACCACAACACCGTTTGCCCAATAATAGATTTGTGCTTAGTATATAAAAACTTTATAAATATTTGTACGAAAAAATACTTTTAAGTTTTTGTAAGGATAAATATCTTACGAACAAAGGTTATTCAGTGTATTAACAGAAACAGTGAAACCTAGTTATTGATTCGGTGTCAAGACAGAACGGAATAACGTAGGCTTTAATTTTCTACCGGCCACTCTCACCCTCATCAACCCTCACGGCTAACCTGATCCAACAGTACCTGGATACCGACCGATTGTGGCTTTAATCCCGTACAGTGACCGGCCACTCTCACCCTCATCTACAGCTAACCTAATCCAACAGTGGCTGGATACCGACCGATTGTTGCTGTAATCCCGTACAGTGACCGGCCACTCTCACCCTCATCTACAGCTAACCTAATCCAACAGTGGCTGGATACCGACCTATTATTGCTTTAATCCCGTACAGTGACCGGCCACTCTCACCCTCATCTACAGCTAACCTAATCCAACAGTGGCTGGATACCGACCTATTATTGCTTTAATCCCGTACAGTGACCGGCCACTCTCACCCTCATGTACAGCTAACCTAATCCAACAGTGGCTGGATACCGACCGATTGTTGCTTTCATCCCGTACAGTGACCGGCCACTCTCACCCTCATCTACAGCTAACCTAATCCAACAGTGGCTGGATACCGACCTATTATTGCTTTAATCCCGTACAGTGACCGGCCACTCTCACCCTCATCTACAGCTAACCTGATCGAACAGTGGCTGGATACCGACCGATTGTGGCTATAATCCCGTACAGTGACCGGCCACTCTCACCCTCATCTACAGCTAACCTGATCCAACAGTGGCTGGATACCGACCGATTGTGGCTATAATCCCGTACAGTGACCGGCCACTCTCACCCTCATGTACAGCTAACCTGATCCAACAGTGGCTGGATACCGACCTATTGTTGCTTTCATCCCGTACAGTGACCGGCCACTCTCACCCTCATCTACAGCTAACCTAATCCAACAGTGGCTGGATACCGACCGATTGTGGCTATAATCCCGTACAGTGACCGGCCACTCTCACCCTCATGTACAGCTAACCTGATCCAACAGTGGCTGGATACCGACCGATTGTGGCTATAATCCCGTACAGTGACCGGCCACTCTCACCCTCATGTACAGCTAACCTGATCCAACAGTACCTGGATACCGACCGATTGTGGCTATAATCCCGTACAGTGACCGGCCACTCTCACCCTCATGTACAGCTAACCTGATCCAACAGTGGCTGGATACCGACCTATTGTTGCTTTCATCCCGTACAGTGACCGGCCACTCTCACCCTCATCTACAGCTAACCTAATCCAACAGTGGCTGGATACCGACCGATTGTGGCTATAATCCCGTACAGTGACCGGCCACTCTCACCCTCATCTACAGCTAACCTGATCCAACAGTACCTGGATACCGACCGATTGTGGCTATAATCCCGTACAGTGACCGGCCACTCTCACCCTCATGTACAGCTAACCTGATCCAACAGTGGCTGGATACCGACCGATTGTTGCTTTCATCCCGTACAGTGACCGGCCACTCTCACCCTCATCTACAGCTAACCTGATCCAACAGTGGCTGGATACCGACCGATTGTGGCTTTCATCCCGTACAGTGACCGGCCACTCTCACCCTCATGTACAGCTAACCTGATCGAACAGTGGCTGGATACCGACCGATTGTTGCTTTCATCCCGTACAGTGACCGGCCACTCTCACCCTCATGTACAGCTAACCTGATCGAACAGTGGCTGGATACCGACCGATTGTTGCTTTCATCCCGTACAGTGACCGGCCACTCTCACCCTCATCTACAGTTAACCTGATCCAACAGTAGCTGGATACCGACCGATTGTGGCTATAATCCCGTACAGTGACCGGCCACTCTCACCCTCATGTACAGCTAACCTGATCGAACAGTGGCTGGATACCGACCGATTGTGGCTATAATCCCGTACAGTGACCGGCCACTCTCACCCTCATCTACAGCTAACCTGATCCAACAGTAGCTGGATACCGACCGATTGTGGCTATAATCCCGTACAGTGACCGGCCACTCTCACCCTCATGTACAGCTAACCTGATCGAACAGTGGCTGGATACCGACCGATTGTTGCTTTCATCCCGTACAGTGACCGGCCACTCTCACCCTCATGTACAGCTAACCTGATCCAACAGTAGCTGGATACCGACCGATTGTGGCTATAATCCCGTACAGTGACCGGCCACTCTCACCCTCATGTACAGCTAACCTGATCGAACAGTGGCTGGATACCGACCGATTGTTGCTTTCATCCCGTACAGTGACCGGCCACTCTCACCCTCATCTACAGCTAACCTGATCCAACAGTGGCTGGATACCGACCGATTGTGGCTATAATCCCGTACAGTGACCGGCCACTCTCACCCTCATGTACAGCTAACCTGATCGAACAGTGGCTGGATACCGACCGATTGTTGCTTTCATCCCGTACAGTGACCGGCCACTCTCACCCTCATCTACAGCTAACCTGATCCAACAGTAGCTGGATACCGACCGATTGTGGCTATAATCCCGTACAGTGACCGGCCACTCTCACCCTCATGTACAGCTAACCTGATCGAACAGTGGCTGGATACCGACCGATTGTTGCTTTCATCCCGTACAGTGACCGGCCACTCTCACCCTCATGTACAGCTAACCTGATCCAACAGTGGTTGGATACCGACCGATTGTTGCTTTCATCCCGTACAGTGACCGGCCACTCTCACCCTCATCTACAGCTAACCTGATCCAACAGTGGCTGGATACCGACCGATTGTTGCTTTCATCCCGTACAGTGACCGGCCACTCTCACCCTCATGTACAGCTAACCTGATCCAACAGTGGTTGGATACCGACCGATTGTTGCTTTCATCCCGTACAGTGACCGGCCACTCTCACCCTCATGTACAGCTAACCTGATCCAACAGTGGTTGGATACCGACCGATTGTGGCTTTCATCCCGTACAGTGACCGGCCACTCTCACCCTCATGTACAGCTAACCTGATCGAACAGTGGCTGGATACCGACCGATTGTTGCTTTCATCCCGTACAGTGACCGGCCACTCTCACCCTCATGTACAGCTAACCTGATCGAACAGTGGCTGGATACCGACCGATTGTGGCTTTCATCCCGTACAGTGACCGGCCACTCTCACCCTCATGTACAGCTAACCTGATCCAACAGTGGCTGGATACCGACCGATTGTGGCATTAATCCCGTACAGTGACCGGCCACTCTCACCCTCATGTACAGCTAACCTGATCCAACAGTGGCTGGATACCGACCGATTGTGGCTTTCATCCCGTACAGTGACCGGCCACTCTCACCCTCATGTACAGCTAACCTGATCGAACAGTGGCTGGATACCGACCGATTGTTGCTTTCATCCCGTACAGTGACCGGCCACTCTCACCCTCATGTACAGCTAACCTGATCGAACAGTGGCTGGATACCGACCGATTGTGGCTTTCATCCCGTACAGTGACCGGCCACTCTCACCCTCATGTACAGCTAACCTGATCCAACAGTGGCTGGATACCGACCGATTGTGGCATTAATCCCGTACAGTGACCGGCCACTCTCACCCTCATGTACAGCTAACCTAATCCAACAGTAGCTGGATACCGACCGATTGTTGCTTTCATCCCTTACAGTGACCGGCCACTCTCACCCTCATGTACAGCTAACCTAATCCAACAGTAGCTGGATACCGACCGATTGTTGCTTTCATCCCTTACAGTGACCGGCCACTCTCACCCTATTACGTTATATTGCAATCTGCACAGCTAACCTGACTAATCCTTCCTAAGAATATTAAAAGTCATTCAAAGTGAGTCAACTTCTAAATCATTGTAAATTCCAACTTCGTATCATTAAATTTATATTTACATTACAGGTTTAATGAGCCGCCTCGGTGGCCTAGTTGATAGCGTACTGGGCTTTCCCGAGGACCCGGGTTCGATTCTCGGCCATGGCTTGGCATTTTCATACGCTATAAATCATCCCATCGTCTCCATTAGCCCAAGTGTGCACAGTAGTCGGACGTTAAAAAAAAAAAAAAGAAAATATGTTTAATTCATAAATTGACGCAACTTATGTTATTATACCAGACTAGTTACAATAAGTGATTTTATTAATAGCTTGTATAAGTTTGTTATTGTATGGAAAATGTAGTTAATTTCAAATTCTGGCAAATCATCGCTTTTTTAACTTAACACTTGGTGAACATTTCATTTCATCAACGTAATCAGCATTGAAGGCTAGATAAGGAAACATTTTCAAATTACGTTGAAAATTAAAAAAATAACGTGACTGAGGTCATTGTCCGTTTTTGTATTTTCAATGTAATTTGAAAATTTTAAATGCTAAAGTACGCAGATTTTTTGTTTTATTGTTACGGTGAAATGCAGAAAGTAGTAAGAAAACATTATTGTTGACAATTCGCTTCTATTATGCCAGCGTGAAAACTGTATGCTTTGGTCTGAAAAATAGAAATATATCTTCTGTAATAACTGCTTCGATCGGGCCGAGTGAAACGCATCGCGTTCGTAGGTCTTGCGTCTTGGTGATACTGTTTACACTTTACTGTAAGTAGTGAAGTAGTGGAGTGCGGGTGCGGGGTGACCACCTGTACAGACCGGAAGTAATGGAGGGAGGGAGGGGGTCATCGGCTCATCCGGCAGCATGTCTGGCCTTGGCATTGCATTGCACGGAGCTGCTCACTGCTCACTGCTCTGGCTCATCCTTGATTGAATAAATCCTCTCGCACGCGCCTATGCGATAACAGTACGGTATTCGGTATTCCTCCGTGAGCAGACGCCAAACGGTTTGTTTTTATATTTAATAAGTGTTATAATAGTCTGTAAGGCGCAGGCGTGAACCTTTTGCATTAATAGATATCATTAATAAACATTTCCTTTCAACAGCTTGGGAGTGTGATGAAGCTATCCTGAGAGAAACCCAAGTGTTAAATGTGTTGATTGCTGCATTTTTGTAATTTTTTGTTTTATTGGAGAATTTCCATTGAAATAAGCTAGGGGTCAGCTATCATGGTAAATCCCAGAGACAAGACTTTGAATTGGTTGACAATACAGTCCTCTGGATCTTTTTTGACAAATTGTGTGTGTGTGGGGGGGCGCGTGCGTGCGTGTGTGTGTGTGTGTGTGTGTGTGTGTGTGTGTGTGTGTGTGTGTTTTAGCACTAGTGTTCACAATTTTGTGTGATTTAATTCAAACTTGTCACAAAAATTTGTTAAAATCTGTACAAAACAGTATTGTAAATGTTGATATTTCATTGAATCAGAATGAGTGCAACACACTCATGGTTAATCTTCATATTTTAAATATAATTTGAAATTTGAAATGCTAATAATGATTACAGTGGTGAATTCATATTTTCAAAAAGAATGTAAGAAAAATTATTACGATACTGTTACATTTTGGAAGTTTGCTTCCATCACAACGCACGTCAGCTGTTATTTATTGCATTAAGGTAAATATTTTTTTGATTTAAATTGTAAGAAATAAAATAATTAAGAACACAGTACTAGTTTGGCTCTGCAGTCTAGATGGGTGTTTGTTGTGGGACATGTTTAGCACTTGGTGATTTCCCACTTGTATTTCGAGCCTTCATTACCTGTCTCCAAAACCTTGACCGAAGATCAAACTCTCAATGGAGACTTCACACTTATGAAAAAGCCAACAAAGCCGTGTGTTTTACCGGACTTTCCTTTTTGCAAAATGTTAAGAAGTATGACTATTAACACTTTATATAGAACAACATTTCTTTTAAATACAGACTACAGTGGAAACCAGTCGAATCACCTAGATGATTGTACAAAATGATTGTGTTTTGTTGTGAAGGTGTCAATGGCGCAGAACCTGTCTACGGACATGAAACCAGGAGTGGTTTCTGTAGCGGCACAGCAAGGGATGTACTTCAGTCAAGCATCCTTGGCTCCATCACAGAACAACCCTGAGGCCTACTGTACAGTGTCGCAGTCGCAGACTATCAACTTCACTCAGCAAACACTTCGTCAGAGAGCACCACCTAGGAGCGATAAAATTATGCATCCTCAAATGCTGCGTCCTCAACAGGTTAGTAAGAGCCGAAACTGTTGAGTGCTTACATCTATCTTGTTTAGGGTTGGAAAAGACAAATAACTTAAGAAACTTTTTAAAAATATGATATATACAGATATATATAACTGTGTTAGCTAACAGTTCCAATGCGTCCATAAACTGTGATTAGCTGAACTGCAACATTACACCCAGCTCTGGATATTATTCAAGCAAATACTGTTAACTGTTACTTTTAACTGGAAAATATTAACTGAACAGTTAGGATTATCATGCGTAAAAATATTACATTACTCAAACTTTTATGTTTAGGAACAGATAGAAAACCAATGTTATTAAACCCTTTTTTTTGGCAATGACTAGCGAATTCTTACTTTAAAATGAGGTATTGGAGCGGCCATCCTGTTAAAGACAGATCGGGTAACAAAATGAGCAAATACTGTATCATGTAATTCGATCCCGTTTACATATATATATATATATATATATATATATATATATATATGTGTGTATATATATATATATATATATATATATATATGTATGTATATATTGTGACAGCTAGAGTTAACACATGCTTATAAAGTTTGCAATGTTCCCTCTCAAACTGTGTGTGTGTGTGTGTGTGTGTGTGTGTGTGTGTGTGTGTGTGTGTGTGTGTGTGTGTGTGTGTGTGTGTGTGTGTGTGTGTGTGTGTGTGTGTGTGTGTGTGTGTGTGTGTTAGGATGGCAACTAACACCTTAAGAAACAAATTAATGAACACAATTGAAGAAAAAGACAAATTTAGTAAAAATGGAGTTTAAAAATGCAATGTAGGTGTAAACCTACGTATGTAGAACAGACAGGACGAAAATTTAAAATCAGATAAAACAAACGCATAAAATCATTTAAATGTGAAAAGAACAACTCAAATTACACTGCACTTTTGATTAAAGAAGGATATTCAGCAGAAGAAATGAAATTTTTAATGAAAATATTACATTATGATGATAAAGGAAGATGGTTAAATATTTTAGAAAATTTAAAAATACGTAAGGTAAAATTAAAGAGGGAAAGATAAAGGAGCGAGTAAATTCACATGCAGATGTTATTTTTCAAATCCTAAGAAGGTTACCAGTTACAAAGTTTGTCGACCATAAAGGGAAAGCGTTCGGAGGACCAATCAGAAGCGAGCACATGGCCTAGGCAATAGGAGTAAGGAGAGGAGGGTTAAGTTAGAAAAGAAGGAAGCTGGATTTGGAGGGATTAGTACAGCAAAAAGGTTTTGATAATGGCAGTATTCTGAAATGTGTCAACAAATAAATGTTAGAAGCTAGGAAAGGTATCTACTTTTACCTTTCATCATCCCTGTAACAAAATATAACTTACTCAACAAAATTAGTAAAAGTTGGTACATACAGAATGATACTTATATATACATAATGAAAATTAATGTTTCATTCAATACAATGTTTTATTTAAGTTTTTTTAAAATAAATTTTGTACTTGCAAAAGTGTTTTTTAAGATCTGCATAGGAGGAGCTGAAGTTGCCTTCATCGAAGGATATGCGCATTGATGAACAGTGAATACTAGATCTAAATGTAAATCGAGCAGAGTTGTAGAATTATTGCGATTCATGTTCACCTCAAAACGTCTGAGGTCTCAGAATTGGTTACTACTATATACGGAATTCTGAGACATCTTTCCAGAGTTGATGAACAATCATTGTTTCACACTGGTCACACAATATTGTAAAGTAATTTTAAACATGACTACAAGAGTCGATGAACAATCATTGTTTCACATTGGTAACACAACATTGTAAAGTAATTTAAACATGACTACAAGAGTCGATGAACAATCATTGTTTCACACTGGTAACACAACATTGTAAAGTAATTTTAAACATGACTACAAGAGTTGATGAACAATCATTGTTTCATACTGGTCACACAATATTGTAAAGTAATTTTAATCATGACTACAAGAGTCGATGAACAATCATTGTTTCACACTGGTCACACAATATTGTAAAGTAATTTTAAACATGATAACAAGAGTCGATGAACAATCATTGTTTCACACTGGTCACACAACATTGTAAAGTAATTTAAACATGATTAAAAAAAATATTGTATGATTTCTACTTAAGGAACACTGTGACATGAGTCATGGTGACTAAAGTTTTAACAAAACATTGAGCCCCTTGATCTCCTTTCAAATTTGAGGTCACTGTTGCCTAAGCCAAAAAAATTTATCTCTGTGTGACAGGTTGATTACTGGCCAAGTTAGTCTTTATAACATGTGCTCTCCGAAGGGCGTTTTGTTTAAAAGCTATTTAATCACATGAATAGCATGTGTCCAAGGGAAGGTGATAGTTTCTGTTGTCCTGATCGTTCTGGATAGTTAATGAATGAAAATAATAGAATTGAGGAAATAAAGGAAATGTTATGTGATAAAATCGAAAAAAATAAAAAAAATATTTATAGGGGTCAGTGCTGAAAATTTAAGGAGTGCCAATAAGCAGAACAGTGTCAAGAACAATTGGAAAAAGAAATCGACTCAGGAAGAGGAAGTTCTCAAAAAGCCTAAGAAAGGGAAAAAATGGAAAGATTACTGAGATGACACACCGAGCATTACAGATTTTATGAGTAAAGTTGAAAAGTACCAATGCCTGTAGAACAATGGGCAGAAAGCACACTCCCAACAAAATTGAGGAATTTTAACACCTAGATTGCTGTAATTTTGGGAGCTTTAAAAATTGTTGAGCAATCAATAAAAATTGTCAGTTGAGCTATCCATTAAAAGTGAAACCTGCAGCTGGGGGTAGAAGTATGATGTCATAAAATTCCAGTATTTTTAAAATTTGTCATTTAGATATAGGGAAAAATTGTAAACCACAGTTAATTGCTACCATTTTCTGTCAAAGTTTGCTTTATATATTTATTATATTCTAAACATTCTTTGCCAGTGAATGTTGAAATTTTGGACTGCCCATACCACTTGGTTGTAGCACAGCAAACATGTAACAGACTTAATTAGAAGCAACGTGAGATATGAGTGCAGAAGCAATTTGTTACTTGACTCAACGTGATTAACTTTCCATCATTTTGCAAAACGTATAAATAAGAGATGATTAATTACTGGAGGTGTGCTAATTGGGTCACGCTGTAATTGAAATCCTTTTGATTAATTAAATTTACTTATAACAACGGAAAATTGCTCTCGTATGTCTCACCACAGACAGGGTTACAAAAAATGATGATTGATATGTATTGGCAAATTTACATATGGGAATTTTAGTGATCTTCTTTGGCAACTACTTCATAACAAGTCCTATGTTATTTTTTTCGCTGAACAAATCCTTAAGTTAAATAAGTCTGTTCTTTAGTTCAGACCCTTTGTTTCTTGTTATAATTTTATTTTGTTATTTTTTTGTAATACATTTAATAACAAGTAAGCCAGCTCTATAATTAAAAAAAGTACACTTGTGGGACTCAGGGAGTTACTGACAGAAGCAAAGCTTTTTTTAATATCTTCGCTGTATATACAATTAGTTTGAGGGCATGTTTACATATATCTTGTTTTGTTTTAAATAAATAAATATGTGAATTTAGCTTAGAATATTATTTACTGTAGTTATAGTAAAAGATCAGTTGTTTTATATTCGAAAAGATCAGCTGATTTCATTGAACAGCTGATAGGCTATAATAAATTTCAGGTTATGTTGTTAAAAATTAGCTATGTTAACAATTGTTATAAACATTTAAATTAATTTTGAATGTATTATAAATGGTTACAACGTGCATGTGTTATTCAACTAAGGGAAAATATCGAAACCAAAGCAACACAATGTTTTCATATATATATATATGACGCATTTACTGTTATCGAAAAGGAGAAAGAAAAAGAAAGAGACAGAAAGAGAGAGAGAGAGAGAGAGAGAGAGAGAGAGACAAAATTTGTTTACTCGTTCTTACATTCTTCTGTTTGGCAGATTTAAAAGATTTCTGTTGGCTAACATTAAAAGCTTTGCTTGAAAAAAAATTCTTTTAATTAGTCATGTACAAAAACAAATTTACAAATTAACTATTAAGAAATGATCAGTAAAAATATTAAAAATCTACTCCCAGAGCAAGACTATATCTTTATAAAAAAGTACAAACAATGACTAAACAATACCATTGTAAAACTTAAATATTAATAGAAAAGATTAAACTAGTTCTTTTTTTTAATCAGAATACAGCTTGCTTGTATAGGTTAATGGAAACACATTTTCAGCAATGTTTTTTTATCATATACTTTTTGGAATATCTGATTATACCATCATAATCAGCATTAACTTTTGCATAAATTAACATTTAATGAACTTATTTTCAAGCAGCTGGGGGTGAGAAACTTATGGGATTAGCAATCCCACTGTAATTCCAGCTCGCACTACTCACAAAACCTGGAAATGGTACAACGCTTGTTTATGATTAGAAATTTGATTTAAAGTATTTATAATATTTATGTACCAGCATTTATATATTTTTATTTTCTAGCCACAGCCTCAGCAAATGGGAGTACGACCTCCGCCACCTGAATACAAAGCATCACCTACGCAACCGATGTTTCACCCAATGTCAACGCAGCGAGGCTTTTCTCCTACAAGAAGAGTTGCACAACAACCAATTCCACCTTCAGGTAAAATTTGCGTCATACCAAAATATACCTGTGTACTATTTATTACAACATAACGCTGCTTTCTTAATGTACTACAAGATTTCTTTAAATAAAATTTTTTTAAGGTTAAACCTTTTTAGTAGTATATTTTAAAAAAATGAATCATAAAATGAATCATGAATTTATATGGACAAAATTTAAAAAAATATATGCAAACAATAAAATTGAATTTTTTCTTTAACGCTTTTTGGCTAATTGAACTAATGAGAACAAAGCATGAGCATTAACGGAAAAGGTATAGCTTATGACAGTATCGGCAGTCTCATTTGAGACTTAAAATGCGGCAAACTGTTCAGTGTCTTAGCCACCACCTTAACTACCAAATCCTAAATTTAATTAATTTCCAAGTAGTAACCTGTATTGCAAAATCAAAATGTATTGCTCTCAAATACCACAGACTATATGATTACTTGTACTGACACGAACATTTGTGACACATATAGTCTAAGAACTTTCTGATAGCATAGCTTATGCAATCAGTTGGGTAAGATTGCATATGATTATACCAAAACCCTGTTGTGCTCTTATAACAAATCAGTTGGGTAAGATTGCATATGATTATACCAAAACCCTGTTATGCTCTTATAACAAATCAGTTGGGTAAGATTGCATATGATTATACCAAAACCCTGTTATGCTCTTATAACAAATCAGTTGGGTAAGATTGCATATGATTATACCAAAACCCTGTTGTGCTCTTGTAACAAATCAGTTGGGTAAGATTGCATATGATTATACCAAAACCCTGTTATGCTCTTATAACAATACATAATTAAAAATACTTGATTTTGATACATCTCGTATTGTTAAGTCTTAGTTTGTGTCAGTACTTGTTCAGTTGGGTGATTCAATAAGGATAACAGTTTTTTTAATGTTGAATAAAGTATATTTATGAAACATAATATATTTCATTATCAGTACAAAGGATCCATGGTGACACACCCGCCTCGGTGGCCTAGTTGATAGCGCACTAGGCTTTTCCCCGAGGACCCAGGTTCGATTCCCGGCCAGGGCTTGGCATTTTCATACACTATAAATCATCCCATCGTCTGCGTTAGCCCAATAGTCGGACGTTAAACCAAAAAAAAAAAAAAATCCATGGTGACATTAAAAATGAAAACATTATTTGTGAATAATTACGTCTAACTTAGGTCCTCCATGACTTGCTCTGCATGTTGAAAATTGATCAATGAAATTTGTTATCCCCTTCACCTTCAGGCAGGTGTTTTTGATTTGGGCAATTACTTTGTGAATCTTCCTTTAGATTTTATATTGTTCATGGATTATTTTGACAAACTTTTGGTTTTAAATATGCCTAGAGAAGTAAGAGGGTGTTTGGAGGCTACATAACCTTGCTAGCCAGTATTAAATGCTTGAAAGGAATCGGCTCAAAAATGTATTTCTCAACAAGGCTATCATATCATGTGTTGTGTAACAGGTAACGCCATCCTGTTGGAACCATAATGCTTTAATATTCACATTATTAAGGTAAAGCCCTAAAAATGTTTCAGCCATATTCCTGTAACGTTGTCCATTCACTGCATGGCATTTCCTTCAAAAACGTAAGACTTATTGACACCACCAGTCCAAAATCCACACCACTCGGTGGATACATTACCTTGGGATTTATTTGCAAGAATTTTCTGCCCCAAATGTAACAGTTCTGTTTATCAACGAAGCCATTCAAATGGAAGTGTGCTTCATCAGAGAAGTTAATAATCTTGCTCTGATGAGATGATAATAAATTGCCTTTGCAAAATTGTTGTGTGCAAGTTGCTTGTCCAAAATCCATTCAACAAACTGTTGAAAATGATTCGTTAGTTTCAGTTGTTTACAAAATTTTGTTGGCCTGCATATAAAGATCCTTTGTGAGAATTAGCTAAAGGGAACTTTATGTAATACCCAACTGTTGTGAACAAAAGCAAATTGACTTTTGTGGGCTCATGGCAACACTGTTGTGCACAGTTGTGATATTCTGATTATACCAGCTGGAACAAGAGTGCACTGGTGTTTTGATGTCTGCAATCAAACCAATTGTCTCCAGATTTTATTAGCCTACAAACTGTTGATTCGTTAGGTGCATTTTGACGACGTAGAACTGTGCGAAGCTTCCGCACACTTTCTGGCTGGCACTCATCATATTTGTAACATATTTTCACAATTAATATTGATTGACTGTTGTAAAATGTTTTATAATAACCTCAAATAATACTGTTTAACAAAAATATAACTTGCAAATTAAAAAGGGTGTTCTTACTGA
Organism: Callitettix versicolor; assembly: GCA_022606455.1. NCBI lineage: Eukaryota > Metazoa > Arthropoda > Insecta > Hemiptera > Cercopidae > Callitettix > Callitettix versicolor. Next base: position 1,923,039 of record CM040185.1, read on the forward strand.
ATCACATTTTACTAGTTTGTTATGCGTAACAGAATCTGTTTAACTGACTGAAAATCTAAAAAAATCACTTTTTTGAAAATTTGATTTCACAGTGCTAATTGTAGCGAAACCTGTAACTGTTAGTTTTAATTCTTGTATTGTTAATATTAATTGAATTGGTAATATTAATTGAATTGGTAATATTAATTGAAAATTTAAAATTTTAATTTATGCAGAGTTTTAATGCTGATTATATGGGTGAAATTGGACTTTAAAATTGTTTTAAATTTCTTGGCATTTTTTAATATTTTTATTTTTAAAACAAAAATTATTAAATTATTGTATTGTACATTTTAGAAATTTAACAATAATTTTTTCTGTTGCTTATTTTAGCAAGATACCTGTGCACTGTAATTATGGTTTTTTTACACATTTACTTTGTGCTTACACATTACTTTATCGTGGATAGACATTGACTGTGCAGGTCCAATGATGCGTCCACAACCACCACAGCAAGCTAACCCCGCATACATGAGCATGAACATGAACAATCCAGTGACGCATCAAAGAATGCAATACGCGCGCCCCCAGAGGCCTCAACCAATAGGATTAAGTTCAGAAGCAATCGCTGCAAACTCGCCCGAGTGGAGGCACCTGTTGCTAGCTCAACAACAACAGCACCAACAGCAGCAACAACAGCAGAGGCTACCGTTTCACCAAGCTCAAGGTCAGTGTTTGTTAACTTCAATTTGTCAAAGAATTGAGGGGTTAATGATACCAAATATTTCAGTTATTTGTTGACAGATTTTCTTACAAGCAAAGTAAGTTGAACATTTTATTTTGCTTATTTTATTTACATCGGATTAAAAAAAAAAAGTGCTTTGATTAATATAGCGTGTGTTTCCAGTCCAGCTTTTGTTTGATCAATTACCAAGTAATTTGTGTCATATACTTTTACTGTTTTCAACAGGTACCCTAACGTATCTGTCTAATTGGTAGTTATTTTAGTTGCCATACAGTATAAAGCAGAATAATTTAATATTAATAAATTGTTTTTGTAATCTTAGTTTTATGGTTTTTTAAAGTACCAGTCTGCGTACAGAGATTTGTTTCTCAGCGGTTACACTGTAATGCAATGTAAGTTTGCTGGTTGTATAAATAAATACAAATAAATAAAGAATAAAATACGGTTTCCTAATATATTTTAGTTGTTCCCTAATTTCAATATTATTATTTATACGTTCACTGATCTGGTCTATGTAGTTTTATTTCTGTATCTTGATCATCATAAATACTCTAGTTCAGCATTTCCCAAACCATGGAAATGCTTGGTTTCCAACTCACTAGTGGGTCACGGGAGCAATTTAGATAGGTCTTTGGATAGTGGATGGCTTAGAACTTTTTAAATGTACTCATGACTGCAAAAAAAAGTAGACAAAATTGAACATATATCAAGAAATACATTCTACAATTTTATCAAAACTGCTTCACTGCCAACTGTAAAGTTACAAAACAGATATTTTCAAAATAAAGTTAGTAGGACGATAGGACAATGCAGCTGTTTATTTCTGTGATAGCAAAGCAGATACACCGTGTTACCTTTTGTCTGGATCGAAGGAAACTTGGTGGAGGGATAGAGGCAACTGCAGAACAACTGCTTCTGAAATGTGAGTTTCGAACTGGAACAAAACACATTCCTTTGGGAAAGTAACCAAAGGCCTGATAATTCTACAGGAGGATCTTGTCAGCAAGATTCTGGTGTTTGTAGGACTTTCGGACCTTGAGAGTGACTTCTAGGATCAATATATCATCATCAGGACGCAATAAGTCCATGTTGCTGAAATGTAAAGGGACTGACCGCTCGATATGAAGAAGAAGAAGAAGCAGATGTAAAGGCGAAGTTTATTCATTGTTGAGCTTGCAGTACTACTGGAACTACGACACGCATCTAGCTAGGAAAAATAAGTTTGAAAAATAAAATGAATAAAAAAAAACTTCATATTTCATGTATAATAATTATACTTCATCAGCAGAAAAGATACATTTTTTTAAACTCATTTTTACACCATTCTCTTTTATTCTGTTGAAGTCTAATTATTAGACAAACAAAATGTAAAGAGTTTTTTATTTCAATTTATTTTTAGTGGTCCTGTATTTTCCAATACGTGTAACTTATGGTGGGTCGTGAAAAAATTTTAGGCTGTAGGTGGGTCCCATAAAAAAGTTTAGGAACCGCTGCACTAGTCAGGAAGTTCTTGATAGAGCCTCAGCAATTTGCTCTGTCGAATTATCGTAATAAATGTACTAATGTGTTGATTTAACGATGTAGCCTAGTGTAATAGATCTTAGAGCTCTATAAACGTTTTTAATAGAAATTTAACTCAATACAACAAAACTTTTGCAGCACAAGTTGCTGTATACTTTTCCCTTCACAGTAGTGTCTCTGTGAATCAGTACAACGGATTTAGCGCTTTTCAATTTCGGAAAATTTCAAAGAAAAAATCCTTCATCTTAAGGAACATTAACACAAGCTTACAAAATACAACCTGCAAAGTACAATCTCACAGTGCCACGAAATTTGTATCATGCACGGGGTATCAGATATGTACATATCTGCGGAACTACAAAATGTTCCGCAAATGCATACTTGTTGCATATGCGGAACATTTTTGGCACATATAGTCTAGGAACTTTCTGATAGAATCTCTTATGCAAGTAATTGGTGAAGATTTCGTATGAAAACGAGTAGGAATAGTATGTTTTAGGCGAGGAATGAGGGCTATTCGGTACTTTAGTAAATCATGTAAAATTCTCATAATTTATATACTGATGTGTTTACATTGTGATGTAACAATAGCTTATTTTTGGTTTATCTGATTATTTTGTTATTTAGTTTCAAATGCGGTATTTAGTGGTAGAAGGGTGCATTGTACTGTAGCTGAAGTAGTAGAGTGCAACTGTACTAGTTGATACACTTTAATAATGTAGAAGAAATATTATGTGAAAGTACTATTACAGACCTGAAAATGTAAATATAGTGACTAGCAAAGAAACCTTTCTGTTGTTTTGTATGACTACTCTGACACTGGTGTAACTAGTTCGATATAAATATGCTCATGCCACTCTACAACTATAACAGTGCCCCACAGCTACAAAGGCAGAGACATGAGTCAGGTGAATTTCTAGTAGTCCCAGAATCACTGTATCACTGATTGCATGGAATGATGTGAAATAAATGCACTATGTTATTTTATTCTTAATCTCATTTTTATCCGTTTCACACAAATGTAAAACTGCATAAAGTAATGCAGCCGATGGAACCCACTCATTGTAGAGGTACACCCGCCCTTCTAATGTCTAATGGTATTCGCTCGAGTGAATTTCACACAAGAATTTCTGTGAAAAATTCTAAAATCCACCAGCCACCTTTATGTTCATACTCTCGCAGTGGTGTAACCCTTTGATGAGTTAATGTATAGATGTCCAGAGGTTTACGTGAAAAGAGTAGCAACGTTATTGAATGTCATTCGACCAAGATTCATTGCATGACTGTACTGTAGCATTTCTAGAACACATGGCGTGGCATTTATAAGTGTTTCGAGGTTTTGGGCCTCTGCGAAGGCCCAAGGAGTTATCAGTTGATGGTGGACAATGAGTTGGTGAAAGTGAGTAGTGCGTATTGGTGACACACTGTAAATAATCTATATTGTTAAAAGTCTGTATTTTTTAAGGTAATTGTTTGCTTCACTTTATTGTTGAAACATCTTGTCTAGTTTTATTATTTTGTTTTTGTTTTCTGTATTTGTTAATCTAACTTGTTTTATAAGAGTTTAATAATTGTTTATAAGTATAAACAATAATTACTAGAGCAACTTATTAGTTGCCCACAATGGACTGTGATAAACAGTGTTCTAACGTGTGGTTTATGATAATTTGAACTTATATAGTTTCACTGATGTAATATTTAAAAGTATTTATAAAATTTTGTTATGAATATACATTTTTTTTTTACTCTTTTCAGCTTGCATTCACTCTACATCCTCCCTCCTTAACAGACCTGGTATTGTGATGTTCCAGAATCTCCATAGTCCCCAAAGGTTAAATTCAGAATAACAAAAAAAATCTGCTTTAAAAAGAAACTAACAGATATGTCTAACAGTGCACACTTCATTACAACCAAACATTACTTTCATTAATGTTCCTCATCGGCCGGCTTACGAACATGCTACAACAGCGAAAATGTCTAATCAATTTTTATAAAAATTTTAAGTTTTATTGTTGAAAATAACTTTTTAAACAGTTATCAGTTTTCCTAAATTTTCTTTGGTAGTTTTTTTCTATTTAATTGATGAACAGTAACTAAAATTGAATAGGAAATTTGTTGTTTTTCAACTTGAATGAAGTTTCAAGAAACGAGGTATTACGTACATGCATTTTATATACGTATATAAATACAGTTGAAGATATTAATACAAGTTTAATGATACATTTGTAGGAGTTGCGTTCTCAGGAGGAGGTGTTCAGATGTCTGCAGGACAGATGCAGCAGTTGTCACATATGAATCAACAACAGTCGTTGGCGTTGCAACAAAATAATGCTCAGGTAAATTGACCCAGTATTAATACTGTCAACTCTCGGTTATCTATGGGAAATTGGTTGTGTTATTGCAATGGATAACCCGTATATCGGCGGGGAAAAAGTTTATAACCATTAAAAACACATTATTTCACGACAAATGCTATATATATATATATTATATATATATATATATATATATATATATATATATATATATATATATATATATATAGTATTTAAGCTGCAACGCCATTTAGAAATTAGAAGATTAAATAATAATAAAGTGTTTAAATGAAAAATAATGATTTATAGTACTGAGAAGCATGACTCCATGATTATTGCTTAACAAACAAACAAACAACCCAAACCACTCAAGCTTCAGTCATCATTGGCATGTCTACTTTCAGTACAATTTGGGATATCTGAAATTTAATGCTGATTATTTATTGGGAACAGCAAAATTAATTCTATACTGCATTACATTTCAAGGTGTGGGGTATATAATTACAGTACAACAGTATGTGTGTGTGTATTGTTTAACAAAATGTTATTTAAAATGATCATATTTGAAACTTAGATTGTTCTGAAAAATAAAACAAGTTTTGTTTTTGATTCCAACTTGCATAAACAACTTGGTCTACTATTGCACAAAGAATAATTACATTTACTAAATTTGGCACATTGTTTTCATAGACAAAGTAGGCCTATATGTTTGTGTTTCAGAAAAAAAAATTTTTTTAAAATTTTTTCTCCCCCCCCCCCTATGGATAATTAAAAATTTAATGTAACTCCATTGAAAAAGTTTTAGAAATTGGTTGTCTCTTGTATTGTTGTAATTAATGTAACATTAGGTGAAAGTAAATTTTCGTTTATGACTTTCTGCATAAACGTTTGATTTAAAAATCATTTTTGAGCATACCCAATCAGGGCTGGTTACTTATAATTTTAGAATCCCTTCTTTTTTTTCTACACCGACATTAAAATATTTATCTACCTACTAGAAGTGTATTAACTAACTGTATGTTAATGTTTCTTAAAGCAGTTGGTTGTTTCAGTAACAAACCCAGCTGGTTGGTTGTTGAAGGGCTGCATTTAAATGTGAAATATGTTGTACAATGTTTGTGCAACATTTATTTACAATATTTATTTTGCTTTACCCTAGATGTCACTGAACCTGCACATGTCACAATCAATGGGAAGCCGCCCGCAGCTGCCGAACAATCAAATCAACACATACGTGTCGAGTGCACCATCTGTTTATTCTACAGGCTATGGTAGCTCAAATAATTTCCAACATTCCAGTTACCCGCAGCTTCCTTCAGACTTGAATCTTGATTTCCTTGAACAGTTGCCCACCTCGGATCCACACTTCTCTGAACATGAACTGATTAGTTCGTTGGAATCTGGAGCGTCAATAAATTTCCAAGATTTATTGTGAGGAGTTTGGCACCAATCACGCCGGTAGCTATATTGTTTTAAATTTATATTAAATTGTATCTGATGTATACAGATATATATATATTTTTGTTCATGTCAGGTATTAACTTTTCTTAAAAGTAAAATGTTAAGAAATCAGAAAATTAAAGAAAATATATACATATCTTTATAAGAATCTTCTGGAGTGTGTCAACAATGATTTTTATAAGTGAGGTCTAATTTTAAATATTTTATAAAATAGATGTGCAAAGTGGGTTTTGAAACTTTTATTATTTTTTAAATTTTTAATAAGATTAACTTTATGTCATTTTGGTATATGAAACGTTTGTTTTATTAAATACGTCATTTGGAATAATTACCTGACTTTTATATTAAATTTTTGTCTTTTACAGATCAGCTGTTTGTGTTTTATTGTTATCAGATATGTCTAATAAAAGACAGTTATTCTACTTTAGTATTCATATGTTAAGTAAATGACACTGTAATATTTAATTCACAATAGTGCAAAAAAGATTGTTATAATTTAATATCTATTTGATTTCTAGTAATGGAGCCACAAGTTTGATTCTAAAATTATGTTAGCAATAATTTGTGTTAATAAATGAAATTGGTTTTTGTACTAGAAATTATTCCAACTAAACCTTTAGAAAGGGCTGTAAATAATTAAGTTCTAATTTTGGTTTCTATAGTAACAGTTTCACTCAATAAATTTAAATATATTTTGTGGGGTTGGCCCACACAACGGCCAGGGTTTTTCTAGTACTAATTAAATAAGTTTAAAAATCAAACTATATTATTTATTTTGTAAGTTATTACTAGTAAAAAAGTAATATCATCTGCGTAAAATTAATAATGGTCAATATTTGACTGACGTGGAAAAACTGATGAATTTTTATTGTAGGCTATTATATTTTTAAAAATATTGTGAATTTTAAATAAGCGTAAGATGTAAGAGGTTTTCATTTTAATTACAACATGTTTTATGTGTAAATGTTTGAAAACATATACAAAAATATAACCTTAATAAAGATTTATAATTTGTTTATAAATCTTTTACCAGTAATTTATTATTAGTTATCGTATTTTAAAACATCAAAAATAAAATATAATAATGCAAATTGTACTTTAAATTTTATCATTTATTCAGATAATAAGGTATTGATCAATTTATTGCATTCAGCTGAAATAAAGACATGAATTATATCTGTATACAACACTACAGCCTCTGTGATCTTTGTGTATTGTACTAGTTAGGTTTAATCTCCAGTACAATGTGAACTCATGTGCAGTGTATATAATGTATGTATAAAGGTATTAAAATTTAATATAATGTAGTCAGTTAAGCGAAAATAAATAGTATATTCAGTCATAAATAGAAAATATATTGTCAAAACTTTTATGTAACCAATGTGGTGAGTTAATATTTTGATAGAAATTTACAACTTCAATGTCGAAACAAATTTTAAACGTTTTTACAAAAATCAGTGTTTGATAATCTGTGAAGCGATTCTTGCCAATTTGGTTAAATTGTCTGTTGTATTTCCTTTGTTTTTACTTAAGTTGCTTTATTGCGTGGTAATACTCGGTCCCATAAACTTTTTTATTTTAAAAAAATTATGATTTAGCTGTATACAACGAAAAGGCACATTCAGAAACTAAGTATAGTTTCGTTATAAAATAATTATGCTACAAAAGTAAAATCTAAGCTAGTATTAAAAATCTTTTTTAAAGAAATTTTTAATACAATGATGCCGCTAAGTAGATAAGGATTTTTCACTAATTACAGCAATAATTAGCAATATTTGCATTGTAATCTTCACTTATCTTATGACAAATTTTAACAGATGTCATTATATATTGTTTTAAAAAACCCGATAATAGACTGTACTTTGTCATTATTTACATACTTAAAATGCCTGAAATAAAATTTAATGGCGGTTTGGGTTGTCTGCCATATCATCTGTGAAGACCTATTGAATAAAAGAAAGAAATAAGAAATGTATTTACTCTCCATATGCTTTGTATTACTCTCTCTCTCTCTCTAATTTTTTTTTTTTTTTAGTAATGTTTTGTTACTTTTATATGTATTGTGGAACATAGTCTTTGTGATAATACATTTTATATAACAAATTTAAGGCAAGGATTGTAGCGCTTTGATTGTATATTAATATTCTAAATAAGATTATAAGATCTATTTTTAGAATAGTTCCAATAAAATTAAGTAATTTTCTTTATGCATTTGTTTTCACTTTTTGTATGTGTTGTTTAAGTGTCTAAAACGATATGCAAGTTTATGTCACTAATGTTCTTTTTTATTTGGAATACTCATTTGAAGTCGTGTGAATTAATTTCTGTTTGGACTTTATAGCATATGGCAGTGGATTTAGATGGTTTTGACAAAACATTTTTAAAGTTTTAAATATTCAGATTTAATATAAAATGTATCAGAAATATTTAACCTACAGTAGATAAAATGATTTTTAACACACACTGGTCTGTATATTGCACACATCAGAGGCCCAGATTTGTCCAAGCTCTTGCAGTATTTTTATTTAGACTAGAAGTATCCATAGAAAATTGAATAAAGGCCTGTCATAACTTGCTGCTTGCCGAACATGCTGATTTATATACATAATTGAAACTTATCTTAGAATTTATACATCAGTGCTTCTGTGAAATAATCTTGTGATAGCAGTTTCATTCAGTTAGACTAAACAAAACGATTTCACACTGTTCACTTGATCTGCATATTGTCGAAAAGTTGTATCTCAAGTTCCAAGTGCCTATGCAATCTTTCTTGTCATGCAGATCATTGAACCTTTTCATGAACAGTAGCAATCTATAAATCCCTGGGGATGTCATTTTATACTAATACCAAGAAGCATTAACAATACACCTCAGATAATATTTTATTTTCAGACATCTGAATAATAATAGCAACACCAAGGCTGCTCACCACATTCTCTTGAAATGTTTTCTGAAATCCTTCTAATTTCTTTAGTGCCTTATGATGTGCCTGTAATTTGAAGGCTATCCAGAAGGTAACTTATGTTTTGGAAGAAAAACAAATGGACTGAAAATATTTTTTATGATATATATATATATATATGTATATATATATCATAAAAAAGACTTTATTTTTATTCCTTTGTTTATATATATGTATACAGTTGGCCTCGGTTGAAGGGACGAAACATGCAGCACTCGGTACAGGAATGAGCACTGTAAACGAGATAGCGTTATAACCGAGTTTACAGTAAACTGGTTTGTAAAAGTGGAAATACTGTTATGTAATGAAAGAAAATCATACTTTGTACTGTATACATAATTAATGGCTATTTAATTATAATTTTTACATATTTTGCAATACAATTTTAGTAAAAGTAATAGAAAATAAGTACTTTACATTTGTACGTGCAACAGTGCTTACACTGTTGTGTGGGTTCGTAAGATTGAAGTTTCCCTCCCCTCCCCCACTATGGCTTACAGAGTATATATGTGTGTGTGTGTGTAAGAGAGATACAATTTACATTGTTTAGCCAGCAACAAAATTCTAAGAAAGGGACCATTTCTATTCTCAACCTTTATTCTAAAAATAGAACAGAACTTGTATTTCAAGTTAAAGTGACTATAAGCCAGCAGCACCAGTGGGGCAGAGAGAAAAGATGTGCGAGTGAGAGGTCATGTCCCCACTCTGTCACCATAACTCCTCTATTCCTTCACTATCGCTGAGTAGTAACAGTTTGTAGACTGAGTATGGCAGACTCCTTGTCCCTGAACTGTTGAGGGGAATTCTACATGCGCGAGAGATTCTTGCGCAGGCCATTTACTAAGTGGCTGGACTATAACCGCAGTGTGACAGCATTGTATCTGAGTTCACAAAGTATTGTAACCAAGCCTAAATACATGTAAACGTAATATAGAATATTGGGGACATTATGAAAATAGCACTATAACCAAATTAGTGTTATAACCAAACCAAGGTCGATTGATATATGAGCCATTATTTATTTATAGCCTAACTATTAAGCTACGTTTCAACATAATCACTGTTAAAATTGAGGCACTTACCATATTGGCGCACCAGTTTATTGATCTCTTTGTCATAGAACTGTGCTCTCTGAGTCTTCAATCGCTCGTTCACGCATTCTTGCAGTTCTACATAATTGTTAGTGCTAATTTCTGAACCAAATCTTCATGTGCGAAAACAAATCACTTGGTACCAGATCAGGACTGTGTGTAATATGGTGGAATACTTCTCAACAAAAACTATTCAACAACTCCTGAGTGCGGGCATGCATTGTCATGAAAAAACAAAACCTTTGAATTAAACATTCCCTGACGCTTGACTTGTTTTTCTTAATTTTTTTGATAATACCTTTTAAAAGTTATTGTTGAATACATTCAAGGAAATCAACAAGGACACCTTTCCTTTCCCAAGAATGATTGCTATGATGTTTCTTACTGACGGTGTATGCAAACATTTCCTCGTGAACTTGTGTGTCCTAATTCCATATACTGCTTTTTGTCTCACAATTGTCATGTGTCGATCCCATGTGTAAAAATCATTACATTCCCAGTTAGGACACGATCAACAAGTGAGTCGCCATCTTTGTTGTAGGCCTATTAAAATGTCAGTGATGTCGCTAGGTGTTGTTTTTTTTAGTCTTACGAAAGAATTTTAATATCCATTTGGCACAAAATTTATGTTAACAGTTTCAAGCAACTGACTATAAAATTTGACTAAACTCAAAATGAGAGCCTCAAAATTGTAAAGGGGCCGTTTTAATAAATTTTCTCATATACTTTTGACACCAGTTCATCAGTCACAATGCTTGATCGCTCGCTTTGCTCTTTATAATTACTGTATTAACTTAGATCAAATTATAAAAGGTTATAAGGCTGTTGAATAACAAACCACATATACACAGTGTTTTAAGAGAAGTGACACTATCATAAATCAAAAAGTCAGTGGGGAAAGCGTACATAATGGTACAAAGCATAAAAACAACCATAGCACAAAAATAATCACTTTTTCTTTAAGCGTAAAATAATGTTTTGTTTTAATTGCTCTTACACAGTTTTGACTAAAGCCATCTAAATCTAATATCATTCTTTTTATTTGGTATAGCATTTACTTTGATAAAAAAATATATCTTCAAAATTAATTTACAAGTTCAACAGTGTTACATTACTTTTTTTTAGAATGTTGATTCATGATTAGTTTTTACACTGCGAACACGGGTTGAAGTAATTTATATTTTTTCTTAATAAAATCATATATGTACAAAAAGTGAGTAGCATATGAAAGAGATATTCTAGAAATTATATTGGACAAAACCAATTGAACAAAAATGAACAATGTCTAAAATATAAAGTACCATTAGATTTAGATTTTATAGATGTGACCAAATACATTTATAGACAGATAGGACTGTGAATATTTCTAAAGTTTAACCTGTTATATTAGTACTAATAAAACTTTAGTTTAGCAACAATTCTTTGAAATATATTTTAACAAATCAGATTATTGTTACGGATTATGTTGGAGTAAGCAGATATCTTTAAAAAAATGTGAAATTATTAGCCTGTCCAAGGGTTAACAACGTCTTTTAAATATTATTCAACAAAAAGTAAACGCAAAATGACATTTATTTAGTATTTTAATGATTGGATAAAAGTGTAAGAAAGAAACACTTTTATCTTCTTAGAATTTTTTTGTTTTTTGTGAGATCAGTTAAGAGGTTTAAAATTAAATATAATTGTTTTGAAAGCGAGTATATCAGTTGGCAACGACTTGTTGGAGTCATAAGGTTTTACAGCAAAAGTTATTAACTCTTTGCCGCTCCTATTTAATGTCCCGCCGCTAGGACAAGATGGCTGCATTTTTTAGAGGGACATGTACCTATAGCAGAAAATATGCTTTCCCTTCGGAAAAAAATCGTAATAATTAAACTATAAGAGGTAGACCTATAATTTTATTCATAATAGATTTATGCAAGTGGTAAATTACCCACCTAATTTTGAACCTCCACATATTCCAAAAAACACCCCACACGGCACAATGGAGGTGTTTTTACACTTGTTTACACATTTAAACAATACACACTGTTTACACTTGTATATTGTCTGTTTACCCTTTTAGTTGGGGCTTTTATCACTTTTTCTATATACTTTTTAGCACGGGCTATAATTTTTTCTAATGTATAAAGCATTTTAGGGGATGCTGTACCTGCGGGTAAACTTCTCTTCCTGCCAGTGCGCTTATGAGACGAAAATGTCGCTATCAGCTGATTGTTGCTATCCTCCACTCTTGGATCATCTTCACTGGAGGTTTCATTATCATCTTCATCTCTTTCCGATGAGAATACTTGAATACTAGAAATATCACTATCGGTGCTTTCTTCTAAAATTTCTGCGTCTTTTTTACTCGAAATATGCGATGTACTTGCCATTGTCTCAACTCAACTGAGCCCTCAATAAGTTATTAACTTGTGAACGTGACCTGTGTGTATCATAATTTTTTTTTGTGATTCATATTTATATACATCCAGGGATGCATGCTGAGCAATTCGATCGTGTCAGAAAATAAATATCTTCTTTTTCCTTGTTACTACGCAATAGATTTACGGAGGCTGCAACATGAGCATTTTAGAGCATTTAGGCAGGCAAGGACATACATTTCAAGCGCTTTGTAGTGTTAGGGCCGGCAAAGGGTTAAGTAAATTGTAAAAAGTAAAATGTCAGAACTCCCTGACTACTATAAAATTCATAGCTTTCATTTTACACTTTTTAAAAATCTGATTACAAATCATAACTAACGTTTGAATGAACTGTGTATACAGTATATTAGCATTTATAATTTTAAAACTATATTGTAATGTTCATTTTGTATCTTCAGTTAAAGAAATGTGTTAATTTGATCTTAATCACATTAATTCGGACTCTTGTAATTCGCCATATTAGATTATTTTATTATTCTGTTATGGTAAGAGAAAATCAAATTTATGTTGTATATAACATAAATATGCTTGTGGACCTATAAAAAATGTGGTTTATTTACCTAATGAATCTATGGTTTCAATACATTTTAAATGAGTTGTTTATTATCAGAAAAAACATAACTACTGACAAAATAAATAAATGTTTTTCATTAGTTTCAACAAAATCCATTGCAATACATCTTGCTTGTTTCAAAAATAAAATAAAGAATGAATGAACATGCTAAACTAAAGTTTTGCCACATTGTTGTTTTATAATGCCATAAACACATGGCCGCACACCTTACCATGTAGGCCTGTAGTGTATGTATTATTGTTGTATTGTCCATATTTAGAGTTAGATTTTGTTTGGAACAAATTGTATAATATGTTTATTTTTTATGTAGTTTAGTTATTGCAATAATTTGTGGAAGAACTGGTTTAAAACATCTCAACTAGTTTTTTTTGGGTTAATGAAATATAACTAAAGGGTTAGCTATTTCAAGGGTTTTTTCCGAAGGCAGCTGGCCTGTTATTTGGCTTTTTTGATATTTTTTTAAATATCAAAGCCGTTTGTACATTTGTTAAACCATATTTGTAAAAGTAATATATATTATATGTGCATAATACAGTAAAGGGTTATTATTTTGTTAAAACTTATATTTTTATAAGAATGTTTTTATTGGTTAAACAATTCAGATACTAAGTAAGGCCAAAGCCAATATACGAGGTGTGGCTATTAAATAACGAGACTGACGTAAAAAAATTTATTTTAATTTTATATATAATTACTTATTATCACCTTCAATATACACCCCTTCACTATCCCTGCAACGCTCCATGCAAATTTTCCATTGTTGGAAACAGTGCTGGAAGTCATCTTCTGTCAACTCCTTCAGGACTCTTGCCGCTTTCACTTTTACAGCTTCCATGGACTCAAATCTCATCCCTTTTAATACAGATTTCACCTTAGGGAACAGATAGAAGTCACATGTCTAACACTTGGCCAGGAACCTCTTGACAGATAACGCAGAATGAGCTGGTGCATTGTCTTGGTGGAAAACCCATGATTTGTCCTTCCACATTTCAGGTAGTTTTTCCTTACTCTTTCACGTAGTTTACCAAGTACCTCAAGGTAGTAATATTGATTGTTTGACCTTCAGGAACCCAGTGAAGGTACACAATCTCATGAATATCGAAAAAAAAACAATTATCATTGCTTTAAATTTTGACTTGTTCATTCTTGCTTTTTTGGCTTGGTGAAGTTGGGATCTTCCAATGCATGGATTGGCGCTTTGTTTCCGGATCATATGTAAAAAACCACGATTCATCACATGTTATTATCCTTTCCATTAAATTTGAGTCATTTTCATTGGCATCCGAAGTATCAGTATAAACATTTTTGCAAGCTGCTTATTGTTCAAACGTGAGAAATTTTGGCACACACTTTTTGCATGTTCAAATTGTCACGTAAAATTTGCCATACACATTCTTTATCAATGCCTACAGTTTCACCAATTATACTAATACTTAATCGACGGTCAGACCGAATTAAATTTGCTACTTTTTCGACATTGTCATCCATTTTTGATGTTGAAGGACAACCTGGCCGCGAATCATCTTCAACGTCTTGTCAGCCATCTTGAAAACGCTTAAACCATTCAAAAACACGTGCCCGCGATAAACATTCACTGCCATACACTTCTTTCAGTAAATTATAAGTTTCAGTAGCAGTTTTTCCAAGTTTAAAGTGAAATTTAACAATTCGTTGTTCTATTATTACACTAACCATTTTTTCCGGCAAAACAAAATAACAACACTAACGGAAATGAAGGTTATGACTAAACGGTATTGGTTACACAAACAAGACTTACTGCATTCTGAAGAGAAAGCTTCATACTAAACAGCTGTCGGTCAATGGCGGTTGGAGCATGCACACTTGTTCCACACAGCATCAGTCTCGTTATTAAATAGCCACACCTCGTATAAGCTTATTAAAGAAAATATAACATGCATATATATATATATATATATATATATATATATATATATATATATATATCAATAATATTGCCTATTGCTATTGATATAGCAATTACCTAGATAGGTATAGTGTTAAATCAGAAATTCAAAATTGTAGGTATTATTCTACTTTGATCTAAAAAGTCAATCAGCTTTTAAAAATAGGTTTCTGTTGATATATATAGCAAAGACAAATTTCAAACAATCTATTAACCCATGTGCCAAAAACCCAATTTACTGCCAAAAAATGAAAAATTATTGTTCTCACAATTTTTTCCGCTTTCATGATAGAAGAATTTCCCTATATTAAATAACACACTGTGTTTTAGCTGAGTATGATGTTCTGTAACAAATTCAAACTAAATTGAAATATGTCTTAGTTTACTGAAAAATTGATAACAGTTTGTGTTTTATAATTAATTAAGTTTTGTTCTCACAAACAGTGCCAAGGATACAATTTTGAAACACCAAACAGTCCTAGTACAGGGTGGCTGTAGACCAATAAAAATCAGGGAAATTTGTTTAACAGAGAAAATTCAGGGGAAGTACAATGGTTGATGGATGTATATTCTATGTGGTTTATTTACCAAATGGATCTGCGCTTTCAGTACATTCGTAATGAGTTGTTTATTATTAGGGTAAAAGCGTGACAATTGTTGACGAAAAAAATCTATTTTCATAAGATAGATACGGTAATTTTGTTAAATTGGGTATCTCTAATTTTGTATAAGTTGCACTAACTTTGTATAACTTGTACAATATTAGTTGTACAATGGTAGTTGAAATTTTAAAAATGTTGCAGCATATTTTTCTAGCTTCAGTGTCTGCACTATGTATATATACGAGTATACAGGGTGTTACTAAAATAGGTTGCCAAACTTCTGTAGTGATTTTCTTATACTAAAATAAATAAAAAAGTTCTTATAAACATGGGTCCAGAAATGCTTTGTTTTCCTGTTAGCCGCCATTTTCTTTTTTTCACAAAAAAATTTTTACCTAACAAACAGTTTGACCATTACGTTGAAATTTGGCATTGTGTTTATTAAAGACTTCCCCGTAGAGGGGTGCAGACTAGCTGCACCTATTGAGAGGATTTAGACGTATCTCACGGTACCCCAACCTAACACACACGACTTAAACACTTTACACTCACACTTACATTTAAGAAGGTGATAATAGCCTCAATGTGCTTTTCACCTAAAAATAAAATAATATATATATGTGTGTGTGTGTGTGTGTGTGTGTATGAACTTGTTAAAAAGATGAGCAACCTTACCTAATAATATCTTTCAAAATGGCGACCTTTGAAATTTTTTAATCCAAATAATGTGAAAATGATCAATTTCATGAAAAGTCATAAGTCAACAAGTTTTTCTTTTTTTAATTTTAAATATACTAGCATACTTGTTTTTTTCATAAAATAAACAGGTTTATACTAAAGTGAATACATAATTTGAACAGAAAATGGGTTAGTAATTATTAATATGAAAATGTATTTTCAAAGATAATTTTAAAAATGCATAAAAAACAAAATTCACAGCAGGCACATAAAACGTCTACAAACAGAAAGAAAAATCAATCAACTGAGGTGCTCGAAATGACATCAGTTCGACGAATAAGTCGTTGCACATCAATTATTTGTTTTACACATTTTTATGTGTAAAAAATATGAAAAAAATCTTGACCACCGTTGTTTTTGCATTATTTGAATTAAAAAATTTTAAATGGTCGCCATTTTGAAAAATATTACATAAAGTTATTTTTTTAACAATAGGTTTTTATCTGGGTAAGAACCATGCCAAATTTTCAATGTAATTGATCAAACAATTCTGGAGGTAAAATTTAGAAAAAAAAATTGCGGCTAACAGGAAAACAAAGCATTCCGGACCCGTTTTTATAAGAACTTTTTTCTTTACTTTAGTATAAGAAAACCATTGCAAAAGTTTGACCACTTATTTTAGTAACGCTATATACCGGCTAACCTTGATGCAGACGGGACTGACATATTGGACAAAAAAGGCATTGTAATAACTAGACTTGAACCCGTGTACATGTCAGAGTTGTTGCGAAATTGCCTTTTATCAGACCAATCGAGTTTACAGCCTAATGCCTTAAGTGGGAAAACTTAAAAAATAAAACAAATTATGGAACAATCATTACTTTACCAAAACATTATTTTGAACCAATCTAACAAATTTAATTCTTTAAAAGTAATAATTTTTTTCTAAAAATGGCGATTCTAAATGTGATTTGAATTTCTTCATGTTAAAAAATGTTTAATACTTTAATTTTTGCAATGAAGAAAACAATGGACGTCACAGAATAGCATTGTTAGATATGAGAGTATGTTACTTTAAAGTCTGATCTCATGTGAAGACCAGCTGGGATAGAGTGAAATGAGCAATCATGAATGCAGTTGTGTTGAACAGACCCTGTCACGTACTACTAATAGCCAATAATAATCCAGAATATTAATGTTTGTATTATAGAAAATAAAAGATAGTTTTGTTTTTTTTGTTCAAACTCAGTAAGAACCGAATTAAAATCGTTTTACATTAAAAGCTCACAAAGATTAAGAAATAATTGTAACATTATTTAACTTGACCACTGAAAACTTAAAACTAAATGTTTTTGTTTCACTTTAAAGTGATATTATTTTAACATTTTTATCCATTTTTGTGTCAACAGTTTATACTGTATTTGCTGTGACAATATTTGTGAGAATTATGAAATGTTTTACTGAGATCGATGTTTCATTAGTAAATACAAAACAAAATAATGCATCTTAAGTGTTTTTCTTATATGGTCGCAAATCTTTTTAAAAATAAGTTTATTTAATTTTCAAGTTTAAAAAATTGGTTTTTTTTCAGATATGTGTTCAACAATCGTGAAACCTTTTAAATTTGAATTAAAATTGGCTCTGACTGTAAAATTTTGTGAAACTGTAATTTCAAACCACTTTTTGAACATTTTTGACGTAATTTAGTGTGACACACAGAAATAAATATAAATTATTGACTTTGAATAATGTTTAACTTTGTGTAAAGAAACATTACCAAAAATGGTAAATAAAGTTTGTTTTAACAAAATTCTTAAAAATTTTAAATTAATTTATTGATTATAAAAACACTTATTCCCCCCCCCCGCCGGTAATAAACCTGGTTTTGCTATTTGAAAGAAACAAGTAGTTTTTTTTACTTTGCATGATAATCCATTAAACTTATATTAATTATAGTACGTATTATCTTCTAGTCGAAAGGAGTTACAATTTAAATTAAATCTCAATAAAAGAAAAAATTGAAGGTCAGGTACAAGCAAGCAAACAAGACATACAAACTGCAATATTTAATTGTTAGATAGTAGGCCTCCTAAATGTGTTCTATGTACTTTGTATCTGATCTTCATTTCCCTCGATTAATATTTATTTATATTTTTACAAAATGTGTATTGAATTATCACTACTGGATTTGCAATATTTTTTTCATGATAAACATTAGCAAACAAATGTTCTTCAGAACGGGTATCCGTAATGAGCAAAAAAGGAAACGGTATGCTGTTACGAGTATTTAGTCTTAAAACTTGCGGCTAAAATGATAGGATGAAATCCTTACCTGGTTTAGCAAAACGTGCAGCAATTTAAATTGGAACTGAATTTGACTTGGAGTTACGTACTAGGGCTTATAACTTATATAATGTTTAGAAAACAAAGATTTTGCTCAATTTAATTCGGTTAAAAAATAAAATAAACTGCAACTTACAATCATTTGAATCTTTTCTTTTTGACTATTAGCAATAACAACACTATCTAACACGTGCACAGTCGGAACTGTAATTTATTTTAAAACTAAGAAAACTATATGAATAATCATAGAATTAGACAATGTATCTATTTCTGTAGAAAATTTATTATTTTGAAGGGATTGTATGAACTTTGCTTTCCACTACAGATAAATGGTGGCCTATAAATGGGAGTCATCATCTAGTTGCTATTGTTGTCTTTGAAAACAAGATAACTCTACAGTAAGAAACTTGTGTTGTTGGTATTGAAAAGTACCATATTACATATTTTTGCCTGTTGAACATTGTTCTGTTCGACAAAATGTGGATATTTGTAACTTTTTGAATATATAACTATCGTCCACTGCCTGTTGAGCGAAATTAACTGCAAACTAGTTCTAGTTTTAATACTAAATAACTAAAAACAATCTTCCATGAAAGTGGCTAGATATTGTTAGACATTATTTTTGTACAAGAAATAATAAAAGGTAAAATGGTTTTAAAATATATATTTCGTATAAAAAATTATAATTTAAAGCATTTTTGTTTTTAAGCATCTACTTAAAATCAGAATCAACTTATTATATAGTGCTGAATCATATTTATAACTAAAAAAATACTTATTTTCAAGCTAGGAATATGATATATTTACAGGGTCGCACAAATGTCACTTGACACAGAGAATTTTAAGATTAATTACAAATGGTATAGCAGTAGAGCATTTTTTTTTGTAAGGTTAGTTTGAAATGTATCAAAATAATTACAGATGTTGTAATACTTCAGATTAAACCATATAAAGCCAACTTAAAAATTGATAAATTAATGAATTAAGTGTCAAGTGAGTTTTGCGTTATCCAGTATAATTACAAATATAATATTATAGTATAGAATTTTTTAAATTGACTAGAATAATAATGTTTCTATATAAGACTTGTTAGTCAACAATTTGGTTCTGTCACCCACCTGCCATAGAGTGATCGCTACAAGTCCTGATCTCGGTATAGTTGAGTGTATGTGTGTTTGTGTACGTGAAGTGAATGAAGATACCCTTAATGGGCTGATAATGTATCATTATGTGAAACTGATCCGACTGGTACAACTAAAGGTTTTATTTTATCCATTTTTACAAGTAGAAGATCTAAAATAAATAAGAACGTCAATATCAGTCGGTTCTTTTTCAACAAATGATATCCTACGCCAGAAATAATTTTAAGAAGATATTTTGTACAAAGGTTTTACCTACAATTGTTATATTATTACTCTAGATAATGCATTTTAGTTTGGTATTTACAATATGTCTTTTTGTTTGTTTTTATTAAATATCAAAGATTACTATTATATTATAAAATTTAAAACAATTATTGATATTGGATCTGTTGTTATAGTAGAAAGTTTTGTTACTGTACAGCACCAAGATGGATGGAACACTGTACTTAAGTAATGGGAACTCATAATCCATCAGTTTTTAGATCTGCACTGTGCATACAAACACAAGGGTTGGTAAGATGTACATATCTCATGTATACATGTATATATTATGTAAGACTGAAGCAGGAAAGAAGGGAATAAATAACTTCATGTATTATTTTATGTTTATTCATTTATTTACCAAGATATGATTTTTATTGTTATATATTTACTTCAAATGGTAACGTCAATGATATGTTTAACATTTTTTTTTTATGGTCTTAAGGTAATAATATTATGCAATTACCCATACTCTGTACCATACTGTTTATGGATACAGTATAACAAACTGTATTTATTGTTTTCAGCAAGAAGACAAATTATTTTTTTAAATAATGAAAGCATAACATAATATTAAAAAAAGTATTTAAATTTGGTAACATAAAATAAAGCTGAATGCTTTTTCTTCTTCTTTTCGTTTCACCCCGAATCTTCTTCTTCTTTTCTGGGGTACGCTGAATCAATCATTTCTTGCGCGCTGTACTTTTCTTTGTTCCCAGTAGCTCTTCATTCTTTCCGATCTTGAATGCTTTTTATTATATTAGTATTTCTGTTTTTTACTTATTTATTTTAACAAAGTATAAATGAATGCTTTGTTATTTATTCTAAAATCTACCAGATAAAACTAAACCTTCTGCAAGAGTAACAATTTTTTTTTTTTTTTTTTTTTTTTTTTAACGTCTGACTATTGTGCACACTTGGGCTAATGCAGACGATGGGATGATTTATAGCGTATGAAAATGCCAAGCCCTCGCCGGGAATCGAACCTGGTTCTCGGGATGAAAGTCTAGTATGCTATCCACTAGGCCACCGAGGCGGTTTAACAAATAAATTAAGCTAGCGTTGAAGGAAAATATATTTTCCTTGTCAAAATTCTGAAAACTATAGACATTTAACAATTATGGGACCAGAATTAAAATTGCATAACAGGAAGTCAGCAGACATGATGTTAGCTTTATAAGTGTCAAAAAGAATAGGTCAGCAAGAATAAAGTAAATAATGGACAGAAATTGCACTATTTGGAAGTAGACTCCTTAAGGATCTTGCACAAGAAGAAAGTGATTATGTATATTAAATTTAAGAGAAATATAAAATTTCTAAGAGTAATTACTTATATTTTCTCCTACAAACTAACCTCATTTATTAAGAAAAAAATGCTTGGTTCTTTGAAGGCTTTGCTGCATCCACACACATCTGCAGAAACATATTAAAAAGTGGGAGTATATGTTCCCATGTAAGTGGGGAAATTTTCATATAAAGGAAGGAACTTCAGTAAAGTTTTGATTTGGTTTCTTACAGTAAATTTGTCTTCATAGTAGAATAGATTGTTGTGTTTTGTTTACAACACAATTTAATTTTCCAAAAAATAAATGTATGATTGTAAACAAGAGTAAGTTAATAAAAGTATGGCTGGGTTTTAAGTTAAAGAAAACATTTACAAACTATGAGCTTTTATTAATGTTTTGACCCTATTCCTTAATAACTAAATAGTATATACCTCAGATTTATTAATAATACTAAGTATTCTAGCATGGAAGTACCTTCACACCATGTTAAGTTTGATGTGAACTTAAAAGTATGAATGGATGGGTGCATTGGGTTAGAATTTTTGAATACTTTACTAAGACTATGTGAATATATTAATGATTCTGACCAGTTCAATATACATATGTGTGAACTGATGTGAATGGATTTATTAATGAATGCACTATATTCCAGTTAGTGAACTGCCTGCACAAGAATTTCTCATGCATGTAGGGAAATTCCCCTCTAGCTCCCCCCCAACAGTCCAGTTACACACAATCTGCCAATCTGAATCTACAAACTTTTATTAGCGATAGTGAAGGGAAAGGAGGAAACTATGGTAAGAAAGTAGGGATTTGACCTCTCACTCACACATTTTTTTCTCTCTGTCCCACTGGTGTTCTTAGCAGACCGTTTTTAAGCGGCTGACGTAAACATATAAAAATGCAAAGTCTATTGTGGAAGGTCTAACAATGAAAGGAAACAAAGGGTTTTAAAGACTTAAATTATCAACAGGTAAACAACTACCTATTGTGTCAATAAATCATTATATACAAGTTTTACAGACAATTTTATTTTATTATTATTTTTTTTTTAACGTCCGATTATTATGCACACTTGGACTAATGCAGACGATGAGATGATTTATAGCGTATGAAAATGCCAAGCCCTGGCCAGGAATCGAACCCGGGTCCTCGAGGTGAAAGCCTAGTACACTATCAACTAGGCCTATTATTATATTATAAACAAAAGTTTGAATTATAATACAGTAATTATCCAATTAAATAATTTTGTTTGGTTTAAGGAGAATTATTTTGATAAACAAATAAATGCTATTTAATAAGTAAAGCAATGTAATAATAATAAAAGAAATTATGTTTAAAAGAACTTGAAAAATATAAACTATTGACATAATTTACAAGAAGTATGTGTCCAGGAATTTGACAACATAGATTATAATATATATATAGTGTATAGGTGTAATTAAAAATTATTTTTTTTCTATGTGTAAATAATTATGTACTTTGCCCTTATCCATTATGTAAAATGTAAACCATATATTACTGTCCATCTTATAAGACATACTATAAATGTTTTCGTAGCGGTAAAAAAAAAAAAATGTGGAAAGCATTTTTGTATTACAGTACTGTTTTATATCATAGAATAACATTTTTAAATTCTCTATGACTATCAACATTGGCAAGAACTCTGTTTTGTTAGGTCAAGTACTATCAATGGTCCTATCCATATGAATGTATTTTCTATGTTTCGTTTCGTGTTGAATTTTCCTTTTCCGGTCTACCATCTTGTGAGAGTTTTACACGAGGTTGCTACCACAATGCAGAAAGCAAAGGTAATACAGATTTTTGTTTATTTTGATAATTTTAATACTATCTTTTGAAATATTTGTATATATTATTAGAAAAATGTTTTTGTTACAGCAAACGAAGGAGCCAATTCAGTGTGTTCAAGTCTTTGGCAGAAAAGTGAGTAGTAGGCTAAGTTAGGCCAAGCATTCATACTATTTGTTGGCTCTAGACAATTTAGATTAATAAACAAATTAGTAGCTTATTTTTTCCTTTTATAATTACTGGATTTAAAGGTTACAAAAGTGATATATTGATTACAAATTTAAATAGGTATACAATAATTGGTTGATTTAAGTACAATGCAAAAGCAGCATTCGTGAATGTTACATTAAACCAGCGTTGTCAATATTCCTTTTTTTTTGCAAGAACACTTTATTTTATGCTTACTAGTAATAGCAAAAGGCATAAAAGTTCAGAAACTACGGGAAGTTCGGAAAAAAGTCGAAAAAGTGACTCACATAACCTCAAAGTCACTCCCGCCCGAAACTAAGTAACGTGTTATTCATTGCTAAAACGATTAATTAAATACGTGTTATCAATAATGAAAACGAAAGAAACTTTTTTTAAAAATATTTAGGAACCTGATACAGTTTTGTATAAAAATAGAATTGTGTAAATAACCTAACACGGCTTTGTAAAGTAGATGAAAAAAACATGGACACTACTGGGTGATAAACAGCAATAACGTCACATATTATGTAGTACATCTAGCATGCTCATGCGATGTAAATGGCAGGGACTTTACAATATAGTTCCATTAAAAATAGCGTAACATTGTAAGGCAGTGTAGGTTATTTTCAGGTAGTGATTTTTGGGTATTTATGGACAGGGTAGCATGTCCTGTTAGTGATTTTTGAATATTGTTTTGTTTTATTTCATAACTTTTTATCTGATGAACAAATATTCATGTGCGCAAATATTTTTTTTAAAGAATAAATCCGATTTTAAGCCCAATTTTACGGATATTCACACAATGTTACTGTTTACATTGCATTGAAGGTACTACTATTCATTCTCTGATTTACTGGATATGCACATTCTTGTTATCTACATGTATTTACTGCTCATGCGCGATACAAAATCTACCTGGCATTACTAAATTTTATGATTTATTACTTTATTTGTGCTTGTTAATAAAACATCATTAAAATGGCCGCTATTATTTGTGAACTTCGTGATTTGCCTTTATTTTGAGTCTTTAGGTTGAAATTACGGTCGTGTTGTCAATTTTCTTATTAACCATAGCCTCTTTAAAGAATCATTCGTGTTCGAAATGCGGCAATATTTATGTTATTAATAAAGAAAAATTATCGTTTTATTGCTATTGTTGTGCAGATGTACGACTGAAGCAAAAACCGTCGTCAAGTTTTTTTCACGCTCCATCGTGTTAGGCTCAACAACCGTGTCAGTTAGGTTATTAGTATTAAAAAAAAGGTTTTTTTCACACATTACCATGTTAGATCTAACAATCATGTCAGGTTATGGAGTATTTGTTAAAGAAAAAAAATAAAGTTTTTTATCACTCAAAACCCATGTTAGACATATTTTTTAGAAATTTTGAAGTAATGTTAGTCACTTTTATTTTCAATTGTTATCGTAATTCTTGTGGTTTCTGCACTTTTATATTTTGGATTATTGCTTTTGGGCAAAATAAAGCATTTTAGTAAAAAAAAAAAAAAACGAAAAATCCTTTGACATGCTACATTGCATATTTATCATTTTGTGTTTTATTTTATGCCTTATTATCTAATTAACATTCACCCACATAAAATAATTTTTTTGAAGGTTACTTATAGTTTTAGGGTTTTTTTTTGGAACTATATTGTGATGTTTACATTGTATTAAACATTTTAAACTTCATACACGGATTTACTGATCATGCCCTTTATTATTAACTTTTTTTTAATGGTTTTTTTTATCACCAACAACCCTGTTAGATTCACCACTCAACATCCGTGTTAGTTGAATATTTAAAAAAAAAGTTTTTAATCATTTTAGAGATCTAAAACACATTACCTAATTTTATATGCTAGCAATTTTGAGGTTATGTGGGTCATTCTTATATTTTGGATTTTTGCTTCTGGACATGCAAGAAAGCGTTTGTGAAAAATTGAAAATAATCTATACTGCATGTTTACCAGTTGTAAGTTATCATAACAAATTTAATCTTCCGCAGGTGAATATCTCTTAATTTAATAATAAAGTACTTATTGAATAAGTACATTAAAATAAAAGGAAAAAAATTTAATCATTACTTTGGTAAAACTGGTTTAATGTCATGAATATTGTGGTATTTTCTTTTAGCCTATATTACAGTAAACTATTTTGTTTGCAAAGTACCATAAACTACTATCTTGCAGGCTTACTTGCTACTTATAGTGCTTATACAGTGTGGTTAATATAGCCTAAGATCTATTTTAAATGAGTGGGTTGCTATTTTTGAATTTTTGGGACTTGTACTAAAATTTAGTACAAAACTGAAAGCTTAGGAACTTTTGTCAATTTTGGTAATTTTTGCACTAAAATGCTTCATTACGTGCTCAACATTATATCCAAGATGTTAAAGAGCGGAAACAACGGAAAGTGAAAATAAAAGTAGCAAACATAACCTTAAAATGATTACTGTGCGAGGGTGAGAAACATGTTTTTAATCGCTAAAACATTAAATATAATAATTTATCGCGTATTATTAATTAAATATTTGTTATTTAATTTAATGAAAAAATATAGCTATTTTTTTATAAAAAAGAACAACCTAACTCAACTTGGCTATTTTGTGTTTAATGAAATGTTTGTTACCAATAATGAAAATAACATGGTAATCTTGTTGTTTTCGAATGTGGTCAAAGTAAATGGAGTTAATGATGAATCTCAGATTTTTTTTTTTTTCAACGTCCGACTATTGTGCACACTTGGGCTAATGCAGACGATGGGATGATTTGTAACATATGAAAATGCCAAGCCCTCGCCGGGAAGCAAACCCGGGTCCTCGGTGTTCCTCTTGTTAAACACAGTGTGGTGTGTTAGCCTTTTGAACAGATCGGGAAAAATTTACTGTGGTCCCAATGTAAGGGATGCATTTTTAAGATATCTAATAAAAAAGATATTAAAGATATTAAGGGTATACATATACTTTTGAAATAAATTTGAAAATCATTTATTGATTATAATGATAATGATTATTGTAAAAATAACATTTATTTATTTAAATATAATTATTAAGAAATAGTATTAGAATTATTTGTAAAATCAAAATAGCAGCTTGTTTTTTCCCTTATTTAATAAAATCATTGAAAATTCAATGATTTCTAGAATTTTTGGTAGCAAAATCTTTTATTAACGTAGAAAAATCTACCAACCACAATTCTGTTTAAAATTATTTACTAGGTCAAATATCAGTTTGAAAACATGCAGTATGGTGGACGCTTAAAAGCATAAGCAAGTACTAGAAATTAGCATGTTTGCTTATATATTTATTTTAAGATTGCAACAGGATAAATGTGTTAAAAAGTGGGCTACAGCCCGCTTGCCACTTAGAGAGAGTTTTAAGTGGACTATAGTTCGCTCTCCCCTTACAGGGTTTTAAGGATAACTTTTAGTTTGGTGGCCGCCACCGTATAAACTGTGATCGTGTCCCCTAAGAACGCTTGTTAAAACGACGCTAGAGATGCTATCCCCTCCAACCTACGTCTCACAGCCAATAGAGCTTCCTTTGATGAAGCAAAAGTATAAGACCGTGAAGTTAACATTTAATTTTTTTTATGGTGGAAAATCAAATGCAATTTGCATTTAGCATCATTGCATTCCATTCATTTTAGGATTCATTAAATAATTTTTATTTGGATTGATAACTTTAAAAACCTATACAGTGCCGCCCGACTTTGCCCTCCCCAAAAGCCGGCACTGGTTAAACATTTACTAAAAAGAAAAAGAAAACGTACAAAATTTTAGGGTGTGTAATAAAAAAATGCCTAAGTGTAATGCTTGTATAAAAATTATGATATTGTTACTAAATATTTTATTTTATAATTTTGTTTAAAATAATGTACTGCTTTAATTAAGATAGGTTTATTGTTTTTATGTTTTAACATCTAAAGATCGATTTAAAAAAAAATTTACTGTTCATCAACTTTTGTATCCTCAAAAAATTATATTCAGGAGTTTATTTTAAATAAAAAAATCTTGGATATCGGTAGTCACGCTATTTTCCATATTAACCATGTATTATGGTGTAACTTTGCCCAAAGCTTTATGTTATTTTTTTATTTCAATGTGGAAGTAAAGTACAGTAGACACTCTAGACAGTGTTTATTTAGCTTGCTGTAGCCAAAATTGTACTAGCCATATGAAAAACATTGATCAATATAATTATAATTGCATTTTGATGGCTTTGAAAAGACGTAATTGCAGAACCAGTATTTTGATGTAAATCTGCAGAATAATGAAATAGTTCTCTTAATAATAGCAGATAGCTTATTTGAATAGTCGTTTGTTGTACTAAGCACAATTCCAGACTAATAATAAAGAAATCATTTCCTCATTTATGCAATGTAAAAATTTAAAACATCAAAATTACCAAATGATGAATTGTTTTTCCGAAGATGACAAGTTGTGAAATAAAATCGGTTCTGATGGTAATGTTATATAAGCTACTATTTTAATATAGATCTACTTATTATCAGGGTTTTACAAATCTTTGTTAATTTAGAACCCTATCTGCATGCCCTTCTTTATTGAATTATGACAATGCTAGCATCAAATAAGTTTAACCCTTAGAGCCACACGTTTATTTTTTAATTAAATGGAAATGGATAATAAAACAGAAGTAGCTTAAACATTGCTAAACAGGCCAACTTGGAATCTGTTATTGGTATATTTAGGCATGCCTCTTTAATTATGTATCAATACAAAGAGGAATGTAAATATTAGTACCAAGAATACATTGGAAGAAAAGTATCAGTATGAGAAGATAATGGTCCTTTATATGAAGTTTTCGTTAACTATGCAATACCTATGAATTTACAACCACAATTAGTTTTATATTATGTCATATTTTATGGAAGAATTGTATATTAAAACAATATTGTTTGTAAAAAGTAAAGATTAAATATAATGGTTACAGTAAATAATAATTATTTTTAAGACAATAATGAACAATATGGTACAAGTAAAAAATTAAAGAAGTACATAATATTGTCAATTGATTTTGGATTTAACCTGCTAGAGCCTAAATTATTTTTATGTAACCAATATTTTTAAATCATTATTTCTGGATTCAGAGTGCCTAGAATAAACCATCTATTTAATTGTCATAATTTTAATGGTTTTGGTTTAGACTTTATAATTGATGTAGGGTATTTAAGATAGCCTATAATAGTTATAGTTTAGAAATGTTTATTTTTTTTATCGAATAGCCCATTTAGAGGGCACGCTTAATCAACTTATTAGCTAGCCATGCTTCCTTCATTTTCCTTGAGTGGTTTTCTCTGTCCTCTTGCGTCCACTCTCTTTCTCTCCTGCATGTGGGTCTTTTACTCTCCCGCAACTCAAATTGCCGTATTGTACTTCTGAATATTGCTCTGTCTCCTATAATTTTGAGTCTATTGTGTTGTTTGCCAGGTCCTTATCTATCTTTGTGAACCAGGTTATCTTTTTCCTGTGCTTGTTTAATATTGTGAAGATCTGTTTAGTTAGTTGGGTATTCTCCATTCTGTATATGTGTCCGTAGAATTAGTCTTCTTTTCCTGAATTGTTTTCTTTCCTGTTATTGTTTCTATTTTGGAATAAAGCTCTCCATTTGACCTCTGTTTATATTCTAACCCTGTGTTACTCTTTGGACCTAATATTTTCCGTAAAATCCTTCTCTCCATCTTTCCAATTTTCTCTACTTCCTGAGCTGTATGCAGTTTAAGTGTTTCCACCGCGTAGAGGACTGCTGGCCTAACTACCGTTTGGTAGTGCCTTAGTTTGGTGTTCCAGGATAGGGATTTTTTGTTGTATATGTTTTTCGTGAAAAAGTACACTTTTTCCTGTTTTCTAGTGTTATTTTATCGCTATTGTTTTGTATAATGTTTATTTTATTATTAACAAAATAATAGTATAACTATAAATAGAATAGCACAAGTTTTAAAGATGGCTATAATGATCACATTGACAGTGAACAGAAAATGTGTTATCTAGTGTTTGCTTTTGTTTGCAACCATTTCTCAAGTGTCGTTGGAGGGTGTGATTTGATACTGATACTCCGATTCTGCAAGCAAAGTATCGATACTGAGTAGTATTGAAATGACCTTATGCTTTACAACTGTGGCTGTTGTACATAAACATAACTTTTGTATCAAAAGGTTTTGATTTTAATATTTAATGATACTGTCAATGATAGTGAAATGTGTTTGTATATGTGGGCTACCTACATTAATATTTTTTTCAAACATCATTTACTGGCAGTAGTCTAAATATACAATAACATTTTAAAAATAGATTAAAAATAGATCTTTTAAAATTAAATGCAAAATTAGTAGATTACCAAATGATGAATTGTTTTTCCGAAGATGATAAATTTCATGAAATAAAACCAGTTCTGATGGTAGTGTTATAAAGTTTTAGGTGATATGTAAGAATATTTGTTATTTTAATTTAATTTATTTTTTTAATTGTCACTAGGCTCCCAATCCAAATTTTTAAATTTTCTTGATAAGTTTTGTTTTATATTTTCAAGAAAAGTGCTACTGCGGTAGCATACTGCAAACGAGGAAATGGAAACCTTAGAGTTAACGGAAGACCTTTAGAGATGGTAGAGCCAAGAGTTCTGCAGTACAAACTTCAGGAACCTATTCTTCTGTTGGGCAAAGTGAGTTGTTTGAGAGGATTATGTAAAATACAGTATGATTAAAAATCTTGTGTACAGATCTTCTACAGATATTTTATGATACAGTTAGTTTCTATAAAAGTATACTTCTTACTTATTGCTATAACATATTTTATGATACAATTAGTTTCTATAAAAGTATACTTCTTACTTATTGCTATAACTTGCATCTTCTGTGGTAGTTTTGGCGATCTTCATCTATATGGCTTACTCCTATTAATAATACTCGTATAATGTAGGGAAACAAGCTCTGGGTAACTCAGCTTATGTTACATTTAATATTTTGAATAGAAAAAATACCTATATAATTTTTTCTAGTACAAAAGAAACGAAATCGACAAACGGAGAACATTTAACTGTACTTCTTGCAAGCTTTTCTTCTTCTACAGTTTCGGTACAAAAATAGAATTAAAGCAGTCCTGCTCAAATTCTTAAAAGTTAGAGATTCAGGTGTTGACACGCCATTAGGAAAATTAAAGCAGTAGCAGATGATAAAACTGATCAATATCACTTTTGTAATTGATGGTGATGATTCTTTGTGAAAGAACCATCATAGTTCTTTAATATATATTTTGCTATTAATATTGCTCAGTAGAAAAAGAGCGTACTAAGAAGTGTTTTAAATAATTTCAGTATGTACTGTCAGGTGAACATTTCGAGATGGCATGGATTGTGTTCTCATCTTCTCTATTCTTTGTATAATGTAGGGAAACAAGCTCTGGGTAACTCAGCTTATGTTACATTTAATATTTTTGAATAGAAAAAATACCTATATAATTTTTTGTACAAACGAAATCGTTTTGTACTTCAGTTTCCCAAAATTCTTAAAAAGTTATGGTGTTGACACGTCATTAGGAAAATTAAAAGCAGATGGCCAGTTTCTAGAACAACATTAATTGCTAGTCGAAGACTAAACATTTTTTAGTTTAATTTCCAATCGCAAGTTCCCATTGGTAAGTTAAATATTTTAATTTGTAGATTAATTACTTTTCCATTTTACAAAATAAACGTCAAAGTTTAATTTGTGACTTTGTTGTGCTGTTATTTTATTTTAATTATGATTTAACTAGTTTCAAAAAAATGTGTAAATGGTTTTATTTGAATTTTTAACTTTTATTCATTGTATATTTTTATTGTTAACGATTTTTTCCAATTTTATTTATTGACATTAACAGCATAACCTATAGATTAACTTGTAGCCTTATTTGCAATGCGTTCATGAGTATAAAAATTATGATATTAGTTCAGATGAAGAATGAATAGAAGTAATTGAGTTATTTAAGTAGTAGGGCTTCAATTTCATTTCATTATTTTTGAATTAATTCAAAATTAGATTTAGTATCAGTAAAGAATGTGCTGTTTACATTTTAAACCTAATTTCAAAGTATCTGTTCCAAAACACTGCTGCTAGGAGTGTGCCCAAACAATAGACTACAGTACTCAAAAATTTATGTATGGCACATTGTAAACAGTTAATATAACCTAAAACTTAGTTGTTTGAAAACAAATGTGGCCATTTTCCTCCAGTTAATATTTATTTGAA
Organism: Callitettix versicolor; assembly: GCA_022606455.1. NCBI lineage: Eukaryota > Metazoa > Arthropoda > Insecta > Hemiptera > Cercopidae > Callitettix > Callitettix versicolor. The sequence goes on from CM040185.1 coordinate 1,954,584, forward strand.
GTTAATGAAATGCATTTACTATTGCAGCATTAAGTAAATGTTCTAGAAATGCGTCTGTGTAAGTGTGGCAGCATATTCTGGTTGCAAATGCCGAACACACAACCGATGGAATCCACAGTTGTAACTGTACTACCATACACCCATTTAAAAGACATTCTGCCAGGCCTAGGTACTTTAAATGCCCTTGTGTTACAAAATTAAGTTGGAAGATTAAACGTGTAACAAGCTTTATTGTTTTTTGCAGGATCGTTTCTCAGGAGTAGACATCAGAGTCCGAGTAAATGGCGGTGGACATGTTGCACAGATTTATGCCATCCGACAGTCTATTTCTAAAGCGCTAGTTGCTTATTATCAGAAATGTGAGTTTATTATACAAACAGTTCAACTTGCAATAATAGTTTGGTTTTTGTAATGGATGTAAGCACAGAATTGCTGGAAAGTTCTTTACTAGAACTGTGCACTATTACAAAATCAAAACTACAATACTCGTAGGTTAATTTAAAATCACAATTTTGCTATTATTGTGACAAGCAAGGTTTATTCATAACATGCATTAAAGGAGACTCATTTTCATGGTAATATTTTTAAAGTTGTCATTGCACAAGGCTTACTTATTTATATATCTGACAACTAACCTAATTGTTATTAGATGGGTTACTAGTTAATAAAAAAGTATTAAAACGTTTATATATAGATACGAGCCATTTCCAGTAGTTTTGTTCTCATGTGAGAATAATGTTTCATGGGAAAGGTGTCCCGTCTATTATAGGGGTTGGGAAAAAATTTGTTTTAAAAAGTCACATGCATTTAATATAAAGCTGGTTTTCACAAAACATTAATTTTATTTATATATATATATATATATATATATATATATCTTATGATAAAATAAAATGTATATTACAGTATTGTGTGTAATATTGAAGAATGACATTGACTAAACGTGTTCTGAATATATATAGTGTGTATTTTACTACACCACTTGGTCTAAATCAGCTGCACTGTATACATAAAAATAGGTTTAAGAAAATTTTTAAACTAATAGTATACTATACACAATAATTTTAAGGCAAATTTATCAAATTTAAAATCAAATTAATATGCTTTAATCATAAATTTAAAACATTCGAAAATTTTAAGTTAAAAAAATTACTTTTACACACACTAAAACAAACCACAAGAGGAAATCACTCAAAACACATACGTAGGTCTAAGCACAAAATATGTTGTGCAGATCGTTTCGTTAGGCAAGTTTTGTCAAACGTGGGAGTTTTGTTTATTTCCTCAGGGCATTTCTTTCACACACAGAGGACCAGTTGACAGTTGTAATTTGTTCTTTGGTTGAAGTAAACCAAAACAATACAATGTGTCTTCCCTTAGTTGTAATGCATCAATGAACTCCATGTGTTCGCCAAGGTGACGTATTGTCAGACATGCTGAGGACACAAGCTCCACACTGCAAGGCAATGAAAAATGCATTGTCGTATTGTCTTCTTAGTGTGTATTTAGTTTATTTTTGGGGAATTTTAATTTTATACTTCAAAGAGCATTATTATTATAAAAATCTATTATCAAGTAATTCTTTAACTGTAGTTATATGAGTATGTACGTAAACAGAATAAGCTATACGATTTCACAAAGATATTGAATTTTGTAAATTTACTTGTCTTTGAATTTCATTTATTCTTAGCATGAATAATTATATACATCAGTTATATTTTGTAACAATAATAATAATCTCAATTTTTTTAGAAGCTAGATAGATATAATAGACTTGGCATAAAATGAAAGTATTAGGTTAGTGATTTTATTTTTAAAAAAGTGTAAAAAATAAATACTAAACAAAAATAAATGTTTAAAGAAAACAATACCTCACCAAATACACAAAACAATAACCTAACCTAACCAAACACAAACACAATTATCAATAACAGTTACAAAACTGATTGTCAGTACTGCTGATGCGCTAGTGACATCATATGCATTGCTGACTGCTGCGCTTGTACTACTGTGTATGCTAGTTACTGTGGAATAACTTAACATATTTCAAGCAATTTACCTCATTTTTATTAGAATCTGAAACTGCTACCATATCACTTTCAGGGTAGTTATAAAGATTTTTTTTTTTTTTTTTCGGCGAAAAACCGTTAAGGTTATCATCGCCGTCATGCTAAATGAAAATATATATAAAAAAAAGGAATTAACAAAATTTATTTATATATATAAATAAAACTACAACAAACTATATTTGTAAAAATAAATTTAACAAAATTTAAGTAGCAGGTATAACTATATTAATAATAAATACTTAAGAACTAAATAACAATTAATAATGAATAAGATTTAACAACAATTCGTAAAGGTATATAAAAACATAACAGAAATAAATTTATATAGATAAAATAAATAAATAATATAACACAAGAAATAACAACTATTTAAATTAAATTTTATTTAAAACATTCAGCCGATGAAGGAATTCTAGAACCCGGTCAACGGCCGAGGCACTATCTCCCAACATCGTCTGCAAACAGTTGCTCAGACCACACATAACACGCACATTTTGAAAACCATCACAATCGAGCAGTATATGTTTAATTGTGATGGTTTCCCTACAGAATTCGCATTCAGGTGGGTCCCCGCGTTCCATCAGAAATCCATGCGTTAACATGGAGTGACCAATGCGAAGGCGGGTGATCACCACCTCTTCTCTGCAACTTGCACTTATTGACGACCCCCAAGGACGAACTGTACTTTTGATTACCCTCAATTTATTACTGCTTGTAGCTGCCCATTCATTTTCCCACTGTAGATGAATTAAATGTTTTACGTGACAAAGAAAGTCAGACACGATTACACGTTGAGTGCATGGCGGAAGAAAAGTTGCTTCCTTTGCCGCATTATCCGCTACAGTGTTTCCAAATATTCCACAGTGACCAGGAATCCAGATAAATGATACTCTTGCACCTCGTAGTTCAAGTCTATGGACAGAGCACAGAATATCTTGAACCAGAGGGTTTACCGAATATGTATCCCGGATTGTGCCTGGAGGGCACTTTTTGAAACAGAACAAACTACGAAATGCAAACTATCGAATTCAATAGTGTTCAGAGCCTTTAAGATGGCAAAGAGTTCGGCCGTAAAGACACTACAAATTGAGGGTAATCCATACCTATATGTTTCGTCCAGTGAATAAAACGCGCACCCAACATTATCATCCATCTTTGAACCATCTGTGAAAATAAGTTTAGCAGATGGATATGAATTAGTCAGTCGAGAAAACTCACGTTGATACACAATGTTAGGAGTGTTGTCTTTCAGGTATGTATACAAGGAGAAATCAAAGGTCGGCATATTGATTATCCATGGAGGGACAAGACAAAAGGACCTTTCAAACATTGGGGGTAGTTCAATACGCAAGTCTTCAAAAACACGGGTTGTTCTAATGCCAACAGGGGCTGTAGCGTGCGGTCAGGATTCATAATGTTGGAACAACTGATTATGGAAAACGATATCATAAGCGGGATGCAATGGTTTACATAATATGTTACAAACGTAACTTAATTGTAACTGCTGTCTCCGACGAGAGAGTGATGGTTCACCAGTATCGGCGAGAATACTCACGACGGGACTTGAACGGAAAGCACCAGAAACAAGACGGATTGCTGAGTTATGGACGGGATCTAGTTTCTTTAAAATCGATGGTCTAGCAGATGAATAAACAATGCTGCCATAATCAATTCGTGAACGAATTACGGCACGGTAAAACATCAGCATACAGGTTCTATCAGCACCCCATCGAGATCCACTAAGAACCCTCAACATATCGAAGATTTTATTACATCTTAATTTTAAATCACGCACGTGAGGGCTCCACGAGAGCCTTTCGTCGAGTGTTAGACCCAAGAATCGAACGGATGGAGAAGTCTGCAGCTGTATACCATCAAGATATAACGACGGAGCCTGGATCTGTCTACGGCGACTGAAAGCAATACACTGAGTTTTAGCAGCGGAGAATTTAAATCCAGTAGTTCTCGTCCAGGTCTGCAACCTATTTATTACCAGCTGAAGGGTTCTTTCAGCTGTTGCCATGTTCCTGGTGCTTACGTAAATAGCAAAAAAGAGTCTACACAAAGAGACAACATCTGACAGGGGACCTGATAGCGTTAGACGTTATGCTATTGATTGCAATAGCAAACAGAGTAACACTAAGTACACTCCCCTGTGGAACACCATTCTCTAAGTAGAAGCGATCTGATAGCGTACTACCAAGGCGTACTGATAGCGTACTACTCAAATATACGGTTATATATCTCGAGGAGAGAAAGCCTACCTGACGTTGGAAGAATTTTAATCATGGAGTAAACAAGGTTGTCAGGACCGGGAGCTGAATCTCTAGTAGACGATAGTGCAGATTCTAGCTCATGCAAAGTAAACAAACTATTCAAAGGAGATTCACCAGATTTGCCGACGGTGAACGGGACTGCTTCAATTCTATTTTTGTACCGACAAAAGGCACTGCTGTAGGCGGTAGAAGAAGAAAAGCTTGCAAGAGATGACCCTAAAATATTTACAATATCTGAACAATCAGTTAATATTTCTCCGTTTGTTTAAGTCCCATCAATAAATTGGATGCACTACAACCAGAAACAGAACGAAGTTTCTTCCAAACAATAGATGGAGGCGTTGTCCTAGATATTGTTGAGATATATTGAGTCCAAGAATCTTTCCTACTCTGCCTGAAAATTCTACGTGCTTTGGCTCGTAGAACTTTATACCTTTCGAGATTTTCACTTGTCGGACTTTTGTTGAATCTACTAAGAGCTCTTCTACGTTGGCGTATGGCCTCCTTACATTCATCGTTCCACCAAGGGACTGGTGGGTGTGGTGAGGTTTTGGAGATAGTTTCCTCTGCTGCACATAAAATTTGTTTTGTGAAATTGTCTACTACTGCATTGATACACGTATGATATCCAATGTCTGGTGATACGAATCTCTTTGAAAATTCTTCCCAGTTCGCTTTTTTAATAATCCAACGCGGCAAACGTTGATTCATAACAGGGAGGTTACGAAAGGTAATATTAATAGGAGTATGATCGCTGCCATATAGATCAGGTAATACCGACCATTCAAACTTTGTCGCCAAAACTGGACTACAGAATGACAAATCAACAGCTGTCCATCCGCCGGTGGATGCTGCCAGATGTGTGGGTGAACCGTCATTAAGAAGACACAGATCTAAAGTAGACCGTATTCTCTCGTTACGTATTCCTTTTGAGTTGCAGGATAACGAACCCCAGGATGTATGATGGGCGTTAAAATCGCCTACTAGTAGGACCGGCGGTGGCAACTGGGATATCAAATCATATATTTCATAATTTTGAAACTTATAGCTCGGCGGCAGGTACAGGCTACAGATAGTAAGTCTGAATGGAACGGTAGTCTGAACGGCAACAGCTTGTAGTTGAGTCACTATGTTTACAGGAACCGATGCGATTGAGTCATGAGTCAGGAGGGCGACACCACCCCTGGCTCTTTCTTCAGCGTAGAAATCCGTCCTGAAAACAGAATAACCCCTAAAGTTGAAAATGTGAGATTCGTGAAGGTGCGTTTCTTGAAGGCATATTATTAAAGGAGACGAATCTCTCACAAGAACTTTTAGGTCTTCAATATGGCTTCTTACTCCATTAATATTCCATTGTATGATATTATTTTTCATTCAAATTGCAGGCATTGAATTATACATAAATGATTAATTTATTATAGGATTCGATTTACTTTCTTCAGGTAATAATTTTGATGTATTATATTCTACAGACATCGAATCACTACTGTGACTGATGTCAGAGTCGGATGATTTTTTGGATTTGATTTGTGGAGGTTTAGCAGTGGGACCTCCTTTAAGACTTTTTCCTATTTTTTTAACAGGTTTGTTTCCTGCAATGTTAGAAATTTTATTTTTTTCCCCAACTGACGGGAGGAGCAGTATTCGCTTTCTTTTTTAAAAAATACTCAAGGCCAGGAGGGATCTTCTTGTCAACAGGCTTAAGTACCTGTGACTTTGACAGAAGAGGTTTTTTTTGTACAGCCTTTTTTGTAGTCTGACTTTTATCGGTTAAAGTTTTTACTGTATCAGGACTATGTGAAACTGAAGACACAGTCTTCTCTGGTGCAGAAGCAGAAGCAGGAGCAGAACCAGAGGAAAACAGGGCTAGCAGTTTAGCTATCTGATCAGTCAATGCTTTAACAGTTTTTGAGAGCTCGTTACAATTAGCACAGGATGACTGCTTAGAGCTTGATGAAGCAGTAGCAGCAGCAAATGATTTGCCTTCCACTGGAGATTGGGAAACCTTAAAAACCTTTTTCACATCTGAAAAGGATAGTTTATCCTTTGCCATTATTGTGAGGATAGCTTTTTCTTCCTTAAATTTAGGGCAGTTGAACGATCTAGCTGGGTGATCGCCCCACAATTCGAGCACTTGGTGTCATTTGTGCATCCATCACTGCTATGGCCTTTACTTCCACACTGGCCACATACCTCCGGCTTTGTACAAGAAGAACTCATATGTCCAAAGCACTGACATTTGAAGCAACGCCGAGGGTTCGAACATATGGTCGCACTGAAAGCCGCTGGTATCCGGCATAAATAAATTCAGGTAGTGTAGGTTTCCCAAAGGTTAGTATCAACGAGGGAGTTGATACCTTCTGCCCATTTATGCTGCGCATTATGCGTGTCACGTCAATCACGGACTCCGATGCTAGTGCCGTTTTATCTCCTCGAGACTTACATGTAAAAGATCTCTACATGTAATAACCCCCTTCGCTGAGTTCAAAGACCTGTGGGGTACCACAGATACCTTGACCAGGTCGAAGAAGGAGGTCATTTTCATCAACGAGCAGCTCTGTTTCTCATTTTTAGTTTCCACTAATAATGTTCCATTCTGTAACTTCTTAATAGAAGCTACAGAACCTGCTCTACCCGAAATCGCCTTATGTATAAGGAAGGGCGACGTCTTTGACAGATCTGCCCCTTCCTCCTGGTTGCTAAACACTAAAAGTTTTGGAGTTGGTAGTTCTGAAATTGAAGCTACCAACGATTCTACATCATGATTAACTGAACTGGTAGACTCATCAGATACAGTTGAACGATGTCTCTTCAACGAAATTTTGGCGTTTTTTGTTATTTCATCCATAGTTTGTTTTACCGAGCGATTCATGAACGAAGATGTTTCGAACAACTGGCACAGGGTGCACCCAGACGACCACCAGCAGCCCAGGATACTCGAACTAAAGCGAGAATCCCCAATAAAAAAAAAAAAAAAAAATTGGGGGGGGACCTCCAGATATCCTGGAGCCAAAATACATGGTCTGTCAGCACTCCAGAATATTTTAGGAATGGGTTCCGGTACACAGTTACGGTTCCCCAAACCCAAGTACCACTGGCAGCCGCCCTCTATGAACTCACAGAATGCAACCACTTGTTTCGATAGACTCAGCTATGGGCTCCGACACCCATAACTCAACATTCATGTGCTTCTCAGGGGCTCACTCCTTGTGAGTTCGGGTTTGGCGGACCCGAGGTTTCCTGAGCTGGATCTCATTTTACTTCAACTTGTCTTGGATGAGATCCCTTTTCTTTCTTCTTTCCTAATGGGTACTAAGCCTTTTTTCCGACACCAATGCTGTTAGGTTTTCGAAGGCTAGGGGTCTCTAATCTACTCTTGTTTCTCTTTTTCGGATCTCTATTCCGCCTTCAAAATAAAACAATCATCAGCAATGGATACAAAACATACGGAAGTAATTACCCCAGGTGGTACACCAGGAACTCTGGTTAATCCATCCTCTTCGGAGGCCGGCCCCACGGATTCTGGGGGCCAACTATTGCTTGTGGAAAATCCTTTTTACAAGTAAAAAGGTAATAAGATCTCCAGGAACTAGTGGTCCAAAAGGATTTTCTTTTGAATCAGAAAATAAGGAGCTTAAAGTAAGATTGAGTGAACTAGAGCTCTTGGTTGAACAGTTGAGGAAAGCTGTGTTTGATCTTCAATCTGAAAATGAAATATTAAAAACTGTGCGAGATGGTGCAGTGCAAGAACAGTCTCATGAAGGTGAAAGTATATTACAGCCCGAGACAAAATATCATACAGATGAAGAGGAATTGGCTCAGGAGACTGATTGGATCCTTAAAAAAAGAAGGCCAAATAAAAAGAGGAAAGCGGAAACATCTCCGGAACTATCAAAAAATACCGATAAGAACACCTTGAATAATGTCAATCAACTAAAATTATCAGAAAGATCAGATATCCCAAAAGAGAAACAACCTCCTCCAATAAACATTACTGGTATTATGGAGTATGCTACTTTACAGACCTTGTTACAGTCTGTTCCTGTTATAAAGTACAAAATCACTGCCTATAATAATAATGTTTGGAAAATAAACACTCTAGATGCTGACACTTACAGAACAGTGGTTCACAAATTGAATGAGAGTAAAGTGCAATGGTACACTTACGAAAACAAAAATGAAAGACCCATTAAGGTAATGGCAAGGGGTCTACATGGAACATGTACTAAACAGGACATATTAGACGACCTGCAGCAAAAAGGTCTAAAGATACAGGATGCTGTCAACATAATAAAAAAGGAAAGAATAGAGAACAACCAAGGCGACAGTGTAGTTCACAGAAGAAACCTTCCACTCTTTATGCTAACCTTTGACAACAAAGAAAATGTTGCAAATATTTACAATATTAAAACAATTTTAAATATTGTCGTCAAGATAGAACCACTAAGACGAAATTCTACACTTATACCCCAGTGTAAGCGTTGTCAGGGCTATAACCATACACAAGGCTACTGTAGAAAAGATCCTAGATGTGTTAAGTGTGGAGGAAAACATATGACAAATGCCTGCACATTGAATAGGACGAGTAAGCCAAGGTGCGTAAACTGCAACGGAGAACATCCGGCGAACTATCGAGGATGTGAGGTGGCTAAAGCATTACAAATGAGAAGAAACAACGCCGAAAAGTTTCAAAACAAAGCGAAAGTACTAGGTTGGATAAAAATAACGCCGGTAATCTACAGCATGCGGTAGCTGGATATGGCAATGAGCAAAGTAAAGAAAAGAAAACTTATGCGCAAATTATACACAGTGATAATGATAACAAGTCGTCAATGAAAACCATCTTAGAACTACTGAATGAGCAAAAGCATACTAATAAGTTGCTCTTCGATAGACTTGATAAACTAGAAAATAATCTCAAGAACAAAAATAACAATGGGAAACGGAAAAAATGAACTTCAAGCTACACCGTAAACAATGATCAAAATGTTAAAAATAGTCACTTGGAATTTAACGGTCTTCTCCAGCATAAGCTGGACTTGGAACCTTTTCTGATTAGTGAACAAATAGATATCTGTTTAATTTCAGAGACACACTTTACAAAACATTCATATCTCAAAATTAAAGGTTACAGTGTATATCATGTAAATCATCCTGCTGATAAGGCAAGGGGTGGTTCTGCTGTAATTGTTAAAAATAGTATCAAGCACTATGAAGAAACTAAAGTACAACTTGAAACGATGCAAGTGACAACCATTAAAGTTCATACTAAAACAAAAATTTTAATATATCAGCCATATACTGTCCACCAAGACATAATCTAAAGAAGATAGACTACATACATCTTTTTTAACATATTAGGCAATCATTTCATTCTTGGAGGTGACTTCAATGCAAAAATACCTTTTGGGGATCACGTCTTACTACCGCTAAAGGCAAAGAGTTGTATGAGGCAGGAAAGGAGTTTAAATGTGACTTCCACTCAACTGGTAAACCAACATATTGGCCATCAGATCCAAGAAAGATACCGGACTTAATTGACTTTTTCGTGGTAAGGGGTGTATCTTGTAACTATATCAATCTCAGTGAAAGTTTTGATTTGGGCTCCGATCATTCTCCGGTAATCTTAACAATAAGTCAGAACATAATACAAAGAGAAGAACCTCCTAGATTATCCAGCAATAGAACCAACTGGATTGGCGTTAGAGAAGAGCTGGGCGAGATTATTAACCTACATGTCTCACTTAAAACACCTGTGCAGCTCGAGGAAGAAGTTGATGTGTTTATTAATAACATACAGCAAGCAGTATGGAACAATACACCTCAGATAATTAAAAGATATAGTAATAACATTACTTACCTGCCTGAAGTTTTGATTTAATTAATGAAAAAGAAAAATGCGCAAAAAATGGCAGCAAGTTCGAGCTCCTAAATTTAAATCTGAATTAAATCGACTCAGCACTAGACTCACAAAGTTACTAAAAACTATTAAAAATGAATCTGTTGCTAAATATCTGGAAAGTCTTGCGGCAGATAGAGACAACAACGAGTCAAGATATGGAAGGCTACAAGATTCATTAAAAGGCCAAAAGTTCAAATGCCACCAGTCAGAAAAAATGACAATACATGGGCTAAGAGTGATAGAGAAAAGGCAGATTTGTTTGCTGAACTCCTAGCTGAGACTTTCAAACCTTTTCCTAGACAGTCAGGCGATGAAAATACTATAGAATCAAATGATCCTGTAGCAAATAAAAATAAGGACGAATCTGAAATTCATAACTATCACATAAAGAACTTATTCATGAAATCAAAACTCTTAAGGGTAAAAAAGCCCCGGTTTACGATCTTATCACAGCGGAGGTTCTAAAGGAATTGCCAAATAATGCCATAAAAAACTTCTTCACTTGGTGAACGCTGCTTTCAGATTAAAGTCGTCCCAAGACAATGGAAGATTGCCGAGGTGATCATGATTCTTAAACCAGGAAAAGATCCTAATGACAAAACTTCAGACCGACCAATTTCACTACTAACAACAATGTCAAAGATTTTTGAGAAACTGCTTTTAAAACGTCTTAAACCAGTCATTGTGGAAAGAAAACTGACTCCTGATCATCAGTTTGGCTTCAGAGACAGGCATTCTACAATTGATCAAGTACACCGAGTTGTACATGTAATAGAAAAAGTCCTGGAAGAATGCAAAATATGTTCGAGTATATTTCTAGACGTTGCCAAAGCATTTGACAAGGTCTGGCACGAAGGATTAATCTTCAAACTTCAGCGTGATCTTCCGAACAATTTCATCACATTCTGGAATCTTACCTGTCAGAGAGATTTTTCAGAGTTAAACATAATGGAGAGTATTCTGAGTTGAGGAATGTATCAGCAGGAGTACCTCAAGGGAGTGTCCTTGGGCCCGTGCTTTACTTGTTGTACACTAGAGACATTCCCCAAGAAGTTGATACAATCACAGCAACCTTTGCAGATGATACAACAATTTTGGCGACAGGAAATACTGTGGAAGAGGCATCGAATAAACTTCAAAGAGCAGTTGATAGAGTTTGCATTTGGATGAAGAAATGGAGATTAAAACTAAATGAATCCAAATCAACCTATGTCAACTTTACAAATAGAAAAATCAACCCAATTCCACTTATAATTAATAACCATGTAGTAACTCCAGAAAATTCTGCTAAGTACTTGGGGATGACACTGGATGCAAAGCTCCACTGGAAAGAACATGTCAAAAGAAAAAGGTTGAATTAAACATGCAATTTAGGAAAATTAACTGGTTGATAGGGAGAAACTCAGATTTAGACCTACAAAATAAACTGCTTCTATACAAGCAAATACTGAAGCCGGTGTGGACCTATGGAATCCAGCTGTGGGGCTGCACAAAAATACAAATGTAAAAGTAATTCAAACTTTCCAGAATAAAGTCCTGCAGAAGTATTGTAAGGGCTCCGTGGTTCAGATTCGCAATGACAGTCTTCATAGGGACCTTAGGATGAAAACTGTCTCAGAAGAAATCAAAAGATTTGCAGAGAAACACAAGCAAAGACTTATACATCACGATAACAAGGAAATAGCTTGCTTATTAGACAACTCTGGCGAGATCCGTCGCTTGAAAAGGACGAAGCCTTTGGAACTTTGCAGTGAGAGTGTATAACTAATCACACATGAACAGAGTGTGTGTTCATCAGGAGTCCATCAGTGGGTGTTACTTCAACAAACAGTGACATTACTATTAAATGTATATTGCTGGATAGGCTTTATTGCCTAGTTGTAATTATGTTAAATAATAAAAAAAAAAAAAAAAAAAAAAATTCATGTGCTTGCCAGACGCCTATAGGCTGCTCGGTCCCAGAACTTATCCCATCATAGGTCCTCGGCAGTGCTAGGCACACATCAGGTTCCACATACTTGGCCCCGCCAAAGGAAACCAAGCAGTATCGCCACTCCCAGACGTAACGGAACAAGTACAGCAAATCCCTAAATGTATGTGTGTGTGTGTAAGGTGTTTAAATCGTAAGTGTAGTGCTGTAAGTGTAAGTGTGTGTTAGACTCGGGGGTCGCGAGGTTCGTCTAGGTCCTCTCAGTAGGTGCAGCTAATCTGCACCCCCCTGCGGGTGTGTATGTGTTTGTGTGAGAGAGTGTGTTTGTGGATGTTGTGTGTATGTGGAGTCAATGAGTGAGAGTAGAATGAGCTAGAGGTATGGTGGGGTCGCTAAGCCCATCTGCTGCTCACGTCAGCTGCCTCCGCCGGCAGTTCTAAAGATAAATATCCTATGCTGTACCAATTGTCGTCAGTGGAGACATAATTCATCTACAATAAATATGTCAATTACGATCAGTGTGGCCACCCAAAAGAAATATGAAAACCATAATTTGGCAAATTTTACTCTTCATATCGTGCCAACATTGTCTATTTAATAGAACGTAAATTTATAATAAATATACAGAAATATTTTCCATTGCAAAGAAATGTCTGCCCACTAAATATGTTTGTGTATCGGAAGAATCTATTAATGGAAGTTTCAAGGTATAACTATTTCTACCCAAGTTTAATAAAATTCTAAATATGCTAATTTAATTGCAATTCTGCCTAACCTATGTCATTTTACAAACTATCTTCAATAAAATTTGCTTATATTAAACTTAAAATGACATTTAAAATACAGTACAAAATATTAACCCTTTTAAGGCCAAGCAGGAAAATAATATTTTATTCTAAAAAGGCCAGGCTATAAATGCCAGTTTTGCCCTGATGTTGATTAAAAACATCACTTAACTAAAAATGCTAGTAGAAACATACTGTTAACATTATTTTTTTCTTAAGAATATGAACTATACTTATAAGTAAAGAAAAAGAATATAAAAAATGTTCAACAATTTTTTTTTTGGGCACAATATGTAAAAATATACTTTATTTAATTTGAATTTTTTGATTTTGAACTAAATAAAGTATATTTTTACATATTGTGCCACTTTATTTAATTTGTTTTTTTTTTGATTTTGATGTTTTTTGATTTTGAACTTCGTTTGCATTAGCCCAAGTGTGCACAATAGTCGGACGTTAAACACAAAAAAAAAAAATTGATTTTAAACTATAATAAGTATATTTGAAAAAATATTTTGAAGTTATTTTCTAATGTAATAATGTATTTTGCACAAAATCTGAAAATTTCAAGAAGATTGGCTGATAAATATATTTTCCAGACCACTTAAACAAAAGTTACATATAGGCGTAATTTGTCCCCAAAGTTGTACAAGTTTACAAATTATTCTACAACTCACAAAAACAAATACTGAAACTAATAGAAACCATACAAATAAAAATTAACACACTATAAATACAATAACATTACCACACACGCTTATTCAAGGACGTAAACAATACGCGACTGACTAAAATGATTCAACTCACAGCCGTCAAACCGAGCATTTCTTGACTTCGTCAAAGTTACAACAATTTTACATAAATATAAAAAACTTTTTGTTCGTTTTAATTATTAAAAACATAATCTGAGATGATTTATTTTCATTGCAAGTAAATTTTAATTAAATACAATGAAGAATAAGCTTGGTATTTACCGAAAAAATAAGCCGATATATCGGCTCATGGCGGTCTAAGGGGTAAACTTAAAATTACATTGAAAATATAGTACAACAGCAACCATCGACCATAGATAATTTTAGATAATTTCAAAACAGTTTTTTATTTGAATGGCATTCGAGAATTCAGGTTACTAATTTACACAATTTTAGTGTTGATTGCGATGGGTGGAGGAATCAGTAAGATAAAATTGTATGTTTTAATATTCGTAAAAAGAATGAATTTTGTTTACAATTTGATATGATTGCCATTTTCAAACAGACTGTTGAACGGATTTTCTTGAATAAGGAACATGTCCAGACATTGCCAAAATCAATGTTTGTTCATTTTGAATCAAATCAAATCAAAATTGTGAACACAAAAAAAAACAAGTTGAGTTATCAGAACATGACTTATTGATCGGAATCATTGTTTATTTCAAGATCCCATGACTGGGTCTTACTATGATAGCACCAATTGAAATTTGAAAAAAAACTCAGAAGTTACATTATATGAAAATTGTAAGTTCTCGTTTATAAGTTACTATAATGGAACATTTTTATATTCTTACATTAGGAAACATTAAACATTACATAACTGTAAAATGTTAAGTTCAGTATTATATGTAATGCTGCTGTATAAACATTAGCACTAATATAATTGCCTTCAAATTAAAATATGTTATAATATGACTAACTATTTTGGAATATGAATATGCTTAAGAAGGAAAATAGATTCTATCTTAACAACCATTATCAAAAATAATCATAAATTAGGCTAGTAACAGTGTTATTTCACATGCATTTTAAATAAGGTTAGAAATTAAATTAGTGGGCTAACACATGCTCACTGTGTCTAACATCGCGGCACTTCCTATTCAACACAAGTAACCTGAGGGAAAGAAAAGGAAATTGCAAAAAAGTTTTTTTTATGTGCAAACACACAAACAAAATAAAAGAAAATATTTGAGTGATGTAAATGCAAAGTTGGAATTTTGTATATAACCTTGATCCCTGCAGGGGGCTGCAGACTAGCTGCACCTATTGAGAGGATTTACACGTCTCTCGCGCTACCCGAGTCTAACACACATTTACACATACAACACTATATTTATGGCTAACACTTCACACTCACACTTACATTTAGGGAGACGATAGTAGCCTCGATGTGCTTTTCGCCTTAAATATATATATATATTTGATTTGAGAGTATCATTCAAAGAATCTTTTTTTAATTAGAGTAAATTTTATTTATAGGTTGTTTTTGCCCGATTCCATGAATAATAAACATAAACTCTTAATTTCAGAATATTTTAAAATTACTTTTATTAATCATATAATGGTTACTTACTGTATTTTAATGTTTCAAAATGGCTATACTTGTGATGCAACAAAGAAGCTTAGTGCTAAATTTCCTGCTTTTGTGCAAAAAAATATTTATTGTTTCGATTGTCAAGGTTCTACTGTAATGTTTTTTTTTTTTTTTTTTAAACTGTAACCTATAAAAGCTTAATGAAATCAGCACTTTATTAAGCTACCTATTTTATTATTATTATTTTAATAGAGCTTTTTGTAAGGAACAATCACTGATAAGTTGCATGAACTGTTGTGTAATTTAATAAAATATGAATTGATACTTTAACAATAAACCTCCCGTATAAAATTAATATCCGTTTAAATAAAAAGGATAGTTTTTTATATTGTCATGCAAATAATTTATGCAATAAGTTTCTTGCAAATAGATCAAGGAGTAAGAAACTGTCATATAGATCATTGTCAAAAAGAAACTGTGATTCATGGTTTGTTAATTTTACCCCAAGTCATTATTTTGTATTTATTTGTAAACTGAGTAAAAATATCTTACTTTGACACTATTATTTGTTACAGATGTTGATGAGGCATCTAAAAAAGAAATTAAGGACATCCTCATACAGTATGACAGGACCCTATTGGTTGCAGATCCTAGACGCTGTGAACCGAAGAAGTTTGGTGGTCCAGGTGCCAGAGCCAGATACCAGAAATCTTACCGTTAAATTCCATTTTATTTTATTATGTTAATAAAAACGGTTTGATAAACCATTCTAGTTTTATAAAAAACCCTATTGATTTTTCCTAGAATTCCTATTAATAACACTTTTAAAGCTTAATAGAATATTAGTACATTTGTGCTGTAGATACAACAGCTATTTTTTTCCGACTTCCAGGGAGCATAAAGGAACGACAAGTGGAAATAAAATAATTTTGTCAAAAAAAAAGTTACCCAAGACATAAGTACTTTTTGACATAATCACCATGAATATTGAGACATTCGTCATACTGTACCATTGTATTCAGTCTAAGTTAGCTTTGACTGTGTCAACACAGGTTAAATAGTCTATCTGCCTTGATCAACCTTCAGCCTCCTTTTGTACTGAATGCAAGGCTGAATGCTAGTTCTGATGAAAGAGAGCTTAGTCGATCTCCCTTTGTAATTAATGTAAAGAATTACAAATTTATCATAATAGAAAACTGCTTTGTATAACAGTATAGTAATCGTTCAAAAAGTAACGAGAATTTTAATTTTTCGAAAAAATATTTATTTATTCTTCTACATTGATGTTGTTGCCTTCAAAATAGTCCCCATTGGAAATTATGCACTTATGCCAGCGCTTCTTCCAATCCTCGAAACACTTCTCAAACTCGATCTTTGAGATAGCCTTTATTTCTTTCAGCAATGCGCTTTTAATGTTATCTACGGCTGTAAAACGACGGCTCTTTATTTTTGGAAATAGGAAAAAGTCACACGGAGCCATGTCTGGCGAATATGGAGGCTGGGGCATCTTTATAATATTGTTTTTGGTCTAAAATTAACGAACAAGCAATGAAGTGTGAGCTGGTGCATTATCGTGGTGCAAAAGCCATGAATTGTTTTTCCACAGATTCGGGCATTTTTTTTTGGATTGCTTCACGCAAACGGCGTTGAATTTGTAGGTAGTACTCCTTATTGACCGTTTCACCTGGTGGCAGGAATTCATGATGCACTATGCCATTAATATCGAAGAACACAGTGAGCATAACCTTCATGTTCGACAGCACTTGGCCGGCGGAGGCAGCTGATGGGTTTGGCGACCCCACCATACCTCTAGCTCATTCTACTCTCTCATTTACTCCACACACCCGCAGGGGGATGCAGACTAGCTGCACCTATTGAGAGGACCTAGACGAACCTCGCGGCACCCGAGTCTAACACACACACTTACAGCACTACATTTACGATTTAAACACCTTACACACACACACACGTACATTTAGGGATTTGCAGTTCTTGTTCCGTTATGTCTGGGAGTGGCAATATTGCTTGGTTTCCTTTGGCTGGGCCAAGTATGTGGAACCTGATGTGTGCCTAGCACTGCCGAGGATCTCTGATGGGACAGGTTCTGGAACCGAGCAGCCTACAGGCGCCTGGCAAGCACATGGGTGTTGGAGCCTATGATTGGGTCTACCGAAACAAATGGTTGCTTTCTGTGAGTACATAGAGGGCGGCTGCCAGTGGTGCTTGGGTTTGGGGAACCGTAACTGTGTACCGGAACCCATTCCTAAAATATTCTGGAGTGCTGACAGACATGTATTTCGGCTCCAGGATATCTGGAGGTCCCCCCCAATTTATTGGGGATTCTCGCTTTTGTTCGAGTATCCTGGGCTGCTGGTGGTCGTTTGGGTGCACCCTGTGCCAGTTGTTCGAGATATCACATTCATGAATCCCTCGGCAAAACAAACTATGGACCATACTAACAACGCCAAAACCAATTTAAAGAGACATCGTTCAATTATTTCAAACGAGTCTATCAGTTCAGCTGAAAATGACGAAGGGAGTTTAAATCCAGAGTTACCAACTCCTAAATTTTTAGTTTTTAGTAATCAGGAGGAAGGAGCAGATCTCTCAAACACATCGATCTTTCTCATACAGAAAGCAATATCAGGTAGAGCAGATCTGTAGCTTCTATCAAGAAGCTACAAAACGGAACTCTATTAGTAGAGACTAAAAACGAGAAGCAGAGCCGCTCGTTACTTCAAATGACCTCCTTTTTTGAACATTTCAAGGTTTCTGTGGTGCCCCACAGGACCTTGAACTCGTCAAAGGGGGTGATTACTTGTAGAGATCTTCTGCACATTAGTCTCGAACAGATTAAAACAGAGGTAGCATCGGAGGCTGTTACGGATGTGGCACGGATACTGCGTAATGACAATGGGCAGAAAGTACCTACTGCCTCGTTAATTTTGACTTTTGCGAAACCGACATTACTCGAATACATCTATGCCGGATACCAACGGCTTTCAGTGCGACCATATGTCCCAAACCCTCGACGTTGTTTTAAATGTCAGAGCTTCGGTCATATGAGTTCCTCTTGCGCAAAGCCAGAGGTATGCGGCCAGTGTGGAACGAAAGGCCATGGTAGTGACGGTTGCAAGAATGACACCAAGTGTCCAAACTGTAGACCGTGTAGCCGGTGTAGATCGTGTAGACGATGTTAGACGGCGTAGACAGTGTAGACCGTGTAGACCGTGTAGACTGTGTAGACCGTGCAGACGGTGTAGACGATGTAGACTGTGTAGACCGTGTAGACAGTGTAGACGGCGTAGACCGTGTAGACGTGTAGACGGTGTAGACAGTGTAGACCGTGTAGACGATGTAGACCGTGTAGACGATGTAGACCGCGTAGACGGTGTAGACTTTGTAGACCGTGTAGATCGTGTAGACGTTGTAGCCGGTGTAGACGATGTTAGACGGCGTAGACCGTGTAGACCGTGCAGACGGTGTAGACGATGTAGACCGTGTAGACGGTGTAGACCGTGTAGACAGTGTAGACCGTGTAGACTGTGTAGACGATGTAGACCGTGTAGACGGTGTAGACCGTGTAGACAGTGTAGACGGTGTAGACCGTGTAGACCGTGTAGACCGTGTAGACCGTGTAGACGATGTAGACGGTGTAGACCGTGTAGACGGTGTAGACCGTGTAGACGGCGTAGACCGTGTAGACGGCGTAGACCATGTAGACTGTGTAGACCGTGTAGACTATGTAGACCGTGTAGACGATGTAGACGGTGTAGGCTGTGTAGACGGTGTAGACAGTATAGAAGGTGTAGACGATGTAGACGATGTAGACCGTGTAGACCGTGTAGACGGTGTAGACAGTGTAGACAGTGTAGACCGTGTAGACGGTGTAGACCGTGTAGACAGTGTAGACGGTGTAGACTGTGTAGACGATGTAGACCGTGTAGACGGCGTAGACCGTGAAGACTGTGTAGACGGTGTAGACGGTGTAGACGTGTAGACGGCGTAGACCGTGTAGACGGTGAAGACTGTGTAGACGGTGTAGACCGTGTAGACGGTGTAGACGGTGTAGACGGTGTAGACGGTGTAGACGGTGTAGACCGTGTAGACGGTGTAGACTGTGTAGACGGTGTAGACCGTGTAGACTGTGTAGACCGTGTAGACAGTGTAGACCGTGTAGACAGTGTAGACGGTGTAGACCGTGTAGACTGTGTAGACGATGTAGACCGTGTAGACGGCGTAGACCGTGAAGACTGTGTAGACGGTGTAGACCGTGTAGACCGTGTAGACGGTGTAGACCGTGTAGACGAGACCGTGTAGACGGTGTAGACCGTGTAGACGGTGTAGACCGTGTAGACGGTGTAGACGGCGTAGACCGTGTAGACGGCGTAGACCGTGTAGACCGTGTAGACGGTGTAGACCGTGTAGACGGTGTAGACCGTGTAGACGGTGTAGACGGCGTAGACCGTGTAGACGGTGTAGACGGCGTAGACCGTGTAGACGGTGTAGACTGTGTAGACGGTGTAGACCGTGTAGACGGTGTAGACGATGTAGACGGTGTAGGCTGTGTAGACCGTGTAGACAGAATAGACGGTGTAGACCGTGTAGACTGTGTAGACGATGTAGACGGTGTAGACAGTGTAGACCGTGTAGGCTGTGTAGACTGTGTAGACGATGTAGACGGTGTAGACGATGTAGACGGTGTAGGCTGTGTAGACCGTGTAGACAGAATAGACGGTGTAGACCGTGTAGACGGTGTAGACGATGTAGACGGCGTAGACCGTGTAGACTGTGTAGACGGTGTAGACCGTGTAGACGGTGTAGACCGTGTAGACGGTGTAGACCGTGTAGACGGCGTAGACCGTGTAGACGGTGTAGACGGTGTAGACGGCGTAGACCGTGTAGACGGTGTAGACCGTGTAGACGGTGTAGACGGTGTAGACCGTGTAGACGGTGTAGACGGTGTAGACGATGTAGACGGTGTAGACCGTGTAGACGGCGTAGACCGTGTAGACGGTGAAGACTGTGTAGACGATGTAGACGGTGTAGACCGTGTAGACGGTGTAGACCGTGTAGACGGTGTAGACGGTGTAGACGGTGTAGACCGTGTAGACTGTGTAGACGATGTAGACCGTGTAGACGGTGTAGAAGGCGTAGACCGTGTAGACGGTGTAGACCGTGTAGACGGCGTAGACCGTGTAGACTGTGTAGACGATGTAGACCGTGTAGACGGTGTAGAAGGCGTAGACCGTGTAGACGGCGTAGATCGTGTAGACTGTGTAGACGATGTAGACCGTGTAGACGGTGTAGACGATGTAGACGGTGTAGACCGTGTAGACGGCGTAGACCGTGTAGACGGTGTAGACCGTGTAGACGGTGTAGACGTGTGACGGTAGACGGTGTAGACGGTGTAGACCGTGTAGACTGTGTAGACGATGTAGACGATGTAGACCGTGTGTGGCGTAGACGGTGTAGACCGTGTGTAGACGAGACGGTGTAGACGGTGTAGACCGTGTAGACGGTGTAGACCGTGTAGACGGTGACCGTAGACCGTGTGAGACGTGTAGACCGTGTAGACGGTGTAGACGGTGTAGACCGTGTAGACGGTGTAGACCGTGTAGACTGTGTAGACGATGTAGACGGTGTAGACGGTGTAGACCGTGTAGACGGTGTAGACCGTGTAGACGGCGTAGACCGTGTAGACTGTGTAGACGATGTAGACGGTGTAGACCGTGTAGACGGTGTAGACGGCGTAGACTGTGTAGACGGTGTAGACCGTGTAGACGGTGTAGACTGTGTAGACGATGTAGACGGTGTAGACCGTGTAGACGGTGTAGACTGTGTAGACGGTGTAGACCGTGTAGACGGCGTAGACCGTGTAGACGGCGTAGACCGTGTAGACTGTGTAGACGATGTAGACCGTGTAGACCGTGTAGACAGTGTAGACGGTGTAGACCGTGTAGACTGTGTAGACGATGTAGACTTTGTAGACCGTGTAGACAGTGTAGACGGTTTAGACCGTGTAGACTGTGTAGACGATTTAGACCGTGTAGACGGCGTAGACCGTGTAGACCGTGTAGACGGCGTAGACCGTGTAGACTGTGTAGACGATGTAGACCGTGTAGACGGTGTAGAAGGCGTAGACCGTGTAGACGGCGTAGACCGTGTAGACAGAATAGACGGTGTAGACCGTGTAGACTGTGTAGACGATGTAGACGGTGTAGACCGTGTAGACCGTGTAGACGGTGTAGACGATGTAGACGGCGTAGACCGTGTAGACGGTGTAGACCGTGTAGACGGCGTAGACCGTGTAGACGGTGTAGACGATGTAGACGGTGTAGAAGGCGTAGACCGTGTAGACCGTGTAGACGGCGTGGACCGTGTAGACGGTGTAGACGGCGTAGACCGTGTAGACTGTGTAGACCGTGTAGACTGTGTAGACGGTGTAGACGGTGTAGGCTGTGTAGACCGTGTAGACAGAATAGACGGTGTAGACCGTGTAGACGGTGTAGACTGTGTAGACGATGTAGACAGTGTAGACCGTGTAGACGGTGTAGACCGTGTAGACGGCGTAGACCGTGTAGACTGTGTAGACCGTGTTAGAGTGTAGACGGTGTAGACCGTGTAGACGATGTAGACGGTGTAGACCGTGTAGACTGTGTAGACCGTGCGACGTGTAGACCGTGTAGACGGTGAAGACTGTGTGTAGACGACGGTGTAGACAATTGTGTAACCGTGTAGACGGCGTAGACTGTGTAGACGGTGTAGACCGTGTAGACTGTGTAGACGATGTAGACCGTGTAGACGGTGTAGACGGCGTAGACCGTGTAGACGGCGTAGACCGTGTAGACTGTGTAGACGATGTAGACCGTGTAGACGGTGTAGACGGCGTAGACCGTGTAGACGGTGTAGACGGTGTAGATCGTGTAGACTGTGTGTAGACGATGTGAGACGTGTAGACCGTGTAGACGGCGTAGACCGTGTAGACCATGTAGACGGTGTGTGAGACGGCGTGTAGACCGTGACCGTGTAGACGGCGTAGACCGTGTAGACGGTGTAGACCGTGTAGACGGCGTAGACCGTGTAGACTGTGTAGACGATGTAGACGGTGTAGACCGTGTAGACGGTGTAGACTGTGTAGACGGTGTAGACGGCGTAGACCGTGTAGACGGTGTAGACCGTGTAGACCGTGTAGACGGCGTAGACCGTGTAGACGGTGTAGACTGTGTAGACGATGTAGACGGTGTAGACCGTGTAGACGGCGTAGACCGTGTAGACTGTGTAGACGATGTAGACGGTGTAGACCGTGTAGACGGTGTAGATGGCGTAGACTGTGTAGACGGTGTTGACCGTGTAGACGGTTTAGACTGTGTAGACGATGTAGACGGTGTAGACGGTGTAGACCGTGTAGACGGTGTAGACTGTGTAGACGGTGTAGACCGTGTAGACGGTGTAGACCGTGTAGACGGCGTAGACCGTGTAGACGGCGTAGACCGTGTAGACTGTGTAGACCGTGTAGACCGTGTAGACAGTGTAGACGGTGTGAGACGGTGTAGACCGTGTGAACTGTGTAGACGATGTAGACTTTGTAGACCGTGTAGACCGTGTAGACGGTGTAGACCGTGTAGACCGTGTAGACTGTGTAGACGGATGTAGACGGTGTAGACGGCGTAGACCGTGTAGACTGTGTAGACTGTGTAGACCGTGTAGACGGTGTAGACCGTGTAGACTGTGTAGACGATGTGTAGACTGTGTGACTGTGTAGACGGACCGTGTAGACCGTGTAGACCGTGTAGACCGTGTAGACCGTGTAGACGGACCGTGTGACGGTGTAGACTGTGTAGACGGTGTAGACCGCGGTGTAGACGGTGTAGACCGTGTGTAGACAGTGTGACGATGTAGACGGTGTAGACGGTGTGAGACCGTGTAGACGTGTAGACCGTGTAGACGGTGTAGACCGTGTAGACGGTGTAGACCGTGTGAGACGGTAGACCGGTAGACGGTGTAGACCGTGTAGACCGCGTAGACGTGTAGACCGTGTAGACCGTGTAGACCGTGTAGACGGTGTAGACGGTGTAGACCGTGTAGACGGTGTAGACCGTGTAGACGGTGTAGACGGTAGACGATGTGTGTAGACAGTGTAGACGGTGTAGACGTTGTAGACGGTGTAGACGGCGTAGACCGTGTAGACTGTGTAGACGTGTAGACCGTGTAGACGGCGTAGACCGTGTAGACAGTGTAGACGATGTAGACGGTGTAGACGATGTAGACCGTGTAGACGGCGTAGACCGTGTAGACTGTGTAGACAGTGTAGACGGCGTAGACCGTGTAGACCGTGTAGACTGTGTAGACAGTGTAGACGATGTAGACGGTGTAGACCGTGTAGACCGTGTAGACCGTGTAGACCGTGTAGACCGTGTAGACAGTGTAGACCGTGTAGACAGTGTAGACCGTGTAGACAGTGTAGACCGTGTAGACCGTGTAGACTGTGTAGACAGTGTAGACGGTGTAGACCGTGTAGACCGTGTAGACAGTGTAGACCGTGTAGACCGTGTAGACCGTGTAGACAGTGTAGACAGTGTAGACGATGTAGACAGTGTAGACCGTGTAGACGGTGTAGACCGTGTAGAAAGTCCAAAGTTTCATATGGTGTTTTCACATAATTAGTTTTTGCGTAATCTTCACCCGAAAACGATCGATTTTTCTAGTTTTGAAAACGTAAAGGGACCCCCCTTCTGGGTGTTTTTATGGTGAAAAAACTTTTTTTTCATTTACTAATGAATGATACATGATATTAATGTAGAATTCAATTTAAAATCGATCTGCGGTGTCAGATTTTCAAAATTAATTATATTTTTCGAGTTATCTTCAATTTTCTATTGATTTTTGAAAAAAATATTTTTTTTAATATTTTCACGTGTGATACCACTATTAGGTGTAGAATTTAATTTCAAATCGATCTGTGAAAAAATCAACTCGATATCTCTAACAGTTACAATGTTATGAGCGTTTTAATGCTAAAAAAACGCCTTCATTTTGACAATTTCCAGTTTTCGGATTGCAAGCCCTTTTTCAAACGCTTTTTTCGCAACTAACCCCTACAATTAGCGATTTCGAATAGCACCGATATTATAGCAGAAAGTCCAAAGTTTCATACGGTGTTTTCACATCCTAAATATCTCTTATAGTTTTTGCGTAATCTTCAGCCGAAAACGATCGATTTTTCTAGTTTTGAAAACGTTAAGGGACGCCCTTTGTGTGTTTTTAGGGTGAAAAAACTTTTTTTTCATTTACTAATGAATGATACATGAAATTAATGTAGAATTCAATTTAAAATCGATCTGCGGTGTCAGATTTTCAAAATTAATTATATTTTTCGAGTTATCTTCAATTTTCTCCCCCAGGGGCTCACATCTGATGAGTACGGGGTTGGCGACCCCGGGGTACCCGAGCTGAATCTGATCTTATTTCAACTGGTCTTGGATTAGATTCCTATTTTTACCTTTCCTATCAGGTCTCTCTTGACCACCTCTTGTTCTTTTCGACCCTGATGCTATTAGAGTATTCGAGGGCTAGGGTGTCTTCAACTTCTTTTTCTCTTATCCCTTTTACAACATTTGAAGATTTCTCATAATGTGTGATCCAAAACTAGAAATACCCCAGGTGGGTAAGCCTGAAAAGGTGAATCTCACCGTCGGTTCCGATCGGGTGAAAGCCCCGGTGGCCGGCGCCGGTCGCATGGATTCTGGGGGTGACCAGACACACGATGACTTATCGAAGCTCAAAAAGGATCCATTCCTTAGAAGTTCTACAACACAAAGAACCCCACCCAAGATGGGGACCACTAGGAATTATGAAGAGGAAAATGCGGAATTGCGAAAGAAACTTGATGAAATAGAGCAGATTGTGATGAAACTGAGTAATGAAATAACAGAACTGAAAAAGGAAAATCAGGCCTTGAAGATGGCGGGTTATACAAATCCTACGCAGGAAACATCTTACAGTAATGTAAGAGCGGAAACTGTAGATTATGTGACAGATGAAGAAGAATTAAGCAAAGAAACCGAATGGCTGCTCCAAAAGAAAAGACCAGTGGAGGGTGCCCAAGGATATTGCACGGACGAGGAGGAGCTAGCGAAAGAAACAGAGTGGATTAGATCTAAAAACAAATCAAGACGAGTTAAAAAAAAGGAAAGCTGAGTTTTCTCCCGAAACTGAAAGAAACGATGAAACACCTCACATCACAAAGGGCAAAGAAGTTGTGGTAAAGTCGGTTAAAACACCAAAAGAAAAGCCTCCTCCACCTATTAACGTTGTTGGCATTAAAGATTTTGCTTCAATAAAAGCGCTTGTGAACAATTCTGATAAAGATAAAATAACTAAACTTGTTTCACTCAGCAACGATGTTTGGAAAATCAATACTCCCGACTCAGAGACTTACAGGGCCCTGGCGACCAGATTGAACAAAGACGGGTTACAGTGGTACACATATGAGGATAAAAAGATAGACCCATTAAAGTTATGGCCAGAGGACTACATCCTACCTGTACAAAGGAAGATATAATTGAGGAGTTAAAAGAGAGAGCTCAATTGAAAATAATTGATGCTGTTAATATTATCAAAAAAGAAAGGAACTCAGATAAAGATGGCAGGGAAATAATCAGCAAAAGAGGTCTTCCACTGTTTATGCTAACGTTTGATAATAAAGAAGATGTGGGGAAAATTTACAATATTAAATCAATCCTGCATATGAAAGTTAAAATTGAACCACTAAGAAAAAACACAAACCAGATACCGCAATGTAAAAATTGTCAGGGTTACAATCATACAATAAGATATTGCCATAGAGAAGCTAGATGTGTGAAATGCATGGGGAAGCATTCTACTCAGCAGTGTAAAATAAATAAGGATACTCCACCAAAATGTGTGAACTGTGGAGGGCAGCACCCAGCAAACTACAGAGGTTGTGAAGTAGCAGTGGAGTTACAAAGGATACGTAACAAAGCCAGTAATCCTCAGCATAGATACAGACGAGAAAAGGTGATACGTGGCGTCTTAAAACCTAGGGGGAAAATACCGGAAGAAAGTAAAACAACAGAAAGCAATAGAACATTTTCACATGTTGTCCAGGCTAAATACTCTGGAAAGGAAAAATTAGACGAAAACAATGTCTTGGAAAAAATACTACAGAGATTAGAAGCCATTGAAAAGCGGCTAGACTCAAATGACAATAAATTTGAAGAGGTTTTCCTAAATCTTACAGACATCAGTAGTTATTTTACGTAAAAATGAATAAAACCCTTAGAATTGTTACATGGAATGCAAATGGGTTGTCGCAGCATATTAAGGAGTTGGAAATGTTCTTGTACAATGAAAAAATAGATTATTTGTTTAATATCCGAAAGCCACTTTACAAATGTGTCTTACACTAAGTTGCCTGGCTATTGTTGTTATAGTGCTGTCCATCCGGCAGATATAGCTAGAGGAGGATCAGTAGTATTCATAAAGGAGCATATTAAACATTATGAAAGTTTTAAAATTGAAGAAGAAGCGTTACAAGTTGTAGCCATCAGGGTTCAAACTAATTGCAATATATTGTCCACCGAGGTATAATGTTAAACGTGAGAGGTTTACTCAGTTATTTAAAACTCTAGGAAGACATTTTATAATCGGAGGGGACTTTAATGCGAAACATATATTCTGGGGATCCAGACTAATAAATCCAAAAGGGAAGGAATTACTAGCAGCAGGAACTGCATTGGGATGCGACTTCCACTCTAGTGGTAGACCCACATACTGGCCAGCGGATATAAATAAAATACCGGATATTATAGACTTCTTTGTCACAAAAGGAATTTCAGAAAATCTCATCTGTATTGAAAATAATGAGGACCTTTCCTCGGACCACACACCAATTATTATGACAATTAATGAGTCTATAGTAAATAAGATACCAGCCCCAAAATTAACAAGTGGGAAAACTAACTGGGAGCTGTTCAGTGGTCTAATAGAGGACAACGTCAACCTTCGCGTACCTATAAAAACTTCGACCCAGTTGGAAGAAGAGCTTGAAGCATTTATTGAAACTATACAAGGCGCTGCATAGGATAGTACTCCAGTAAGCAATAGAAAAAGAAATATAATAAAGAACTATTCAGTCGAGTTAAGACAGATGATCAAGGAAAAAAGGAAGGCACGGAAAATCTGGCAAAGAAGTAGAGCACCAGAAGACAAAAAAATACTCAATAGCTTATGCAATAAAATAAAAGTTTATATTAAAGAACTCAGGAATGAATCTATTAATACATACTTAGAAAATCTATCAGCTCAAAAGGACAGAGATTATTCCCTTTGGAAAGCAACAAAAGGAATCAAAAGACCCAGGATGCAAATTCCTCCAATAAAGAACGATGAAGGAACATGGGCAAGAAGTGCCAAGGAGAAGGCAGATCTCTTTGCAACTTACCTAGAAAGGACATTTCAGCCTCTTCCCAGACAGAGTGCAGAAGAAAGAGTTCCCCTTGTAAATAAACATGATGAATTAGAAATACCAAAAATAACACTTAGTGAACTGAAAAACCAAATTAAAAATAATCTAAAGATGAAGAAAGCTCCGGGATATGATTTGATTACTGGACAAATAATTAAAAATATACCAGAGAAAGGACTTAGGAAGTTATTACACATAATGAATGCAAGCTTAAGGATGAAATATGTTCCTTTGCAGTGGAAGGTGGCAGAAGTCATTATGATAATAAAACCGGGTAAATCACCAAATGATAGGAAATCATATAGACCAATATCATTGCTCCCGATATTTTCAAAATTATTTGAGAGGCTACTCCTAGAACGACTTAGACCCATCATAGAAGAAAGAAACCTTATCCCTGACCATCAGTTCGGATTTAGACAAGGATTTTCAACACTAGATCAAGTACATAGAATAACAAGTGTTATAGAAAATTCACTAGAGAAGAAAGAAATATGTGCAAGTATCTTCCTTGATGTAGCACAGGCCTTTGACAAGGTATGGCATAGTGGTCTGATGTGGAAACTGGAGATATATTTTCCGAAACAATATTTCGAAATACTAC
Organism: Callitettix versicolor; assembly: GCA_022606455.1. Classification (NCBI taxonomy): domain Eukaryota; kingdom Metazoa; phylum Arthropoda; class Insecta; order Hemiptera; family Cercopidae; genus Callitettix; species Callitettix versicolor. The sequence continues at coordinate 1,982,926 of CM040185.1, forward strand.
AGTCTTATATGACTGATAGGCATTTTAGGGTTAAAAATGAAGGAGAATATTCAAAACTGAAAAAGATATCAGCTGGTGTCCCGCAAGGTAGCGTGTTGGGACCGATATTATATTTGCTGTACATTAGAGATCTCCCTAATGTCGAAGATGTAACAATTGCCACATTTGCAGACGATACTGCAATACTAGCCACCGGGAAGAAAATTGAGGAAGCTGCAGGCAAACTTTAGAGGGCCTCAGATGCTATTAGCAGATGGACAAAGAAGTGGCGCATTGGCCTCAATGAGGCAAAGTCAGTTAATGTCAACTTTTCAAATTTGAAGATTGATCATCATATACCAATTACAATCAATTCATTACAAGTTCCCTATGCTAATACAGCAAAGTACTTAGGTATGACACTGGATGCAAAACTGAAGTGGAAGGAACACGTTAAAAAGAAAACAGAGGAGTTAAAATTAAAGTCAGAAGTATGTATTGGCTTTTGGGAAGAAAATCCCAATTATCAATCCATAACAAGCTGCTGATATATAGGCAAGTCTTGAAACCCGTGTGGACCTACGGAATACAGCTCTGGGGCTGTACAAAGAAGACAAATGTAAAAAAGATACAAACCTTTCAAAATAAGGTGCTGCGATGCATCGTAGATGCACCATGGTACATAAATAACGACAACCTCCATAGGGATTTGAAAATAGATATGGTCAGTGAGGAAATAAAAAAGTATGCAAAGAAGCACGGACAACGCATCTCTCAACACGAGCATCCGGAGATACGCGGATTGTTGGCTGAGGCTGGTGTGGTTAGAAGGCTACGAAGAACAAAGCCACTGGACCTTATGGTTTTTGCTGGTCCGGATGGACATTAGTTTCTAAGGGAATATATCCAATGGGATATATCCCTTCAAAGTGTAAACATGTGTTAAATGTAAATTACTAGATGGGTATTTCTACTCAGTTGTAAATAAAATTAAAAAAAAAAAAAAATCTTCAATTTTCTATTGATTTTAAAAAAAATATTTTTTAAAATATTTTCACGTGTGATACCACTATTAGGTGTACAATTTAATTTTAAATCGATCTGTGAAAAAATCAACTGGATATCTCTAACGGTTACAAAGTTATGAGTGTTTTAATGCTAAAAAAACGCCTTCATTTTGACAATTTCCAGTTATCGGATTGCAAGCCCTTTTTCAAACGCTTTTTTCGCAACTAACTCCTATAATTAGCGATTTCGAATAGCACCGATATTATAGCAGAAAGTCCAAAGTTTCATACGGTGTTTTCACATCCTAAATATCTCTTATAGTTTTTGCGTAATCTTCACCCAAAAACGATCGATTTTTCTAGTTTTGAAAACGTAAAGGGGGGACCGTACATCTTTACATGTCGTCCTCTTTGTAGACGATTTTGCTATTTACGTAAGCACCATAAACATTGCAACAGCTGAAAGAACCCTTCAGCTGGTAATAAATAGGTTGCAGACCTGGACGAGAACTACTGGCTTTAAATTCTCCGCTGCTAAAACTCAGTGTATTGCTTTCAGTCGCCGTAGACAGATCCAGGCTCCGTCGTCATATCTTGATGGTGTACAGCTTTGGACTTCTCCATCCGTTCGATTCTTGGTTCTAATACTCGACGAAAGGCTCTCGTGGAACCCTCATGTGCGTGATTTAAAATTACGATGTAATAAAATCCACGATATGTTGAGGGTTTTTAGTGGGTCTCGATGGGGTGCTGATAGGACCTGTATGCTGATGTTTTAACGTGCCGTAATTCGTTCGCGAATTGATTTTGGCAGCATTGTATATTCATCTGCTAGACCATCGATTTTAAAGAAATAGATCGGGTCCATAAATCTGCAATCCGCCTTGTTTCTGGTGCTTTCCGTTCAAGTCCCGTCGTGAGTATTCTCGCCGATCTGGCGAACCATCACTCTCTCGTCGGAGACAGCAGTTACAATTAAGTTACGTATCTAATATATTATGTAAACCATGGCATCCTGCTTATAATATCGTTTTCCATAATCAGTTGCACCAACATTATGAATCCCGACCGCACGCTACAGCCCCTGTTGGCATTAGAACAACCCGTGTTTTTGAAGACTTGCGTATTGAACTACCTCCAATGTTTGAAAGGTCCTTTTGTCTTGTCCCTCCATGGATAATCAATATGCCGACCTTTGATTTCTCCTTGTGTACATACCTGAAAGACAACACTCCTAACATTGTGTATCAACGTGAGTTTTCTCGACTAACTAATTCATATCCATCTGCTATACTTATTTTCACAGATGGTTCTAAGATGAATGATAATGTTGGGTGCGCGTTTTATTCACTGGACGAAACATATAAGTATGGATTACCCTCAATTTGTAGTGTCTTTACAGCCGAACTCTTTGCCATCTTAAAGGCTCTGAACACTATTAAATTCGATTGTTCGCATTTCGTAGTTTGTTCTGATTCAGAAAGTGCACTCCAGGCAATCCGGGATATGTATTCGGTAAACCCTCTGGTTCAAGATATTCTGTGCTCTGTCCATAGACTTGAACTACGAGGTGCAAGAGTATCATTTATCTGGATTCCTGGTCACTGTGGAATATTTGGAAACACTGTAGCGGATAATGCGGCAAAGGAAGCACTCAACGTTCCTGCCGCCAAGCACTCAACGTGTAATCTTCTCTGACTTTCTTTGTCACATAAAACATTTAATTCATCTACAGTGGGAAAATGAATGGGCAGCTACAAGCAGTAACAAATTGAGGATAATTAAAAATACTGTTCGTCCTTGGGGGTCGTCAGTACGTGCAAGTCGTAGAGAAGAGGTGGTGATCACCCGCCTTCGCATTGGTCACTCCATGTTAACGCATGGATTTCTGATGGAACGCGGGGACCCACCTGAATGCGAGTTCTGTAGGGAAACCATCACAATTACACATATACTGCTCGATTGTGATGGTTTCCAAAATGTGCGTGTTATGTGTGGTCTGAGCAACTGTTTGCAGACGATGTTGGGAGATAGTGCCTCGGCCGTTGACCGGGTTCTAGACTTCCTTCATCGTCTGAATGTTTTAAATAAATTTTAATTTATTAATTTGTTATTTCTTGTGTTATTTTATCTAAATAACTTTATTTATGTTATGTTTATATATACACATACGAATTGTTATTAAATTTTATTCATTATTCATTGTTATTTAGTTCTTAAGTATTCGTTATTGTAATATAGTTATACCTGTTATTTAAATTTTTGTTTTAATCTATTTTTCTATTATAGTTTGTTGTTGTTTTATTTTCCTGTTTAAGTAAATTTAGTTAAATTTTCTTTTATACTTTCATTTTGCATGACGACGATGATAACCTTAACGGTTTTTCGCCGAAAAAAAAATCGACAGCACTTGTCGAGCCTTTTTCGGTCTTGGCGAGCCAGAATGCCTCCACTGGGATGATTGAGCCTTAGTTTCGGCGTCATATCAGTAAACCCATGTTTCGTCACCTGTTATAATACGTTTCAGTAATTCTGCATCGTCGTTGACTTCATTTAGTGACTCCTGAGCAACTTCCATTCGCCGCTGTTTTTGTTCAAAATTCAACAATTTTGGAACGAATTTTGCTTCCACGCGTTTCATACACAAAACATTGGAAACAATATCATGACATGATCCAATCGATATGCCAACATCATCAGCGACCTCTCTAATTGTGATTCGGCGATTGTTCATAACCATTTCTTTCACTTTTTCCACGTTTTCATTGGCTGTTGATGTGCTGGGGCGTCCAGAGCGTTCGTCATCTTCAAAGTCTTCACGGCATTCTTGGAAACGCTTATACCACTCGTTTGGTATACTCTTGCTTTACTCATAACAGACTCACCTTTGTTAACATTTCACACTTTGTTACACTTTATTTGATACAAATTCTTCATCCATTTCTTTTAACAAACGAAAATCGCCGAGCTTATAAAAACACGTCTAACCTTAGTGGCTGTCACAGATAAAGTCAACAATGAAAACAGCTGAAAGTTTTATCATACTTCAAGGACATGTATACCAACATAATAAAAAAAATGTTTGACAATCGGACTCTCCAAGCCCGCGAAATTTAAAAATTCTCGTTATTTTCTGAACACACCTCGTATATAATATGATAATATGACATTCTTAGAACTCCTTGGAAATTGTTAAATGGTTAACAAACTACAAACACTAAAAAAGATAATATAATAGAAATGAACAATGCAAATTAATGTAAAGTAGAACACTGGCCAAGCGAACAAACAACTGGTTTCCATTGTTGTACTTTTCAAAACACACAAGAAGATAACGGCTGAAGGATTGTATTGATATAATAATTAAAAAGAACAAAAAAAGCAATAATAGGTATATAGTTTGCCTTTATTTGGGGCGAAATCAGTACCGTCAGGTCCTCTATGCCATTTAACCCAATTAAATAATGCAATATATAGGCCAATCACAATGAAAATAAAATAAGTATAATGAACGTAAAATGAAGCTAAAATTACAAAATAAATCATTAAATTAAAATAATAATAACAAAACAAAAATTCTCTGGCAAAATGTACGACAATATATAAATATGCAAACAAAATAAATTAAACTAGGAAAATTTTAGTATATTTGGCCAGAATAGTGTGTTGAACGTGAGTGGGTTCAAATCCTTCCACTATAAATAAATGGCTGATAGGGACTGAGGATTGCATTAGGCCTATTCCTCCATAGGACTCAAAGGGTTATGGAGTAATGCAACAAGCAGGTTATTTATTTTCAAATTTAAATCATGGTTTAATGCTAATACTCGTATTTTCCATTGAGAAAAACCAATTTATTAAAGACATTAAGGCCAGTCGGTCACAACATGCGGAGCGGAGCGGAAAGAAGACGAACGGTATCGGAAGCGGAGTTCGGTCAGTTTAAAGAACGAGTTTGTATGTTTTAAATCTAAATATTTACCGTAACAGATTCTATCAAACTACTATGTTTAAAAACCGTAACCTAAGTAACGAGAAAAATACGTTTGGAAGTGTGGTAGGAAAAACGGAGTCAAAACTAGACCTAGACCGAAGCGTAGCCCAGAGACGTCAGCACCGTTAGGCTTTCAGTGGCTCCCGCATTTTGAAGCCACTTCACAATTTGTCGTGGCTCGCGAGAAGGGAAGCTTATGACGCCATTTTATTACGTTAAAGTTGTAATTTTCCTTCTAACAACAATAAAGTTACCACAGTCGCCTCAACGAATGCATAAACTAAAAGCACATCCTCAATATATCGTAGCAAATCACCTCTACATTACGTTAGGCGTTGAATTAAATCTATATTTTACGCATTTGCCCGTCGACCGTTGAACTTGTTTTTCTTCCTTACGACAATGTTGATGGAACAGCGTCCACTGTGACGTCACAAGGTTTAACGGCGTCGGGAATATTCGGCCCCGCGCCACGACGCTATTAGCGTCTTGCTCAGCTTCGGCTCAGTGGTGGCTCAGTCGGTGATCGTAGCTGATCGTGCAGGCGTGGTTTTGTTTTACAAACACTGTAAGTTATTTAAGAATTTTTTATCAATGGTTTGCCAAGAGCATGTTGTATTTAGGTTATGTGTGTCGCGACTTATAAAAACAGTTAAAAATACAATAGTTTACTTGACAATTTTCGTACAGGTAAAATTACCTTTACGGTTCAGGAGGCAGTGAGTGTTTTGGCGCTATCGGGGCTGTAGGTAAATTACCAAAGTTGACAGTTCTTAGCGCAGAACACGCGAACGTAGTGAAGTGTACTTTTTTATTTCCAATGTAAAACGGGAAAATTAAAAAACAAAAGCACAATGTCCTACCTGAACAACATTTCGTTCTGGTATACAATTAATTAAAGAAGCAGTTTACGAAAACATGTGCGACACTTCGGCGAATTGTTCCAGTTTGGGAAGCTGTGGACATGTTTGAGGAGTAGGCCTAATTAAGTTTAGGTTTTATTTACTAACGCGACAACATTTAGTTTTATGTAACAAAATTTGAAAAATAGCCTGAACAATATTGAATCAGTAAGTCTTTTGTATATTTCCCGTCAGTACGTTTTGGCATTCTATAACATTCTTGACTTTTGTTTCTAAAAAAGCAATGCTTCCTGCGAATGTAATAGTTTCTGTTAACTTTACGCTTGACAGTACTCCCAAAGCAGCTGTATTTCCCTTACGGCAACTTTTAAAACTTTTACAAATTGACAGTGAGCCAGAGGTAAACAAAAATAGATTTTGACATGACCTTCAGCAGGTTGTATTTTAAAAAAAAAAAACTGAGCAAACAATGCAGTTCTTCTGTTTCGGTGTTTGGTAAAACAAATATTTCTAAAAATACACAAAGAATAAAAAATAATAAGAAATACTTTTAAAATTCCGTGCTTATATTTAATGCAAAATGTGCTTATATGCATTTATCACTGTTCAAATAAAAGGCGAGTGTGTACGAAATAAGTTTATAAATAAAGAAGATAGAATTTAGGTTTGGTTAGTGAAAAGTGAAAAGCGACCGTGTTTTTTATTCTACAGTTGATGAATGCATACATTTTCTGACCAAAAAAATATTTTAAACTTTCTATTATATTTTTTATCAAACGTAAGCCTAAACGTGAATAAATTTATTTACTTTTTATTGCTTTCTACTTTTTTGGTCTTGATTCTTGCAACCACTTAGGCCTACGTAGTTCATGAATACATTTGATACATTTTATTTGTCTCCGATACATGATCGACTCGCTTGTTGAGTCCGGCACGGAGAAAATTGAATTAATTACACACCACTAAATTGGTCAGTTATTTGGCAAACGTGTTAATTGATCAACAAGTATCGATTGGAAAATGAAAAGTGATATTCATATCGATTACGAGATTAATAAACATGACGTGACGAATGCAAAATTTATTAAAATTTTATTAATTCAAAGCCCAAGTTCCCGCAAGGGGTGCAGAGTAGCTGCATCTATTGAGAGGGTTTAGACGTCCCTCGCGGTACCCGAGTCTAACACTTCCATTATAACACTTACGACTTTAACACTTTACTCTCACACTTACATTTACGGAAGCGATAATAGCCTCAGTTTGCTTTTCGCCTTGAAAAAAAATCAAAGCATTAATTTCTGTTTTTCATGATTTTATTACACTTAATATTTGGACACTTTATATTGACAAAAACCGTTTATGGTTACTTTATAATTTGCTTAATTTATAACTTATCAAACAATGTTTTAAAAGTACGAATTATTATTTTTTTTAAATTAAACCACATGTATAGTGAAATGTTAATTGAAAATTAACAAAACGCATTATCCAGTTAAAATGGTTTTTGGTGATAAAAAAATTCCCATTATCATAAAACAAATTTTAACTAGATACATGAATAAAATTCCCATTATCATAAAACAAATTTTAACTAGATACATGAATAAAATTAAAATTAGCAAAGTAAACTTGTATTATAAATGGAACTGAAGTTAAAATAGTGGTTTTGTTTTATTTAAAATTGTAATAAAAAATGTGCTATCGAAACTTTATCTCGCTTTGTTTTGTTTTGTTTGTACAAATGTTTGAAAACGCTACGATGACAACTGAACGGCCTGAAATATTCATAAAACTGCTCATTTTTGGCAACAGTTAAGGGTAAAACAAAAGGGGTTTACCTGAAAATAGGCAAGAATAACAGTGTTTCACTATGCTAAACGTAAATGTTACCATTATCTTTTATAAAATATTTGGTTAAAGATCTTTGACAAAGTAGTGGGCTAACATTCTTGCTAAATCGCTATAATTTTTTGATTATGTTTCCATACGAAATTAACGTTAAATTTCTTAAAATTCTTTTTATATTCTTCTTTTCTGCTAAGATTATTATCACTATGTTCAGTATAATGACCAGCCTTCCCTAGCTTCGTCAATTCTACTTTCGTTGACGCGTTTCGGAGAACCTCCATCTTCAAAAACTATATCTATATATATCTCATAGATATGAGTATAGATATAGTTTTTGAAGATGGAGGTTCCCCGAAACGCGTCAACGAAAGTAGAATTGACGAAGCTAGGGAAGGCAGATCATTATGCTGAACATAGTTAAATTTCTTAATTTGCAATTTATATATATCTAGAAGCTAGTGAGGTGTACAATGTGTCTTCGCGAACAAAAATACTGAATCGATTAAACTTTGGAAAAATTGGAAAAAATTACCTATTGGATCACCATCATGGTGTAACCCAGACCCTGGTCCTTGAAATGAGTACCGATCCTGACCTCGGATGCAATATATATAAATTTATGTGTTAACACGCTCAGTTCACAATTCGGTGCGTTTGATTCAAACTTGGCACAAAAATCGATTATGAAATAGGCTGTCTTGAACAAGTTCGTTAATTAGAAAAACCCGTTCGTTTAAATATGGCTACAATTTCAAATATTTAAAAGGTTAACTAGTTTTGAAAATCTGTTATCACCAGCGTTAAAAACTGTATAGGCACTACATTTTCATTTTGAATTTTCAAAATCCGTTTAAATTAAGAAACGTGTTGACGGCATTTTCGTATTTTTAATGTAAATATGTGCAGATTTTAATGCTGATTGTGACGATGCAATCAGAATTTAAAAAAAAAATAAGGCAATGAAAAATTTTTTTGCGGAAATTCGCTTCTATCACGTGAGAGAGAGATAGCTGCGTGATGCGATTATTTTGAGTTTTTTATTTTAAAACTTGTATTTACAGTTAAAGCAGGGGCCTACAGTATTTTTTTTTTGTCTAACGTCCGACTATTGTGCACACTTGGGCTAATGCAGACGATGGGATGATTTATAGCGTGTGAAAATGCCAAGCCCTGACCGGGAATCGAACCCGGGTCCTCGGGGTGAAAGCCTAGTAAGGCCACCGAGGCGGCTCCCTACAGTATCGATTATACGGTATATTACTAGTAAAAAAAAAAAGTTTTTTCATAAATAATTAAAAAATGACAACTGCTTTGACAAATGAAGTGAAGAAATTAAGCTGCACACAGAAACGTTCCTTCGATAAGCTTATGTACAGTTGTCAACAAACAATTTTCCTTGAATCAATGTGAATTTGAACTACGAACTACCTCAGGAAGAACAAGTATCAGAGAGGTGATATAATAATATTCCCGTGAATGCAGTTGCCGAACAAACGATTCAGCTGGCACTGGCTAAATAAGCACTCGGTTTTTATAGTAAAATGTAAACTGGAGCAGATTCTATTTTCAGCGCCCAACCTCACGGAATGGCAGCTCGCCGGATCACTCGTTCCATCAACGTTTACAAATTCACGCTGCGGTTTTGTTGATCATCGGGGTCGTGTTTGTTGTTCTGTCTTTGCGCGCGCGGCATTTCAATTCGACCTACTTTAACAGCAAAGTTTTGTTAACCGTATCTTTTGTGTTTTCGTTGGTAATCTTACTGCCAACACGTTTGAAGCAACTGTTACGGCTAACAGGTTAGGTAACCGAAACTGTATTGCAAGCATTCTCCTTTCTTTCTTTCTTTTGCAACAAAACTATCGATCAGACACAATCGGTGATTGGTGTAACACTTGCGAGCGTACTGCTCTCCTTGAGTAACGTCTTCACTAGACACTTTGAAGTACAGTGAAGTCAGGGTAGAATGACAGCACACAAAATACTTCACGACTACTTTCCTTGGGGACGCAAAGACATCAGCGGGAACACAGTGAACGCATTTACAAGCTATACTAGAGTCTTACCACTGACGAACGTAAAGTCAATAAGCAAAACACTGCAACATCTTAAAGCCATGTTGCAAAGTGTTGCTAGCAAGTACATTTATTAAAATATCTGAGCGTATCGTACGAGCGGTAGACTGAGTTGCGAAGAGGACGGTAGTTCTGAGAAGAATTCACCTGAGATAGAAAAATTTTGTTCATTTTCATAAAAGTGAACGATATTTCGAATTTATATAAAGTACTTGGAGCCGAGGGTGAATCCATACCTGCAGCACTCTTCGACTACACCCGCAGGAACTACAAAGGGGTGAACTGAGCTGTCGGTATGGAGCACTCTAAGGGCAGTGATTGTAACGAATGGAGAGGAATTGCAAGGACAGGAAGGAATGTGTTTTCAACAATTAAAGTGAAATATTTACTAAGTAAATTTAGACGAGGAATATTCGCTTAAACAAACGAATTGAAATATACGTAGAGTCCGTAATAATGTGTGACGTAACAATCAAAATTACAAGAGGTAATAAATAGCTGGAAAGTAAAAATATCTAATTTTTTTTTTTTTTTGGTGTTTAACGTCCTACTATTGTGCACACTTGGGCTAATGCAGACGATGCGATGATTTATAGCGTATGAAAATGCCAAGCCCTCGCCGGGAATCGAACCCGGCTCCTCGCGGTGAAAGCCCAATACACTATCCACTAGACCACCGAGGCGGCTAAAAAAAAGGAGCTCGAGAAATGAAGCCAGTCGTTATGTTTGCTTCGGAGGCGTGGAGAATGACAAATTGTGTTTGAAAAAGTTTGTTTTTTGTGTTTAACGTCCGACTATTGTGCACACTTGGGCTAATGCAGACGGTGGGATGATTTATATCGTATGAAAATGCCAAGCCCTCGCCGGGAATCGAACCCGGGTCCTGGGGGTGAAAGCCTAGTACGCTATCCACTAGACCACCGAGGCGGCTAAAAAAAAGGAGCTCGAGAAATGAAGCCAGTCGTTATGTTTGCTTCGGAGGCGTGGAGAATGACAAATTGTGTTTGAAAAAGTTTGTTTTTTGTGTTTAACGTCCGACTATTGTGCACACTTGGGCTAATGCAGACGGTGGGATGATTTATAGCGTATGAAAATGCCAAGCCCTCGCCGGAAATCGAACCCGGCTCCTCGGGGTGAAAGCCCAGTACGCTATCCACTAGACCACCGAGGCGGAGTGTGCGCTGGTTAGCAAATCTACATTCATTTCCTTACTTCTACTGGTGTATAAACCTCCCTCGTTACTTTTTCAAATTTCAAATTGTATGTTCAAATTTGAAAAAGTAACGAGGGAGGTTCATACACCAGTAAAAGTAATATATGAATGTATATTTGCTAACCAGCAGAAAATTATCTCACTGAAGCAAATGTGGCGGGTAATAAGATGGCTTGGACACATGCAGACAATGAATAGCGGACAAACCTACAAAACAATTTTTGCATAATTTTTGGAGGACAACTGTGAGAAAGGATGAAGTTATGAAAGAATAGATGATGTTGAACACCACTTCATTTTACACGAGAACTAGACTGAATTTTTGAAATATATTGTTTAGTCATCGTTTATTTTTGTACTTATTTTCCAATGCCAAAAGCTTTGTTGTCGTAACAAAGTTGGAATTCAATCTGCAAACTGGCACTTGGAGAACTTGTCTGGTGAGCTTTGTAGGTGACTTTTGACGAGAATATATATCGGCAGGCGACAAAACGAAAGAAAGATTGCCTCCATTAATTAATCCACAGACGTCTGTAGATACACGCAGCTATTGAAGTGCGATCAAGGGGAAAAGTAATTCTGTAATAAAATAAGTAGGCCTACACAGTAGCTTTCTTAATTTAAACACGTGGTATTGGAGTGTGCACACTTGGGCTAATGCAGACTATGGGATGATTTATAGTGTATGAAAATGCCAAGCCCTGGTCGGGAATCGAACCCGGGTCCTCGGGGTGAAATGAAACACCGAGGACTGTGTTGCAGTACTGTAATACTTGTATTTAACGTTCATACTGTTATTTACTGTATTCTATAAGTTCTCTTACTACTTTTAAAAGTTATTGTTACCCCAAATTATAACTTTTTGAGTTATATTTTTTCTGAAAATCTGGCTTTAAAGGTTAGGGTCATTTTCTTATTATGACCCTTATTATGGCCTTCGGTGTAAATTATAAATTTAAAAAGCTAATATATGCAGATTTTGTTCTGATAATGATGGTAAAATCAGATTTACAAAGTGTGTAAGTTTTTTTTTTTTGAAAATTCGCTTCCATCACGTCAATGAGACAGCTGCGTGTTTCGATTTTACGAAAGTACTCATTTCCGACTTTTACTTTGTTTTTATTTTCGATTGTATGTACGCACTAACATGGAGCGTGTTTAGAATTAGTGACCCGTTTATTTTAAAATACATATCTGGACCCCGTTCACAAATAAACTGAAGCAATGAAATCTATTTTTAAAGCTTCCAATGCTAACGGGAACTAGATCAGGTTCACGCGTCGCGTTAACTACAGAAACGCGAATATCTCTAATCGACCCATCGCATTGGGTTTAGTAATCGAGCGGCCTAAAGACACTTAAAGGACAGGACAAGTGCGAGGTTATTTGAGGTTAGGTTATTAAGTAATGAAGCCTGCGGGAGTCTAGGTAGCCAAGTGCTCAGGCTGCCAAGATGGCGGAGGTCATTTGAAGTCTTGTTTATAGTAGTGCACTGTGTCTGTTCGGATTAGTTCGCGTTGTATGCAATATCTTTAAGGAATTTTTGCAAGATATTATGAAAGATAAAAAAATAACTGGCCATATCAGGAAGTATGATTTTAAGCATCATATTCAGCATTGAAATCTGCACATTTAAAATTTTTAAATTACTTCGGACGAGCACTGAACGTTGTCAGATTCATTGGGACACGAAAGTTCAAAAAGCTAACTTATGCAAATTTTAGCGCTGAATACGGTGGTGAAAAAAAATATAAGTGAAAAAGTTAAGATTTTTTTAAGGTTTGAATTGCCCGCCTATGGCCTAGTTCATCACGAACTAACTTGGCCAGCTATTATGAAAATCGATTTTTGTATTAAGTTCAAAAAACCTAAAGAAAACAATACAGAAGCGAGAATCGACTCCAATTTAGAAGTACAATGGTTTTATCATATTTGTTGCTCCAATCACTCATACCCATTTATAAGTATGAGTTACGAAGTGTAGTATGAGTACTCCATTTCTTTTAACAAATGAAAATCGCCGAGCACATAAAAACACGTCTAACCTAAGTGGCTATCACAGACAAAGTCAACAATGAAAACAGCTGAAAGTTTTATCATACTTCAAGGGCATGTATACCAACATAACAAAAAAATGTTTGACAATCGGACTCTCAAGCCCGCGAAATTTAAAAATTCTCTTTACTTTCTGAACACACTTCGCATATGGACACCGTTTGAGATGTACAAATAGACTTAGTATATATAGATAGTAGACTCGCGATTATCGTATATCCAGTTAACCGAGGCAATGTCATTAAAAGAATGACATTTACGGTATCAAATCAGAATTAGGAACGGAGACAAAGCTTATGCTATTTTTTTGTGTGATTCTATTTGGTTGATGGAGGAGAAATGGGTGGTAATTTTTCCATCAACCATCAATGTAAGAATTTGATGTGGAATGATGTAGCACTTTCCCACGCCTCAGCTAATGCATATTCTAGTAATATAAAAGAGGCTTGTTTTTCTTCTTACGTACATTTGACAATGTACTATCGGGTACGCTTGTTGATCGCCGTGTTTAGTCACTTTACCGTACGTAAAGTCTTGCTACCTGAAAGACTTTTTAAGAAAATAATTCTGTTCGAGGTAAAATAGAGTAGACATATTATTTTCATTCTAGTTTTGTTACAGAATTGTGTTTAGTTGTTGGTGCATAACCTGGTTTTTTTAAACAATAAACTTATTTATCTCGTTTTCTTGTCATTTGCAAACAAAGTCTGTTGTATCCGAGATAGTCTCGGTGCCAACTACCTTGGATAATCGCGAGTCTACTACCTAGATGTAATTTTTTAAAAGCATTTGTATTAAACGCATTTTTCCTGATTAAAACCGATTTCTTCAAAAATGGGACCCACAAAATCGATTTTGTGAGCCAGGAAATGGTGTATCCCAAAATTACACAAACATCTGCCGAGCCCTTTCTGCGAAAAGACACAGACTACACGCACACAAAGATAGCACGTTTAACGTTATGAAATACTACATTGATCGTTTATTAATACTTCTAATGAAACGTAGTTACTAAGATATTCTGTTTAAAAATGTGTGTATTTGAAATTCGACTGGCACAATTAACAATCACTTCCACTGCCATTGCAATCATTAATTTCCATCGATGGCTTGTCGGTGCCAAGCTATTTACGGTGCGGAAGCAGCTTGATCTTGTTCTCCACTGTTGTGCCAAAACTACAATATCAGCTACAGTTCGTCTGCTGCAGTCGGTTTCTCTTTTAGTTTTCGAAAATACGAGTTGAAAATTTTAATAATAATGCACGCAGCTGTCTCGCTTACTTGATCTTAGCGAATTTCTAACAATCGTTTTTTTGTCATAATTTTTCTTGATATGATTGCATTCAACGTTAAAGTCTGCATAAGTTAGAGTTTTAAATTAACGATTGAAATGTGAAAACGAACCGTGAACGCCGTCAGATTAATTTCCGTATTTTCATTTGAATTTGAAAATTTGTTCGCTAATTCATGCGGAAAACGTGAGAATTTTCGTGATTTTAAATAAACCTAACCGCCATTTTGAAACGGTTTGTCCAAACTCGAGAAACTACGATGCGCTCTCGAGACCACCTTCAAGTAAGTTATGAATTAGTGAGCTTTTGTAAAAATATAATTTTGTTTTCCCGTGCACTGAAGATTTTCCCACTTTATTTACACAAGTCCTACTTTTCATAGTGCTTTTGGTTTACTTAAAGAACGGATTTTTTTTCCGGCGAAAAACCGATGTGGTTATCATCGCCGATACTCGAAATGGAGATAGAAAAGAACGAATAAAATAAACAAAAATTTACGTTTAATTAGAAAACAATCAACAAACTATAATAGCAAAATCAAATAAATAAAACAAAACAAAATAACAGTTATAGGCTAGATATATGACTAAAACTAGTTAACAATAATATATCTAAAAACAACAACATACACACAAATTATTGTAGGGCTGTAAAGGGCCCTACCACAAACAATAACAGAAATATAAATTAAATTTTATTTAAAAAATTCAGACGATGAAGGAAGTCTAGGACCCTCGGTCAACGGCCGAGGCACTATCTCCCAACATCGTCTGCAAACAGTTGCTCAGACCACACATAACACGCACATTTTGGAAACCATCACAATCGAGCAATATATGTTTTATTTTGATGGTTTCCCTACAGAACTCGCATTCAGGTGGGTCCCCGCCTCCCATTAGAAATCCATGCGTTAGCGAGGAATGACCAATACAGAGGCGGGTGATCACCACCTCTTCCCTACGACTTGCACGTATTGACGACCTCCAAGGACGAACAGTATTTTTAATTACCCTAAGTTTGTTGTTATCCATAAGTGTCCACTCATTCTCCCAATCCACAAAAGAACGGAGTAATGATGTACGTACGGTCTGTTCCCTTGTATAAGTGGACGTAATTATTGTATGAAGAAGGTTTGTGGACTAACACACGGAAAGTTGTGGACAACTTCAAATTGTCTGATTCTGCAACGATACTAATTGTATGCGCAACTATAAAAATTATTTTGCAACTACAAAGGACAATAAAATTGTACTCAAGAGAATAAAGTTGTAACTTCTTGTTTTAATTTCATTGTTGTCTTTAGTTAGAATCTTACAGCTGTTTGACAATTATTTAAACCTGCAAGAGTGAAACGTATTATTAAAAGCAACTTTATTAAAACAATATGTAAAGTTACAAAATAATCAGTTGAGGAATGCAAAGAAAAGAAAAACAAAACTTCTACGTCGGTGTTTTGTCCCTCCTGTATGTACCAGACATTCCCCGCAGGTGGTGCAGACTAGCTGCACATATTGAGAGGATTTAGACGTCCGTCGCGATACCCGAGTTTAACACACACTTACACTTACAGCACTACACTTACGATTTTAACACCTTAACTCACACTTACATTTAGGGAGGCGATATTAGCCTTAATGTGCTTTTCGCCTTAAAAACAAAAATTGCACCAAACATTCTACTAGTACAAAATTTAACAAAATAATATTGAATGTTTTCTGCATGGATTCATTGGCATTGAATATTGGCACAAAAGATGTGTCAAGTACATCTGCTACGTACAAGATCCTGACCTTATGTTGATCATTTACTGAACGCCAAGTTCACGCGTGGGCAGGTAATGTTTTTGCTAAATCAGTTTTATTGTTCGGTTAGCTTTACAGCAGCTAGATCAATGAAGTCCAAGTCGTTCAACTGAATGAAAGGATCCGTGGAAATGGCCGAGTTCATTGCGTAAATATGAATTTCCTATTTCCCTCTCTTTATATTTTATTCATTTTTTCGATTAAAATGTTGTTCTTTTATATATATATATATTGTGATGAAAAATAAAACTTGGACGCTTGAAATGAGCGATGCACGACAATCAACTAAAAGAACTCCTGACAAAATAAAATAGAGGAAAAAATGGATACATTGAATGATCATAACAAATTACGTATTCAAAGGCGAATAGTAACCAACTTGTTTTGTTAAATGGTAATCACAGGTGCTTTTCCAAACATAAAGTTATAACACTTTTTAAAACCACTAAATTTTATCTAGTCACTGCCAACATTTTACATGTTTACATTAGTCTCTCTCTCTCTCTCTCTCTCTCTCTCTCTTTTTCTTCTCTCTCCACCGCAGGGGGGTGCACACTAGCTGCACCTATTGCACTTTATTGTTGTTAGAAGGAAAATTACAACTTTAACGTAATAAAATGGCGTCATAAGCTTCCCTTCTCGCGAGCCACGACAAATTGTGAAGTGGCTTCAAAATGCGGGAGCCACTGAAAGCCTAACGGTGCTGACGTCTCTGGGCTACGCTTCGGTCTAGGTCTAGTTTTGACTCCGTTTTTCCTACCACACTTCCAAACGTATTTTTCTCGTTACTTAGGTTACGGTTTTTAAACATAGTAGTTTGATAGAATCTGTTACGGTAAATATTTAGATTTAAAACATACAAACTCGTTCTTTAAACTGACCGAACTCCGCTTCCGATACCGTTCGTCTTCTTTCCGCTCCGCTCCGCATGTTGTGACCGACTGGCCTTAATGTCTTTAATAAATTGGTTTTTCTCAATGGAAAATACGAGTATTAGCATTAAACCATGATTTAAATTTGAAAATAAATAACCTGCTTGTTGCATTACTCCATAACCCTTTGAGTCCTATGGAGGAATAGGCCTAATGCAATCCTCAGTCCCTATCAGCCATTTATTTATAGTGGAAGGATTTGAACCCACTCACGTTCAACACACTATTCTGGCCAAATATACTAAAATTTTCCCTAGTTTAATTTATTTTGTTTGCATATTTATATATTGTCGTACATTTTGCCAGAGAATTTTTGTTTTGTTATTATTATTTTAATTTAATGATTTATTTTGTAATTTTAGCTTCATTTTACGTTCATTATACTTATTTTATTTTCATTGTGATTGGCCTATATATTGCATTATTTAATTGGGTTAAATGGCATAGAGGACCTGACGGTACTGATTTCGCCCCAAATAAAGGCAAACTATATACCTATTATTGCTTTTTTTGTTCTTTTTAATTATTATATCAATACAATCCTTCAGCCGTTATCTTCTTGTGTGTTTTGAAAAGTACAACAATGGAAACCAGTTGTTTGTTCGCTTGGCCAGTGTTCTACTTTACATTAATTTGCATTGTTCATTTCTATTATATTATCTTTTTTAGTGTTTGTAGTTTGTTAACCATTTAACAATTTCCAAGGAGTTCTAAGAATGTCATATTATCATATTATATACGAGGTGTGTTCAGAAAATAACGAGAATTTTTAAATTTCGCGGGCTTGGAGAGTCCGATTGTCAAACATTTTTTTTATTATGTTGGTATACATGTCCTTGAAGTATGATAAAACTTTCAGCTGTTTTCATTGTTGACTTTATCTGTGACAGCCACTAAGGTTAGACGTGTTTTTATAAGCTCGGCGATTTTCGTTTGTTAAAAGAAATGGATGAAGAATTTGTATCAAATAAAGTGTAACAAAGTGTGAAATGTTAACAAAGGTGAGTCTGTTATGAGTAAAGCAAGAGTATACCAAACGAGTGGTATAAGCGTTTCCAAGAATGCCGTGAAGACTTTGAAGATGACGAACGCTCTGGACGCCCCAGCACATCAACAGCCAATGAAAACGTGGAAAAAGTGAAAGAAATGGTTATGAACAATCGCCGAATCACAATTAGAGAGGTCGCTGATGATGTTGGCATATCGATTGGATCATGTCATGATATTGTTTCCAATGTTTTGTGTATGAAACGCGTGGAAGCAAAATTCGTTCCAAAATTGTTGAATTTTGAACAAAAACAGCGGCGAATGGAAGTTGCTCAGGAGTCACTAAATGAAGTCAACGACGATGCAGAATTACTGAAACGTATTATAACAGGTGACGAAACATGGGTTTACTGATATGACGCCGAAACTAAGGCTCAATCATCCCAGTGGAGGCATTCTGGCTCGCCAAGACCGAAAAAGGCTCGACAAGTGCTGTCGATTTTTTTTTCGGCGAAAAACCGTTAAGGTTATCATCGTCGTCATGCAAAATGAAAGTATAAAAAAGAAAATTTAACTAAATTTACTTAAACAGGAAAATAAAACAACAACAAACTATAATAGAAAAAATAGATTAAAACAAAAATTTAAATAACAGGTATAACTATATTACAATAACGAATACTTAAGAACTAAATAACAATGAATAATGAATAAAATTTAATAACAATTCGTATGTGTATATATAAACATAACATAAATAAAGTTATTTAGATAAAATAACACAAGAAATAACAAATTAATAAATTAAAATTTATTTAAAACATTCAGACGATGAAGGAAGTCTAGAACCCGGTCAACGGCCGAGGCACTATCTCCCAACATCGTCTGCAAACAGTTGCTCAGACCACACATAACACGCACATTTTGGAAACCATCACAATCGAGCAATATATGTTTTATTTTGATGGTTTCCCTACAGAACTCGCATTCAGGTGGGTCCCCGCCTCCCATTAGAAATCCATGCGTTAGCGAGGAATGACCAATACAGAGGCGGGTGATCACCACCTCTTCCCTACGACTTGCACGTATTGACGACCTCCAAGGACGAACAGTATTTTTAATTACCCTAAGTTTGTTGTTATCCATAAGTGTCCACTCATTCTCCCAATCCACAAAAGAACGGAGTAATGATGTACGTACGGTCTGTTCCCTTGTATAAGTGGACGTAATTATTGTATGAAGAAGGTTTGTGGACTAACACACGGAAAGTTGTGGACAACTTCAAATTGTCTGATTGATTCTGCAACGATACTAATTGTATGCGCAACTATAAAAATTATTTTGCAACTACAAAGGACAATAAAATTGTACTCAAGAGAATAAAGTTGTAACTTCTTGTTTTAATTTCATTGTTGTCTTTAGTTAGAATCTTACAGCTGTTTGACAATTATTTAAACCTGCAAGAGTGAAACGTATTATTAAAAGCAACTTTATTAAAACAATATGTAAAGTTACAAAATAATCAGTTGAGGAATTAGCAAAGAATAGAAAAACAAAACCTCCATGTCGGTGTTTTGTCCCTCCTGTATGTACCAGACATTCCCCGTAGGGGTGCAGACTAGCTATACCTATTGAGAGGATTTAGACGTCCCTCGCGGTACCCGAGTCTAACACACACACTTACAGCACTACACTTACGATTTTAACACCTTAACTCACACTTACATTTAGGGAGGCGATATTAGCCTCATTGTGCTTTTCGCCTTAAAAACAAAAAATGCACCAGACATTCTACTCGTACAAAATTTAACTAAATAACATTAAATGTTTTCTGCATGGATTTATTGGCATTGAATATTGGCACAAAAGATGTGTCAAGTACATCTGCTACGTACAAGATCCTGACCTTATGTTGATCATTTACTGAACGCCAAGTTCACGCGTGGGCAGGTAATGTTTTTGCTAAATCAGTTTTATTGTTCGGTTAGCTTTACACCAGCTAGATCAATGAAGTCCAAGTCGTTCAACTGAATGAAAGGATCCGTGGAAATGGCCGAGTTCATTGCGTAAATATGAATTTCCCTATTTCCCTCTCTTTTATATTTTATTCATTTTTTTCGATTAAAATGTTGTTCTTTTATATATATATATATTGTGATGAAAAATAAAACTTGGACGCTTGAAATGAGCGATGCACGACAATCAACTAAAAGAACTCCTGACAAAATAAAATAGAGGAAAAAATGGATACATTGAATGATCATAACAAATTACGTATTCAAAGGCGAATAGTAACCAACTTGTTTTGTTAAATGGTAATCACAGGTGCTTTTCCAAACATAAAGTTATAACACTTTTTAAAACCACTAAATTTTATCTAGTCACTGCCAACATTTTACATGTTTACATTAGTCTCTCTCTCTCTCTCTCTCTCTCTCTCTCTCTCTTTTCTTCTCTCTCCACCGCAGGGGGGTGCACACTAGCTGCACCTATTGAGAGGATTTAGACGTCTCTCGCGGTACCCGAGTCTAAAACTCACTTACACTTACAACATCCAAGACTTACACTACACTACACTTACGACTTTAACACTTTACAATCACACTTACATTTAGAGAGGCGATAATAGCCTCAATGTGCTTTTCGCCTTAAAATAAAAAAAATCTTTCTCTCTCCCCTCTCTCTCTCTGTCTGTCTGTCTCTCTCCCTCTCTTTCTCTCTCTCTCTGTCTGTCTCTCTCCCTCTCTTTCTCTCTCTCTCTCTCTCTCTCTCTCTCTCTCTCTCTCTCTCTCTATATATATATATATATATATATATATATATATATATATATCCATCAAAATCCGTCCAACAGTTTTTAAAACTGAAGGTCATTTCAAATTTTAAAAAAATCATTATTTTTTCTTCCTTTTTTTCCTTTTTCTTACCTTTTTTGAAAGCCTAATTTCACCTTCGTAATCAAATTGAAATCTGTACAAATCAGGGGATTTAAATCACCGGTCAATCTGATGCGTCTCTGAACTGCGCACCTCAAGGTTTTTAGTTCGAGTCGCAGTTACTGCCGTCGCTTTACCCTTATCGTTACATTTTTCCTCAACTTAAATAGTCTAACTGGCAATAAAAAAATGTAAAAGTTACAATTTTAAATTTTCTAATTCCATTGAAATTTCTGACAGCGGTCAAGGTTCATAACCTTTGGCATTTGTTTCTTTATTTATTTTCAACATATTAAGTTAAATTTAAGTTACTACAATACAAAATTAAATACGTTTTAAACAGTTTGTTCAGTTACAATATACGGCAAAGACTGTTTATTGTTGACTAAACAGACAAAGGAACACACGATATGAATAGTTTTTTCCAGACGTAGCCTAATCGCAAGGTTTCCGTACCAAAGTAGCAAACTTCTTTACCAGCAAGACAGTAAATTTTAGGGCACAGTTTAAAAATCCTCTTTCACCTGTAAAGTCCGAAAAGCAATTTAACATTTGCAGAAGGTGCTGTCCAGTAACAAACACTTTTGTTTTGAAACAATAGTTGTGAAAATAGAACGCATTGGCGGAGCGACCTTGAACAATATTCCCGGCAACTTTCTGTTTTCATCTTGTAACCAAACCATCTGCCAAAAAAATATAAATACCAGTGTTGATCATTAAAATTTTAATGAAGTTGTCGTTAATGAAGCGACCATGTAAACAAGTTTAAATTTAAACATTTTGTCTATTTAAAAAAACGTATATGAAATACTCGTATACGTAAGGTGAGGTGGCCCGAAGTGTCAAAAAAATGTTTGATATTCCACCCCAGACTGCGATACTTTAAAAAAATCAAGTTTTGGTCAGAAATTTTATTCAACTTAAGAAGTTCTAGTGCTAAACGTTTTTCAGCTGTTCATATTTTAAGAACAAAATAGCTTATAAATCACGTTTAATAAATAACTGATATTTTGAACAATAGTGGTTTGCTTTACTGTAGATACTTATTCAACTAAAGAAGTTCTAGTGCTAAACGTTTTTCAGCTGTTCATATTTTAAGAACAAAATAGCTTATAAATCACGTTTAGTAAATAACTGATATTTTGAACAATAGTGGTTTGCTTTACTGTAGATACTTATTCAACTAAAGAAGTTCTAGTGCTAAACGTTTTTCAGCTGTTCATATTTTAAGAACAAAATAGCTTATAAATCACGTTTAGTAAATAACTGATATTTTGAACAATAGTGGTTTGCTTTACTGTAGATACTTATTCAACTAAAGAAGTTCTAGTGCTAAACGTTTTTCAGCTGTTCATATTTTAAGAACAAAATAGCTTATAAATCACGTTTAGTAAATAACTGATATTTTGAACAATAGTGGTTTGCTTTACTGTAGATACTTATTCAACTTAAGAAGTTCTAGTGCTAAACGTTTTTCAGCTGTTCATATTTTAAGAACAAAATAGCTTATAAATCACGTTTAGTAAATAACTGATATTTTGAACAATAGTGGTTTGCTTTACTGTAGATACTTATTCAACTAAAGAAGTTCTAGTGCTAAACGTTTTTCAGCTGTTCATATTTTAAGAACAAAATAGCTTATAAATCACGTTTAGTAAATAACTGATATTTTGAACAATAGTGGTTTGCTTTACTGTAGATACTTATTCAACTAAAGAAGTTCTAGTGCTAAACGTTTTTCAGCTGTTCATATTTTAAGAACAAAATAGCTTATAAATCACGTTTAGTAAATAACTGATATTTTGAACAATAGTGGTTTGCTTTACTGTAGATACTTATTCAACTAAAGAAGTTCTAGTGCTAAACGTTTTTCAGCTGTTCATATTTTAAGAACAAAATAGCTTATAAATCACGTTTAGTAAATAACTGATATTTTGAACAATAGTGGTTTGCTTTACTGTAGATACTTATTCAACTTAAGAAGTTCTAGTGCTAAACGTTTTTCAGCTGTTCATATTTTAAGAACAAAATAGCTTATAAATCACGTTTAGTAAATAACTGATATTTTGAACAATAGTGGTTTGCTTTACTGTAGATACTTATTCAACTAAAGAAGTTCTAGTGCTAAACGTTTTCAGCTGTTGATATTTTAAGAACAAAATAGCTTATAAATCACGTTTAGTAAATAACTGATATTTTGAACAATAGTGGTTTGCTTTACTGTAGATACTTATTCAACTAAAGAAGTTCTAGTGCTAAACGTTTTTCAGCTGTTGATATTTTAAGAACAAAATAGCTTATAAATCACGTTTAGTAAATAACTGATATTTTGAACAATAGTGGTTTGCTTTACTGTAGATACTTATTCAACTAAAGAAGTTCTAGTGCTAAACGTTTTTCAGCTGTTCATATTTTAAGAACAAAATAGCTTATAAATCACGTTTAGTAAATAACTGATATTTTGAACAATAGTGGTTTGCTTTACTGTAGATACTTATTCAACTTAAGAAGTTCTAGTGCTAAACGTTTTTCAGCTGTTCATATTTTAAGAACAAAATAGCTTATAAATCACGTTTAGTAAATAACTGATATTTTGAACAATAGTGGTTTGCTTTACTGTAGATACTTATTCAACTAAAGAAGTTCTAGTGCTAAACGTTTTTCAGCTGTTCATATTTTAAGAACAAAATAGCTTATAAATCACGTTTAGTAAATAACTGATATTTTGAACAATAGTGGTTTGCTTTACTGTAGATACTTATTCAACTAAAGAAGTTCTAGTGCTAAACGTTTTTCAGCTGTTCATATTTTAAGAACAAAATAGCTTATAAATCACGTTTAGTAAATAACTGATATTTTGAACAATAGTGGTTTGCTTTACTGTAGATACTTATTCAACTAAAGAAGTTCTAGTGCTAAACGTTTTTCAGCTGTTCATATTTTAAGAACAAAATAGCTTATAAATCACGTTTAGTAAATAACTGATATTTTGAACAATAGTGGTTTGCTTTACTGTAGATACTTATTCAACTTAAGAAGTTCTAGTGCTAAACGTTTTTCAGCTGTTCATATTTTAAGAACAAAATAGCTTATAAATCACGTTTAGTAAATAACTGATATTTTGAACAATAGTGGTTTGCTTTACTGTAGATACTTATTCAACTAAAGAAGTTCTAGTGCTAAACGTTTTTCAGCTGTTCATATTTTAAGAACAAAATAGCTTATAAATCACGTTTAGTAAATAACTGATATTTTGAACAATAGTGGTTTGCTTTACTGTAGATACTTATTCAACTAAAGAAGTTCTAGTGCTAAACGTTTTTCAGCTGTTGATATTTTAAGAACAAAATAGCTTATAAATCACGTTTAGTAAATAACTGATATTTTGAACAATAGTGGTTTGCTTTACTGTAGATACTTATTCAACTAAAGAAGTTCTAGTGCTAAACGTTTTTCAGCTGTTCATATTTTAAGAACAAAATAGCTTATAAATCACGTTTAGTAAATAACTGATATTTTGAACAATAGTGGTTTGCTTTACTGTAGATACTTATTCAACTAAAGAAGTTCTAGTGCTAAACGTTTTTCAGCTGTTCATATTTTAAGAACAAAATAGCTTATAAATCACGTTTAGTAAATAACTGATATTTTGAACAATAGTGGTTTGCTTTACTGTAGATACTTATTCAACTTAAGAAGTTCTAGTGCTAAACGTTTTTCAGCTGTTCATATTTTAAGAACAAAATAGCTTATAAATCACGTTTAGTAAATAACTGATATTTTGAACAATAGTGGTTTGCTTTACTGTAGATACTTATTCAACTAAAGAAGTTCTAGTGCTAAACGTTTTTCAGCTGTTGATATTTTAAGAACAAAATAGCTTATAAATCACGTTTAGTAAATAACTGATATTTTGAACAATAGTGGTTTGCTTTACTGTAGATACTTATTCAACTAAAGAAGTTCTAGTGCTAAACGTTTTTCAGCTGTTCATATTTTAAGAACAAAATAGCTTATAAATCACGTTTAGTAAATAACTGATATTTTGAACAATAGTGGTTTGCTTTACTGTAGATACTTATTCAACTAAAGAAGTTCTAGTGCTAAACGTTTTTCAGCTGTTGATATTTTAAGAACAAAATAGCTTATAAATCACGTTTAGTAAATAACTGATATTTTGAACAATAGTGGTTTGCTTTACTGTAGATACTTATTCAACTAAAGAAGTTCTAGTGCTAAACGTTTTTCAGCTGTTCATATTTTAAGAACAAAGTAGCTTATAAATCACGTTTAGTAAATAACTGATATTTTGAACAATAGTGGTTTGCTTTACTGTAGATACTTATTCAACTAAAGAAGTTCTAGTGCTAAACGTTTTTCAGCTGTTCATATTTTAAGAACAAAATAGCTTATAAATCACGTTTAGTAAATAACTGATATTTTGAACAATAGTGGTTTGCTTTACTGTAGATACTTATTCAACTTAAGAAGTTCTAGTGCTAAACGTTTTTCAGCTGTTCATATTTTAAGAACAAAATAGCTTATAAATCACGTTTAGTAAATAACTGATATTTTGAACAATAGTGGTTTGCTTTACTGTAGATACTTATTCAACTAAAGAAGTTCTAGTGCTAAACGTTTTTCAGCTGTTCATATTTTAAGAACAAAATAGCTTATAAATCACGTTTAGTAAATAACTGATATTTTGAACAATAGTGGTTTGCTTTACTGTAGATACTTATTCAACTTAAGAAGTTCTAGTGCTAAACGTTTTTCAGCTGTTCATATTTTAAGAACAAAATAGCTTATAAATCACGTTTAGTAAATAACTGATATTTTGAACAATAGTGGTTTGCTTTACTGTAGATACTTATTAGGTTATGTTTATTTCTGTTGTTTAAAGTTCACATAGCGCGTAAATTATGAATTTATATAAACGAATTTCATTTCATAGTAGTAAGGGATTTTTCCAATGCACTTTTTTAAAAAATTGACGGTTAAATTCCAATAATTAGTTATTAAGTAATGCATTTCCAGCAGAGTAAATATTTAGCTGCGATCGTAGTGAACAATAAAAAAATGCAGGCAAAGAGCGAATACAGGGTCATTGTTGGCATAGTTTTATAAACGCTGTAGTAGAATTATTAGTGTTTTTAGTAAATGACATTTGACTTTATCTGTTGGATTGCGTGCGGAAAGCTGAACAGGAAACCCTTGATTCTGGCACACCGCAGCTGCCAAAGTCCGAACCTACACCTACGGCTTTGGCTTTTTATTCTTCCGTTAATGCCAAAAACTTGTTACATTCATATCTTGGGATGATATCCTGGAATGCTTAACGCTCTTCGAGATCATTAAAAAAAAGTAAATATGTTATGTCATTGCATATTAACGGACTGATTACAAAGAGGATGCTCGATATCTGCAGCTAAAGTCCAAGTAATTGAATTAATTGCCGTTACGAGCGCTGCAAGATGCAAGGACAGGAGGGAAGACGTTTGAGAACACAGACAGTGCTATTATCTATTTAATGGTAGTTGAACACTCCACCGCAAGATGCCACTAGCAACGAGCGCTCATATATCTTATAATTCTAGTAAGTTTATATTCAGTGGTTACGTTTTTTGAAGTATTTAAAGAAATGTGTGTCAAGTCTGAAGAAGAATTAATTCCAATGGTTAAAGTCATCATTATGGGGGAAAATAAGCAAATAATGATTAAAAATATTCTTTTTGACGGATTCTCGAAAGAAGGTTGTTAAAAGAAACACAAAACTACCTTTTAACGGATGTAAAATTCCTTACCCTGTGCAACAGCGATCGGTGTTCTCAGTTATGAAACAATACAGTACTGAATATTGTAACATATTATAAATAACGTTTTGTTCCGAATCTGTGTTTACCCTGTTCAAGAACGGATTCAAGGACAAGTTGACCGCCCCTCTCAAGACAAAAGAAATAAAATAGAAAATGTAAAACAACCTAGTTTACTTCTATAAAATGAAAGTACAGTATATTTCGATGTGGGTATTCTGGAAAAGCGTTAAGAAGGCATCTGAGGGCTCCGAAACCCGCTACAGTATCGCAATTTCAACTTTGTATATACGTGAAATTTTGCCCGTATATACATACGTACGTTTACACACTTTATTTATTTTACATCAGTTTTCACTGCGTAGTGTATTTCGCCAAAGCCGGTTGTGATCTGACAATTTTTCTACTCTATGAACCTAGATTAGGTTCCTTAACGTGCGATGACAACATACACCATACGGGACCACCCCCACAACTTTGTACGAGGCTAGTGCGCTATCAGAACCCCACCAGACACACTCTTGATGTTAACGACACAAATCGTATGACGCACGTTTTCAGAATTGGCGTTGAACATTGTTTTCGGCCCGCGTGTCACAATTAATCACGTGACACCTTGCCGAGATTAGGTCACATAAATATTTATAGAGGGCGGAAAATTACAATTAAAACTGGTTTCAAGTTTTGTGTTCGCGATTTGTTTCTCAGAATTCCTCTTGGACCCATCCCAACGCGAACTGTGCGCGGCGGAATTAACAAAGTTTTGGAGTGAATTCAAGATTTCGCACGGTTAAATAACATACTATTATTACTTGCGAATCCGTTGCTTTGCCGCGTGTTGTGTGTGGGCGCCACACTTTATCGCATTGTAACCCTCCGCTCCGGGCACTATGTCCAGAACACACGTGTTTTATATTTGCGCACTTTTCTTGATTTATCGTTTATAACAAGGCGACATTTTGTCGTTTCTATTTTTAGAATTTTGACAGCCTCTAGGTACAAACATGCGTACAGTCCTAAATGTTATAAAATTATATATTACCACCGACTGACTCATTCGCTTATAACAAAAATGTGTTTTATAACCTAAGACGGTTGAACAATGAACTTAAATTTAAGCTATAGCCAATCGAAGAGCTAAATGTGATAAAAAAGGAAATCTTGGACCCTTGGAACGAGCGATACACGTCCTTCGACGAGAAAGAGGCGTAACCTCTCTCTCAGTAAGACCAGCCAGAGGTATAAAAAAGACATGTAAAACCAGTAAAATTTATCTATTCACTGCCAGTTTTACAAGTATAAATAGTGAAAATATCAATTTTTTAAATCCACAATCAGAGTTGGGATTATTATTAATACTAACTGTTAATAATATTAACAGTTACGGCTTTGCCCGCAATCATAATATACATTAAAGATCACGCATCACCGTCTTAGGACCAACAACCGTGTCAGTTAAGTTATGGAGTACTCTTTAAAAAAATAAATAAAGTTTCTTTCACGCATCACCATGTTAGGCCTAACAACCGTGTCAGTTAGGTTATGGAGTACTCTTTAAAAAAATAAATAAAGTTTCTTTCACGCATTACATGTTAGGCATAACAACCGTGTCAGTTAAGTTTGAAGTACTCTTTTAGAAAAATAAAGGTTTTTTTTCAGACATAACCGTGATAGGCCCAACAACCGTGTCAGTTAGGTTGTCGATGGATAGAACATAGAATATCCTGAACCGGAAGGTTTATCGAATACATATCCTGGATAGCCTGAAGTGCACTTTTCGAATCGGAACACACCAGATAATGCACACAATCGGATACAACGGAGTTCAGTGCCTTAAATATAGCAAACAGTTCAGCAGTAAAGACACTGCAAACTTAGGGTAATCCATATTAATATGTATGACCTCTTGAGTAATACGCACAACCAACATTTTTATCTATTTTAGAACCATGTGTGAAGATAATCTCAGCACATGGAAAACAGTTAATCAGAGGGTAAAACTCATTTTGATACACAACTTCCGGAGTGTTGTGTTTTAAGTGCACACACAGTGAGAAATCGAAGGTTGGCAACTTTATGATCCACGGAGGTACGTAACAAAACGACCTCTCGAACATTGCAGGAAGTACAATACGCAAGTCGTCAAACACTCGGAACGTTCTAATGCTTAGAGAATCAGTGGCACGCGGACGTGCTTCATATTGTGGGAGCAAATTATTATTAAAAATAGTATTATAAGCAGGGTGCCATGGCTTACACAATATACTGCTTAAGTAATTTATTTGCAGATGAGTGAGAGATGGTTCACCAGCCTCAGCGAGAATGCTCACGACGGGACTAGAAATGTAAACAGTAAAACTTAGTAAAAAAAAATCAAGAATGAATTTTTGAAGTTTGAAGTTAACCTTATGTTAATAATACTACTAAGCTAGTATTAATTGTATCTGACTACTGAAATTACAAAAAACCCGACCCAGCGTATAAAATGTATGTTTGTAAAATGCACATAGTGGGG
Organism: Callitettix versicolor; assembly: GCA_022606455.1. Lineage (NCBI taxonomy): Eukaryota > Metazoa > Arthropoda > Insecta > Hemiptera > Cercopidae > Callitettix > Callitettix versicolor. The sequence continues at coordinate 2,012,237 of CM040185.1, forward strand.
GCAAATGTATAATTTTGCTTCCCAGTATTGCACAATGTAAACATTTTAAAAGGCAGAGATAGATTATGTTATTGCATCGATTCAAAGGCGCACTGCACTTTACACACAATTTTTAAGGAGATTTACAAAGTGACAAATATTTTACAAAATAATAAATATATCCTACTGTACTTACTTGAACGTACTGTTCTAAACCTAGGATTATGTTACTTAGTACTAGTACTGAGTAGTTATTAATGTTACGTTGGTAATGAAACTGCTTATTTTAATACCGGAAATGTCTCTGTAATTCCTGTTCTGCAGCTCTGTTTCCGTTTTGTTCAGCGAATATCGTAACTTTTCTCTTCACTTCTGCATTCTGAAGACATTTTATATACAAACAAGTTCTCATCAAACAACACAAGTTTAAATAAAAACATAAGTTATAACACAAGATTGGCGAACAAAATGACAGAATTGTAGTGGAGAGAAGGCTGTGCGCTTTGTTCTATTGTTCAGTTAAGAAATTAATTTCTTGGAATATGAAAATAGAAATATTTTTGGATCACCTAGCGCCGTTTTGACATCAAATGCAAGACGCCATCGAGTCTAACACGCACCTCGCTTTTTTAGTATCAGAGTAAGATAAAATATGCGTCTTAGAATCAATGAAACACGGTATTGTTACAATGTTTTTATTTTATATATTGTGTAACATTTTATTTTCGACATTTTTGTCACTCACAGTGAAAATGTTTGATTTCATGAATTTCCTCGGTGTTTCAGAAGCCTCGGTTAGACTACCAGGATGATAAAGGTGGACGAGAATGATCCAGTCGGGGGTAAGTAGACCATATTCTTCATAAAAGCTTAAAACAAAATAAACTGTGTTCAGGGTTCGTTGTCATCGGCTTTATTTCAAAACCTCACCGATGCAGACCTTTATATCCCACTTTCAGAGGTCGTTACATATGTACGTATACATGTAGGCCTACATATATGTGTTAGGACGCTCATTTCTTAATTTTAATCCGATCTGATTAAAACTTGGCACAAAAATTGATCGTAATAGCTTGGGCAAAGTTGTCAATCAGCAAAATGCATTTAACAATTTTAAACGGCGACTATTGCAAATCTTAAAAAATATAACTTTTTTGTTTTAAATGTTTTGTTTTAAAATCTTACTCCACCATCGGAATCAGCGTTACAAATTGCATAAATTAGCATATTAAATTAAAAAAACCATTGAAATTAAAAGGTACGTGTGTGGAACTCGGGGAGTTACCGACAGAAGCGATGTTTTTGTTAACGATATCTTCAAACTATATTAGATATTGAAGATATGTTTACAAATATCTTGTTTTGTTTAAATAAATAAATACGTGAACATAGCTTAGATATTATTTACTGTAGTTATAATAAAAGATCAGCTGTTTTATATTAATTCGTAACGATCAGCTGATTTCATTGAACATTATTATAAACGTTTATATTAATGTCGAATGTATTACATTGTAACTTAGACGGTTACAAAGTGCACGTGATCTGCAACTAAAGAGAAATACCTGAACCAAAGCAACACGACGTTGTTATATAATACGCGTGTACTTTTATCGAAAAGGAGGAAGAATAAGAAAGAGAGAGAAATAGAGAGACGAAATTCGTTTGCTTGTTCGTTACATATTTCCGTTACATTCTTCCGTCCAGCAGACTTTTTTTTCTATTCACTCCTCTCACCGCATTTTAACATTAAATCTTCGCTTCAAAAACATGTTGACAGTAGTCAGGGCTCTTTTTGGTACTTTTAATGTTTAAGGTAAAGAAACATCCTTTTGGAAATTCGCTTCTGTCACTTCTAATGTTTTAGAAATGTTTTTTTGGTTGTTTATAAGTTGTCGGTATCGCACTAGAAATGATTACATTTTTGTGCTCTTACATTCTTTGTTGCCTTTTCGTGAATTGCTTTTAGTTTTAATCTTATTTGTAGGTTTTTTCTTACATTATTGCAACATATCAATAAGGTTTTTTCTTAGTCTGATATTTTGAATTTTTTAAATTATTATTTTTACAGAAAATATCTACAAAACTATCAATGTGTTTACACTTGATAGGTAAAATAAATATGGTCCAGGTTAACCGATGCGCTACAATGTCAGTCAGTATAATATTTCGTTATATTATTTCAATATTATTTCAATATATTACAGTATTTCAGTATTATATTTCGTCTAGGAAGCAGCCTAGACGCCTCCTCGTTACATGATATTTCGGCGGTTTTTCGTGGCGTTGAGCCATTTTTGTATTTCTTCAGAGACAGCGGCCACTTTTAAATGCCGATGAAGAACATTACTACGCAGAACATTACAGTAACCATGTTTCGCAGAACTTTGTTTTCAAACCACTGAGTAATTTGCATGTTTAATTTGTTTAGTACATCCCCGGACAGATTTAGTAGTAACATAGTCTGCAAGTAAACGTAAACTCATAGTTAACACAGATGAATAATTAATTGGTTTCTGTGCAACAGATGAATTAAAATGGAACGGCTTGAATAAAATCTAATAGTATAATAATCTGTAAATAAACTGAAAGTAAACATAACCTCAAAGTTAGCACAAATGAACAAAATTAATTGGTAAATGTGTAAACATTGAATTAAAATAGAACGACGTGAATAACATGCGTTGAATTGTCGAGTTTGATCCGTATCGTGTCTAGTAGTCTCATAATTCGTAATTAAATTCTAAGTAAACATAACCTCAAAGTTAGCACGGATGAATAATTAATTGATTAATGTGTAACAATTAAAATGGAACGGCGTGAATAAAATCTAGTAGTATAATAATCTGTAAATAAACTGAAATTAAACATAACCTCAAAGTTAGCACAGATGAATAATTAATTGATTACTGTGTAACAACTAAAATGGAACGGCGTGAATAAAATCTAATAGTATAATAATCTGTAAATAAACTGAAAGTAAACATAACCTCAAAGTTAGCACAAATGAACAAAATTAATTGGTAAATGTGTAAACATTGAATTAAAATAGAACGACGGGAATAAAGTGCGTTGTATTGTCGAGTTTGATCCGTATCGTCTCTAGTAGTCTCATAATTCGTAATTAAATTCTAAGTAAACATAACCTCAAAGTTAGCACACATGAATAATTAATTGATTACTGTGTAACAATTAAAATGGAACGGCGTGAATAAAATCTAATAGTATAATAATCTGTAAATAAACTGAAAGTAAGCATAACCTCAAAGTTAGCACAAATGAACAAAATTAATTGGTAAATGTGTAAACATTGAATTAAAATAGAACGACGTGAATAACATGCGTTGTATTGTCGAGTTTGATCCGTATCGTCTCTAGTAGTCTCATAATTCGTAATTAAATTCTAAGAAAACATAACCTCAAAGTTAGCACACATGAATAATTAATTGATTACTGTGTAACAATTAAAATGGAACGGCGTGAATAAAATCTAGTAGTATAATAATCTGTAAATAAACTGAAATTAAACATAACCTCAAAGTTAGCACAGATGAATAATTAATTGATTACTGTGTAACAACTAAAATGGAACGGCGTGAATAAAATCTAATAGTATAATAATCTGTAAATAAACTGAAAGTAAACATAACCTCAAAGTTAGCACAAATGAACAAAATTAATTGGTAAATGTGTAAAAATTGAATTAAAATAGAACGACGGGAATAAAGTGCGTTGTATTGTCGAGTTTGATCCGTATCGTGTCTAGTAGTCTCATAATTCGTAATTAAATTCTAAGTAAACATAACCTCAAAGTTAGCACAGATGAATAATTAATTGATTACTGTGTAACAACTAAAATGGAACGGCGTGAATAAAATCTAATAGTATAATAATCTGTAAATAAACTGAAAGTAAACATAACCTCAAAGTTAGCACAAATGAACAAAATTAATTGGTAAATGTGTAAAAATTGAATTAAAATAGAACGACGTAAATAAAATGCGTTGTATTGTCGAGTTTGATCCGTATCGTGTCTAGTAGTCTCATAATTCGTAATTAAATTCTAAGTAAACATAACCTCAAAGTTAGCACGGATGAATAATTAATTGATTAATGTGTAACAATTAAAATGGAACGGCGTGAATAAAATCTAATAGTATAATAATCTGTAAATAAACTGAAAGTAAGCATAACCTCAAAGTTAGCACAAATGAACAAAATTAATTGGTAAATGTGTAAAAATTGAATTAAAATAGAACGACGTGAATAAAATGCGTTGTATTGTCGGGTTTGACCGGTATCGTATCTAGTAGTCTCATAATTCGTAATTAAATTCTAAGTAAACATAACCTCAAAGTTAGCACAAATGAACAAAATTAATTGGTAAATGTGTAAAAATTGAATTAAAATAGAACGACGTGAATAAAATGCGTTGTATTGTCGGGTTTGATCCGTATCGTATCTAGTAGTCTCATAATTCGTAATTAAATTCTAAGTAAACATAACCTCAAAGTTAGCACGGATGAATAATTAATTGATTACTGTGTAACAGATGAATTAAAATGGAACGGCTTGAATAAAATCTAATAGTATAATAATCTGTAAATAAACTGAAATTTAACATAATCTTAAATTTAGCACAGATGAATAATTATTTGATTACTGTGTAACAGATGAATTAAAATTGAACGGCTTAAATAAAATCAAATACTATAATAATCTGTAAATAAACTGAAATTTAACATAATCTTAAATTTAGCACAGATGAATAATTATTTGATTACTGTGCAACATGAATTAAAATTGAACGGCTTGATTAAAATCTAACAGTATAATAATCTGTAAATAAACTGAAATTTAACATAATCTTAAATTAGCACAGATGAATAATTATTTGATTACTGTGTAACAGATGAATTAAAATTGAACGGCTTAAATAAAATCTAATAGTATAATAATCTGTAAATAAACTGAAAGTAAACATAATCTCAAAGTTAGCACAGATGAATAATTAATTGACAACTATGTAACAGCTGAATTAAAACGGAACGACGCGAATAAAATGCGTTGTATTGTCGGGTTTGAGCCGTATCTCGTCTAGAAGCAAATACCAGAGTGTCTGTCTGGGTAATTATAGAATAGAGCAACATTGCTGCTAACGTCGTAGCCCCACGCTGCGCCTTGCTGGCTCACTGTCTTCTACCTAAATACAGTACGAAGCATAGTTAATAATTTGTTGCCGAGTGACAGAGCTTCGTTGGTGGGAATTTTGTGTTGTGAAGAAATGAATAGCAATATTGATTGTTAATGTTGTGAAATACACATAACTGAAAATGTTTAATGTAAGTTATTTAAAACTAACGATTAAAAAGAACAAAACAGATATTTATCATAAAACAATAGAAGCTCTTAAAATGTAATATTTTTTATGTTCAAAGTTATTAGGAAAATCAATATTTTTAAACTTTCGTCAAAATTAATTGGTGAAACATTACAGATATCAAAATTATTTAATACTTCTTTCCATAAAACATTTCTAGTTTGTCGAGGGTTTTCTGGCGGTTGAAGAGCTTCAACTCGCTTCGCGTTTTGACTCATATGTAAATAAACTTGACCTTGTACCTTGTGAAGCTGCCCTGCCGTGAAATCACTGTCTTTGAATAACGCAAACTGTTTTTGAGTTTTCAACTGAGTACTACAGTTTTCGTACTGATTTTCGCTAAAATCTAATGTAATACTTGGCCTCAATTTTCACCAGTAATGATCTTTGACGATCAATCTGGTACCAATCCGAAGCCATTCAAAAAAGTCAAAAATATTTATAAGCATTATAACTGTATTTTTTGTTTCCAGCTTTTATTTGTTTTACAATATTTTTTATAAAATTAAAATGTAATTTTGAAAGAATTTTTTTGAAACGACGCTTTTTGTTTGTTATTAATTGAAGTAATAATAATAAAATAAATGTCCACTAATGATACGAATTCAATACGAGAAAGTTATTGAATGTTTAGGATTATATTTCTTATAGGCCTAAAACAAGGCATGATACTCAATTATATATAATACTTTTGCGTCCTTTTTCAAAGAAACGAATAATATACAACAATATACAGCAAGAAGTTTTTACTTATTTTGAAGCAATGCCATTCATTATATTTAGGTTATTTAATACAATAGGCCTTACTTTGTCCTACTTCCGCATTTAAAACTATAACCGCCTCGGTGGCCTAGTGGATAGCGTACTGGCTTTCGCCCCGAGGGCCCGGGTTCGATTCCCGGCCAGGGCTTGGCATTTTCACACGCTATAAATCATCCCATCGTCTGCATTAGCCCAAGTGTGCACAACAGTCGGATATTAAAAAAAAAATGAAATAAAATAAAAATAAAACTATATCCTATAAAATTAATGACTAAATTCTAATGTTGCATCTTACTGAAGTATTTTCAAATGGAACCTACTCTAACCGAATTTTACATTACATACCTAAATTAGGCTACAGTATTTACATGCTTACTAAAAGCAGAGTATTTTTTTTAATAATATTTACATATTAGAACTGTCCTGATTGTCCTACCGGTTGTACTTTCAAAACTGGTTTGGTCAATAATTATTTAAATCATGGATACAGTAATACTTTCAATAATGTTTTTTTAACAATTAACTCTTTTGGTACACACACCGTTATTTCCGTCACATATGCCAGCATATAATGATACTGAAAGTTTTATAATGATACTGAAATTTTGTTCAAAACTTCTTATTGGTTTTAAGTTGGTTTTATTTTATTGTAGAGCCTTGAAATGGGAATGTCTCACCAATAGAAAATCAGATGTAAAGTGTAACCGTTTAAAGTGTTAATTTATTTTTTAAATATCTGGAAATATTCCACAACATCTGCATTCCTATTAATACATAAGTGCTAGAATAAGATATACTAGTTGTGTTTTCTTGGTCACGTGACCAACATTTTTTCATGATTTTTTTTTATCACGACTGTAGTAGACTGACATTGAAGTGTCGTGTGTTGTTTTTCTAATGCGGAACACCAAAGTATTTATAGATCGCTCTTCTATCAATAAATTGTCTATTGGACTTGAAACCTGGCAGACTGATGCCAAAGTAAGCTTCTCTCATTCACTCGTCATTTGTGCCGCGGCGCTTCGACCCTGAAACAAACACCTTCAGTTGATTAATTTTATACGAAACAAAATATAAACTATCGGTTTGTCACTTCCGGTTCGGAAACTGAAAAAAAGAAAACCGGAAAATCGGTCTAATTTCTAAAATAGTTTTACCAAAAAGCTTAACTTTTTTGAAAAACTGATTTCACTGCAGCCAACGTTTATTTTACAAATTAGCGTTTTTAATTTTCAAATTCTATACGAAAATTTACAACGCTTAAACATTAGGTTGTTAAATGTGATTATAATAGTGAAAACATATTTTTGTAATTGCGGAACTGTACTTTGTGCTTTCTCTGTTATTTAAGACAAAAATAATCGTTTGTTACAATTCAGCTACTCACAAGCGTCTCGCCAAAGAGTGAGACCGTGAGATGTGGAACAAGTCGCAGGTGATGTCTGAATTTGTCTGCAGTTCAATATTTCATTTTTCACTATCCACGTACTTTGATACACATGATTTGTACAACTATAACTGGTGGTTAGGAGACAACTGTGTTCGTAAATTGAACTCGTATACTAGGTTCTAAGACTTATCTAGTGTATTTTGATATCAAAAGTACATTGTAAGTAGCCTGGTTGAAGATATACTGTGCTACATCCACAGACTTAAGCTATCAGGGTGATTTTCTAAAACGTAAATTGCGTTAAAAGATTCAATTCTTTCGTTGTCAAGCACGCAGCGTGTTGTCCCACTGTGTCTCTTCTCATACAGATTTCAAGTTTCGACGAAAGCAGAGCTCAACAAGGGAGCTCAAGACATCAGCGAGAGGTAAGTTAGAGGTTCCGCGGCCATCTTTGAATTTAAGGGACAGCTGATCTAATAAATGTTTCTTGCTTTTCAGAACTGGAACCAAGTTTTCCGTATCGAGAAGTCAATATACGCAGGAATGTAGACATGAAAGAATTTTACGATTTGGAAACGGAGATTGGCAGGTGAGTGTGAGCAATACTATTTTAAACTTACCACCGCCCAGAATTTGTTTACTTTATAAAAATGTATTGTTTTTTCAAAGAAGAATATATTGCATTAACAAAAACTAATTATTGGTGAACGTAACTCATACCTATTGACTCTAGTTTCTCAAACCCCGTTTGTATAATTGTTTTGTTTCTTCAAATATTCCGTTTGCTGTAAAAATAAACTGGCCTAAATAATATACTGCACTATTTTATGTTGCGCGCACAAACAGCCGTTTTATTAGAATTATGAACTCGAGTATTTAGGTTCTGGGAACAATCCCAACACTTTCACCTGCTGACCGTACGTCACAAACACGCTGACAAGTTGCTGCCTGTCATCACCTTTGTGAACGGTTGTTTTAAATACCACGCAGGAAGGTACCTCTAATAGCGTTGTCCTAGTTAATCCTTGAAACAGTCAGCACGCCAAAAAACAGTTCATTTTGCGACTTTTGAAAAGGAAATTCGTTGACTTCTTTTAAAATAAATTGAAAATATGCCGGAACTATGTTGATCTAAATGCATTTGATTGGCTGTGACGTCACAACAAGAAAAATTGTTTAATGTTTATAAATTCTTCAGCAAAATCTGTATGTACAGCAACTTTTATTCGGGGTATTTACCAAAAATATTTCGTACGTGAAAAACGGCTCAGAACTGTTTGTTATGGTAAATTGAAATTGAAAATTTTCACAGATTTTTTGTAATTAAAGGGGCAAACATTTTGTCATCGTAAAATAAGGAGCTCATTCGCAGTGCGGCAACCTCGCGATAATACAGCGTACATCGGATACGGGTGTTGCCTGATCGTTGGAAAGGAAGGAAAATAAAAACAAATTACTTTGTAAATTGAGGAATAGTAATTACAATACAAACACTGTTATTCTAATAAATGAATTTAAAATCAAAACAAACTGAAAAACTCCTAAAATTACCGTGAAAGACATTAAGACTTTTCTATGTGCATTTAAGTAGTTTTTTTGTGGAAACATCCGCCAAAATAAACCGCTTTCCGGGATCCGCACTGTGAACTTGATTCGGACCTAAATCTGAATTATTTACTGTTTGCTTGAAGTCCTGTATGAACGGAGGAAGAACAGGAACATCGCGCGGTAGTAAGAGGGAAAAAGGATTCCATACCGTTTCTTAAATTTATCGAGCACACTGTGTCACTGGACTGGAACGGAGGAACAACAAGAACATCGCGCGGTAGTAAGAGGGAAAAAGGATTCCATACCGTTTCTTAAATTTATCGAGCACACTGTGTCACTGGACTGGAACGGAGGAACAACAAGAACATCGCGCGGTAGTAAGAGGGAAAAAGGATTCCATACCGTTTCTTAAATTTATCGAGCACACTGTGTCACTGGACTGGAACGGAGGAACAACAGGAACATCGCGCGGTAGTAAGAGGGGAAAAGGATTCCATACCGTTCCTTAAATTTATCGAGCACACTGTGTCACTGGACTGGAACGGAGGAACAACAGGAACATCGCGCGGTAGTAAGAGGGGAAAAGGATTCCATACCGTTCCTTAAATTTATCGAGCACACTGTGTCACTGGACTGGAACGGAGGAACAACAGGAACATCGCGCGGTAGTAAGAGGGAAAAAGGATTCCATACCGTTCCTTAAATTTATCGAGCACACTGTGTCACTGGACTGGAACGGAGGAACAACAGGAACATCGCGCGGTAGTAAGAGGGGAAAAGGATTCCATACCGTTCCTTAAATTTATCGAGCACACTGTGTCACTGGACTGGAACGGAGGAACAACAGGAACATCGCGCGGTAGTAAGAGGAAAAAGGATTCCATACCGTTCCTTAAATTTATCGAACATACTGTGTCACTGGACTGGAACGGAGGAACAACAGGAACATCGCGCGGTAGTAAGAGGGAAAACGGATTCCATACCGTTCCTTAAATTTATCGAACATACTGTGTCAGTGGACTGGAACGGAGGAACAACAGTAAAATCGCGCGGTAGTAAGAGGGGAAAAGGATTCCATACCGTTTCTTAAATTTATTGAACACACTGTGTCACTGGACTGGAACGGAGGAACAACAGGAACATCGCGCGGTAGTAAGAGGGGAAAAGGATTCCATACCGTTTCTTAAATTTATCGAACACACTGTGTCACTGGACTGGAACGGAGGAACAACAGGAACATCGCGCGGTAGTAAGAGGGGAAAAGGATTCCATACCGTTCCTTAAATTTATCGAGCACACTGTGTCACTGGACTGGAACGGAGGAACAACAGGAACATCGCGCGGTAGTAAGAGGGGAAAAGGATTCCATACCGTTCCTTAAATTTATCGAGCACACTGTGTCACTGGACTGGAACGGAGGAACAACAGGAACATCGCGCGGTAGTAAGAGGGAAAAAGGATTCCATACCGTTCCTTAAATTTATCGAGCACACTGTGTCACTGGACTGGAACGGAGGAACAACAGGAACATCGCGCGGTAGTAAGAGGGGAAAAGGATTCCATACCGTTCCTTAAATTTATCGAGCACACTGTGTCACTGGACTGGAACGGAGGAACAACAGGAACATCGCGCGGTAGTAAGAGAGAAAAAGGATTCCATACCGTTCCTTAAATTTATCGAGCACACTGTGTCACTGGACTGGAACGGAGGAACAACAGGAACATCGCGCGGTAGTAAGAGGAAAAAGGATTCCATACCGTTCCTTAAATTTATCGAGCACACTGTGTCACTGGACTGGAACGGAGGAACAACAGGAACATCGCGCGGTAGTAAGAGGGGAAAAGGATTCCATACCGTTCCTTAAATTTATCGAGCACACTGTGTCACTGGACTGGAACGGAGGAACAACAGGAACATCGCGCGGTAGTAAGAGGGAAAAAGGATTCCATACCGTTCCTTAAATTTATCGAACATACTGTGTCACTGGACTGGAACGGAGGAACAACAGGAACATCGCGCGGTAGTAAGAGGGAAAAAGGATTCCATACCGTTCCTTAAATTTATCGAACATACTGTGTCACTGGACTGGAACGGAGGAACAACAGTAAAATCGCGCGGTAGTAAGAGGGGAAAAGGATTCCATACCGTTTCTTAAATTTATTGAACACACTGTGTCACTGGACTGGAACGGAGGAACAACAGGAACATCGCGCGGTAGTAAGAGGGGAAAAGGATTCCATACCGTTTCTTAAATTTATCGAACACACTGTGTCACTGGACTGGAACGGAGGAACAACAGGAACATCGCGCGGTAGTAAGAGGGGAAAAGGATTCCATACCGTTCCTTAAATTTATCGAGCACACTGTGTCACTGGACTGGAACGGAGGAACAACAGGAACATCGCGCGGTAGTAAGAGGGAAAAATGATTCCATACCGTTCATTAAATTTATCGAGCACACTGTGTCACTGGACTGGAACGGAGGAACAACAGGAACATCGCGCGGTAGTAAGAGGGAAAAAGGATTCCATACCGTTTCTTAAATTTATCGAGCACACTGTGTCACTGGACTGGAACGGAGGAACAACAGGAACATCGCGCGGTAGTAAGACGGGAAAAGGATTCCATACCGTTTCTTAAATTTATCGAACACACTGTGTCACTGGACTGGAACGGAGGAACAACAGGAACATCGCGCGGTAGTAAGAGGGAAAAAGGATTCCATACCGTTTCTTAAATTTATCGAGCACACTGTGTCACTGGACTGGAACGGAGGAACAACAGGAACATCGCGCGGTAGTAAGACGGGAAAAGGATTCCATACCGTTTCTTAAATTTATCGAACACACTGTGTCACTGGACTGGAACGGAGGAACAACAGGAACATCGCGCGGTAGTAAGAGGGAAAAAAGGATTCCATACCGTTCCTTTAATTTATCGAACACACTGTGTCACTGGACTGGAACGGAGGAACAACAGGAACATCGCGCGGTAGTAAGAGGGGAAAAGGATTCCATACCGTTCCTTAAATTTATCGAGCACACTGTGTCACTGGACTGGAACGGAGGAACAACAGGAACATCGCGCGGTAGTAAGAGGGGGAAAAGGATTCCATACCATTCCTTAAATTTATCGAACACACTGTGTCACTGGACTGGAACGGAGGAACAACAGGAACATCGCGCGGTAGTAAGAGGGGAAAAGGATTCCATACCGTTTCTTAAATTTATCGAACACACTGTGTCACTGGACTGGAACGGAGGAACAACAGGAACATCGCGCGGTAGTAAGAGGGAAAAAAGGATTCCATACCGTTCCTTTAATTTATCGAACACATGTGTCACTGGACTGGAACGGAGGAACAACAGGAACATCGCGCGGTAGTAAGAGGGAAAAAAGGATTCCATACCGTTTCTTAAATTTATCGAGCATACTGTGTCACTGGACTGGAACGGAGGAACAACAGGAACATCGCGCGGTAGTAAGAGGGGAAAAGGATTCCATACCGTTTCTTAAATTTATCGAGCACACTGTGTCACTGGACTGGAACGGAGGAACAACAGGAACATCGCGCGGTAGTAAGAGGGAAAAAGGATTCCATACCGTTCCTTAAATTTATCGAACACACTGTGTCACTGGACTGGAACGGAGGAACAACAGAAACATCGCGCGGTAGTAAGAGGGAAAAAGGATTCCATACCGTTTCTTAAATTTATCTAGCACACTGTGTCACTGGACTGGAACGGAGGAACAACAGAAACATCGCGCGGTAGTATGAGGGAAAAAGGATTCCATACCGTTTCTTAAATTTATCGAGCACACTGTGTCACTGGACTGGAACGGAGGAACAACAGGAACATCGCGCGGTAGTAAGAGGGGAAAAGGATTCCATACCGTTCCTTAAATTTATCGAACATACTGTGTCACTGGACTGGAACGGAGGAACAACAGGAACATCGCGCGGTAGTAAGAGGGGAAAAGGATTCCATACCGTTTCTTAAATTTATCGAGCACACTGTGTCACTGGACTGGAACGGAGGAACAACAGGAACATCGCGCGGTAGTAAGAGGGAAAAAGGATTCCATACCGTTCCTTAAATTTATCGAACACACTGTGTCACTGGACTGGAACGGAGGAACAACAGGAACATCGCGCGGTAGTAAGAGCGGAAAAGGATTCCATACCGTTCCTTAAATTTATCGAGCACACTGTGTCACTGGACTGGAACGGAGGAACAACAGGAACATCGCGCGGTAGTAAGAGGGGAAAAGGATTCCATACCGTTCCTTAAATTTACCGAACATACTGTGTCACTGGACTGGAACGGAGGAACAACAGGAACATCGCGCGGTAGTAAGAGGGGAAAAGGATTCCATACCGTTCCTTAAATTTATCGAACACACTGTGTCACTGGACTGGAACGGAGGAACAACAGGAACATCGCGCGGTAGTAAGAGGGGAAAAGGATTCCATACCGTTCCTTAAATTTATCGAGCACACTGTGTCACTGGACTGGAACGGAGGAACAACAGGAACATCGCGCGGTAGTAAGAGGGGAAAAGGATTCCATACCGTTCCTTAAATTTATCGAACATACTGTGTCACTGGACTGGAACGGAGGAACAACAGGAAAATCGCGCGGTAGTAAGAGGGGAAAAGGATTCCATACCGTTTCTTAAATTTATCGAGCACACTGTGTCACTGGACTGGAACGGAGGAACAACAGGAACATCGCGCGGTAGTAAGAGGGAAAAAGGATTCCATACCGTTCCTTAAATTTATCGAACACACTGTGTCACTGGACTGGAACGGAGGAACAACAGGAACATCGCGCGGTAGTAAGAGGGAAAAAGGATTCCATACCGTTCCTTAAATTTATCGAGCACACTGTGTCACTGGACTGGAACGGAGGAACAACAGGAACATCGCGCGGTAGTAAGAGGGGAAAAGGATTCCATACCGTTCCTTAAATTTATCGAGCACACTGTGTCACTGGACTGGAACGGAGGAACAACAGGAACATCGCGCGGTAGTAAGAGGAAAAAGGATTCCATACCGTTCCTTAAATTTATCGAGCACACTGTGTCACTGGACTGGAACGGAGGAACAACAGGAACATCGCGCGGTAGTAAGAGGAAAAAGGATTCCATACCGTTCCTTAAATTTATCGAGCACACTGTGTCACTGGACTGGAACGGAGGAACAACAGGAACATCGCGCGGTAGTAAGAGGGGAAAAGGATTCCATACCGTTTCTTAAATTTATCGAACACACTGTGTCACTGGACTGGAACGGAGGAACAACAGGAACATCGCGCGGTAGTAAGAGGGAAAAAAGGATTCCATACCGTTCCTTTAATTTATCGAACACACTGTGTCACTGGACTGGAACGGAGGAACAACAGGAACATCGCGCGGTAGTAAGAGGGAAAAAGGATTCCATACCGTTCCTTAAATTTATCGAGCACACTGTGTCACTGGACTGGAACGGAGGAACAACAGGAACATCGCGCGGTAGTAAGAGGGAAAAAAGGATTCCATACCGTTCCTTAAATTTATCGAACACACTGTGTCACTGGACTGGAACGGAGGAACAACAGGAACATCGCGCGGTAGTAAGAGGGGAAAAGGATTCCATACCGTTTCTTAAATTTATCGAACACACTGTGTCACTGGACTGGAACGGAGGAACAACAGGAACATCGCGCGGTAGTAAGAGGGAAAAAAGGATTCCATACCGTTCCTTTAATTTATCGAACACACTGTGTCACTGGACTGGAACGGAGGAACAACAGGAACATCGCGCGGTAGTAAGAGGGAAAAGGATTCCATACCGTTCCTTAAATTTATCGAGCACACTGTGTCACTGGACTGGAACGGAGGAACAACAGGAACATCGCGCGGTAGTAAGAGGGAAAAAAGGATTCCATACCGTTCCTTAAATTTATCGAACACACTGTGTCACTGGACTGGAACGGAGGAACAACAGGAACATCGCGCGGTAGTAAGAGGGGAAAAGGATTCCATACCGTTCCTTAAATTTATCGAGCACACTGTGTCACTGGACTGGAACGGAGGAACAACAGGAACATCGCGCGGTAGTAAGAGGGGAAAAGGATTCCATACCGTTTCTTAAATTTATCGAACACACTGTGTCACTGGACTGGAACGGAGGAACAACAGGAACATCGCGCGGTAGTAAGAGGGAAAAAAGGATTCCATACCGTTTCTTAAATTTATCGAACACACTGTGTCACTGGACTGGAACGGAGGAACAACAGGAACATCGCGCGGTAGTAAGA
Source organism: Callitettix versicolor (assembly GCA_022606455.1). Classification (NCBI taxonomy): domain Eukaryota; kingdom Metazoa; phylum Arthropoda; class Insecta; order Hemiptera; family Cercopidae; genus Callitettix; species Callitettix versicolor. The sequence continues at coordinate 2,027,599 of CM040185.1, forward strand.
GGGAAAAAAGGATTCCATACCGTTCCTTAAATTTATCGAACACACTGTGTCACTGGACTGGAACGGAGGAACAACAGGAACATCGCGCGGTAGTAAGAGGGAAAAAAGGATTCCATACCGTTTCTTAAACTTATCGAGCACACTGTGTCACTGGATGTTGCAAGGAGCTGGAGGGGAATTCTCCCGCATGTACGAAAAATTAAGTGGCTGTACTATAAAAACAATCATTCTAATGTAATTAACTGTTTGTTTATTGAATCATCTCTGGCGACTGTTGTTGTTGACTATTACTTTTGGTTACGATAAACATTATGCTTAAATATTTTGTTCATGAATCAAGCGGGAATGACTAAAACATTTTGGCATCGATGCTATTACAAGGTTTGGAAATTATCAACACAAAACAAAAGCGAAAGTTCAAATGTGACTCACTGCACACAGAGTGGACAAATCTGAACTAGTTTCAATTCTGTTTTGTTCTTAAAACACGCTCATTCGAGCGCGTAAACACGTTAATTTACAATAAAATTTTGGCGTTAATGTATGAACTTAATTGGATAAGATTAACACGTTTGTCACTAACAAACCTAACCTGACACAAATTTGTGGCATTTCATTTCTTGCTCAATTATTATTGTGTTTTGTTGAAGAGATAAGTTATCTGCTCCTCCTTCTTTTAAAATACATAAATGAGCACTTTACTGTCCTAATAGTCTAGCTCATTTATCCGGACATTATATGTAACGCAATATCATACAGTATGTTTGGAGTTTAACACTTCGCTACAGGTCAGTCGCTTAGAAAACGGCCTATTAGAACAACAGTAGGACAGAGAAAAGGAATGTGCGAGAGAGAGGTCGAATCCCACTCACTTTACCACACAGAAATTGAAAAATTAGTAAAACATATTGAAGTGGTTTCGATGAAATTCATGTTGAAATAGATTCTTTTTTTTGCCGGCGGAAAACCGATGTGGTTATCATCGCCGATACTCAAAACAGAAAAATAAAAGAACGAATAAAATAAACAAAAATTTAAGTTTAATAAGAAAACAAACTATAATAACAAAACAAATAAATAGAACAAAACAAAATAACAGTTATATGACTAAAACTAGTTAACAATAATATATCTAAAAACAACAACAAACACACAAATTATTGTAGGGCTGTAAATTGGCCCTGCAACAATAACAAGACAAATAAAATAAATATAACATACCTAAAACTAAATAACAAAATAAAAACAGCTTAAAAATTAAATTAACAAAACAACAAATATAAACAATCTTTTCAGGGCTGTAAAAGGGCCTACCACAAACAATAACAAAATTATAAATTAAATTTTATTTACAAAATTCAGACAATGAAGGAAGTCTAGGACCCGGTCAACGGCCGAGGCACTATCTGCCAACATCGTCTGCAAACAGTTGCTCAGTCCACACATAACACGGAAATTTTGGAAACCATCACAATCGAGCAATATATGTTTTATTGTGAGGGTTTCCCTATAGAACTCGCATTCAGGTGGGTCCCCACCTCCCAACTGAAAAATATGCGTTAGCAAGGAATGACCAATACGGGGACGAGTGATCACCACCTCTTCCCTACGACTTGCACGTATTGACGACCTCCAAGGACGAACAGTATTTTTAATTGCCCTCGGTTTGTTGTTATCCGTAAATGCCCACTCATTCTCGCAATCCACGAGAAGTAAATGTTTTGACAGACTCTGAAAATCCGATAGAACAAGTAGAAATAGTTTCATGAGAGTATAGAAATAGTTTTTGAAGATGGAGGTTCTCCGAAACGCGTCAACGAAAGAAGAATTGACGAAGCTAGGGAAGGCAGATTATTATGCTGAACATTGCTAAATTAATCTATTTAATTTTCTTGGGTACATAAGCATACTGTCTGTTGGTTGCGTTCATTAATTTTAATTACAAAGTAATATCAACGAGTGCAGTTAACCTTGGATCAGTATATTTTAGGCTTTCATTCACGGCTGTAAGAAATGTTTACTACAGGCTGAGTGTTTATCGCATTCTGTCTTAAAATAGACGCTGACATTTGCCAGCTTATCCCTAGGGATCTGAAATACCATTCATTTATTTTGCAGTTTGGAAAAAAAATTACTTCCGAAAATGTAGCTTTTACCTTGAAGTTTGTCTGCCTGTGTACAATGAAGGCTACACTAGATGTAGTACAGCCTCAGTACCTTGACGTGTTTTTTCCTGAAGCACTAAAAATAACAACCTCCCACAAAAAATCGCCCAGGAGTTATTGTCAAGTGGTGAATAAGACCTGCCTAACCTAATCTTACCCGACTTTAAAAACTGACCATAGACAGATATATTCTTAGCGTAATCGTCTGTTTGCCTCCAGGAATGTTGTAATTTTGTAGAGTACATATCTCTGCCTTCCCTACCTTCAAACACTTTATATTTGTTGATGCGTTTCGAAATTATTCCATTTTCCCCGTAGGGGGTGCAGACTAGCTGCACCTATTGAGAGGATTTAGACGTCCCTCGCGGTATCCGAGTCTAACACACACTTACACTTACAACACTACACTTACGACTTTAACACTTTACACTCACACTTACATTTAGGGAGGCGATAATAGCCTCAATGTGCTTTTCGCCTTAAAATAACAACAAAAAAAAAACATTTTTAAAACTTCTAGTACAGTAAAACGTTTTGAAAATGGAAATATTCCGAAACCAGTAAGGCAGATATATGTACTCTACAAAAGAAGTAGGTATTCAGTGCAGATCTTCGCTTTTTGGTATTTTTTACAGTGCCCACATCACATTACAATACCTTATTAAAATAACTTTATAGTAAGTTAGAGTAGAAGGACGACCTTCATATCCTACTGATCTCTTCCAAAACCATCGTTCACAACTGGAAATTAGTCACGCCAGAACTGGCCAGAGCCAACGTGTAGCAGGTTCCGTTAACCATTACCGCCCCTTGCACAGCTGAATGTCCTGTCCTAAAGCCACACTGCAGGATTTTCAAATATCAATCTCTTTATTTTCTTCAACTATCCTGCTTCTAATTAATCCAGGATATACTCTTCCCAGGACATTCAGAGACACAGCGACCACAAATTTCGATTTGATGTTCTTCGGAGTTGGCATAACGGAAGATCATCTGCATTTTGGGAAGTTTCGCCGTCTTCTTCTAATACATTCATAATACTTTGGACGCAATAACTAGTAAAGCTCTTTGACAGTTTTTAAATTTTCACTGAACGAAGTATAAAAAAAGTATGGTGAAAGTCAAAAAATAGACCTTTGTACTTTAATAATGGATCCTTTGTCAAGTCTAAAACCATTATCATACCGAATTTTGTAAAATCACGTCTAATCGTCCAAAAGTACCCAAATAAAAAGTATAGTTTACTGGTTCAGAAACTATCGAAAAAACCAACAAATTGGTACAGTTTTTCAAAGTAGCTATATCAGATTTTGCTCAAACTTGGGAAATATATGATGACGATTTTAATATTAAACGGAGTGAATTGCACAAGTGAACCCTGACAGAGGTCCAGTTGGACTGTTTTGTCCATTTATGTTTTACTTCAAATTCGGTGCACCTTATAAATTAAACAAGTTTTCCTGATTTTTTTCAGCGGCCTTGGAACCAGATTAAAAAAATAATTCCTTGTAAGAAAGTTCAAGTATGTTTTTGTACAAAATATTTTAAAAACTTTTTTTTGTTGTTACAAATTGTGTGTGTGTGTGTGTGTATATGTGTGTGTGTGTGTGTGTGTGTGTGTGTGTGTGTGTGTGTGTGTGTGTGTGTGTGTGTGTGTGTGTGTGTGTGTGTGTGTGTGTGTGTGTGTGTGTGTGTGTGTGTGTGTGTGTGTGTGTGTGTGTGTGTGTGTGTGTGTGTGTGTGTGTGTGTGTGTGAGTGTGTGTGTGTGTGTGTGTGTGTGTGTGTGTGTGTGTGTGTGTGTGTGTGTGTGTGTGTGTGTGTGTGTGTGTGTGTGTGTGTGTGTGTGTGTGTGTGTGTGTGTGTGTGTGTGTGTGTGTGTGTGTGTGTGTGTGTGTGTGTGTGTGTGTGTGTGTGTGTGTGTGTGTGTGTGTGTGTGTGAGTGAGTGAGTGTGAGTGAGTGTGTGTGTGTGAGATATATAGGGGATATATTTGTGTGTGTGAGAGAGAGTGTATATATATATATATATATATATATATATATATATATATATATATATATATGTGTGTGTGTGTGTGTGTGTGTGTGTGTGTGTGTGTGTGTGTGTGTGTGTGTGTGTGTGTGTGTGTGTGTGTGATATTTTTAATGCTACCTTAAATTTAGAGGATTCTCAGTATCGGTTCATATTTCAAGTTACGTATCCAAGCTTTACCGTGATAACCTCTCTAAGTGATCACTTTTAAATAAAAATGCATTAATTTGTTTGTCGGACACGCCGAAGTAATCAGGGTTAGGCCTAATCTGTGTAAAGTTGGCATTTTAAATGTTGAAAAACCATTGAAAAGTAATTTTACAACGATCAGGATAAATGTTTGTAATTCATTGTAATTTCGAAATTTAAAGTGTTACTTTAACAGATTTGAAAGATAATTAAGACGGTGAAGCCACATTAAGATACAGAAGGCATTGTTTTACGATGCAATATCGCTACGTTTAGAAATTCGATTGGTTTCCCTCGCCTAGCTGTTGGTAGCTTGTCTGTAATTTTGTTGCTCTAAAAACGGAACTCGTTGTAGTGAAGCTCTATTACGCACTTATAACCGCATGTTTACGTGCAATAAAGCCTATTTATTAATAAGGACTAAGCCCCAGCAAGTTGTGAAGCTTTAGCCCTGTGTTTACAATGTATAATGGCATGTGTGACTCGATGCCAAGTATAAACAGGATGTTAGGGCCTAAATCTAACCTCAACTTGGATCAGGAATATAAACGGGACCGCTCCAGCTAGGAAACCAAGGTGTTATGTTAACAATAATTTTCACGTCGTTTTCGTAAATGATTATTTGCAGTGTTGTCAAGTTGATAACAAATAGATGAAAGAACAGTAGACCTCGCAGTACATTCTTACTTTTCCGCCAATTTTAACCGGTAACCGTAATACGTATTTACCAAAAAGAACTTACTGGACCAACTCTTTTTTAACAAAATTTATGCTCTTTCTCCACGAAGCGGGCAAAATTACGATGGGTGGTAAAACCTATCATCCGATCGGCGAAGTTCAGTCAATATTATAGGAAATAACCAACCACTACACTCTCAACGTTGAATCAGAGCCCGCCATCTTGAAACTGAAGTGAATAGGAAAAATGTTACACATACTCATTTGGTCCTTATACAAGATATCTTCGTACCGAATTTCAAAACAGTTCGTTAATGTATTTGACTAAAACTGCGTACACTCATTATTGTAAATTTTAAAAGAGAAGTGAATGGGAGCATGTTTTACACACACACACACACACACACACACAATTCTGGCTTTGTACAAGGCACCTTCGTAACAAATTTAAAAACAATCGGCCAATACGTCTGATTAAAATTGCATGCACTCGTTAAAACAAAGGCCGCCATCTTGAAACGGAAGCAAATAGGAAAAAGTTATACTTTCGCCATTTGGGCTTTATACAAGATATCTTCACTCCAAATTTCAAAACAATCGATCACTGCGTTTGGAAAAAACCACGTATACTCGTTGTTGCAAGTCAAAATCCGCCATCTTGAAACGGAAGTGAATAGTAAAAAATATTACACATAAGACGTTCAGCCTTTGTACAAGATACCTCCTTGGGCAAATTTCAAAACAATCCATCAATACGTTTGGGCGAAATTGCTTAACAAGTAAAAGAAATAAACACGCAGAGCAAATGTCGAACGCTCGAGTTGCAACAGAGACCTCGCTTCGCTCGTCAATAAAATAAATAAATGGTGCAAAAGCATCACAAAGGCGCCACAAAAGTGTCATAAAGCATCTCAAAGGCGTTACAAAAGTGCCAAATGCATCAAAAAGGCGTCACAAAAATGTCATAAAGCATCACAAAGGCGTTACAAAAGTGTCACAAAGCATCACAAAGACGTCGCATGCTTGCGAAATTCCATGAAAATTGTTCAGTCAGTCTAAGTTTAAAAGCATCTGACTGTTTACTTGTTTTCCGTCTCCTCTTTTACTAGCGAAGTCCACGGGAAAATAAGCTTTTGTAGCTGTTGTTGTTCCGCATAAAATGAGTACCGATCCTGAATTATAGAACACTTGTAACCCGATATTTACATTTATACGTGTATGCAAGGATGTGTCGATCCTTTTTCTAGAAAGAATGCACACATGTCAGTCTGCTTTGTCTCTGAACTTGGACATCTCAAGGACTGTCTTTCCGTCGCCGATCCTCGTCCTCCGTTAGTTTAACTGGCAAAATGTAAGGACGTTACCAATACAATAATAAAATGTTTACGCGTGTGACGACCTCTTCGTATTCGGTACCAATCGCGTGTCTCCTCCACTAGTAAGAAAGTATAAACATTAATCGGAATGGGGCACGATCTGTGGGTGAATTATTATTAATATCAAGAGTTTCCTAAGAAGACATGAATGGCTTATGCAATATGAGTAGGTGTCTATTTGTAACTAAGTCGTGATGGCAAGTCAAGGCTTCGTGTGATTTGGCAACCTTTCTGTTGGCCGCTTCTGTGTTTAGTTCACATTCCATTGTCCAGAGTGCAATTAATAATCACACAGAATGTAATGACATTAGTTTATTGAAGGAACAAAACGTCAAACAATGTTTTTTTTTAAATTATATTTTTTAACATTTTTATAGTATGATTTCACCAGCAAAAATTAGCATTTTACATTGGAAATACGATCGCGGTCAAATTAATTTCCTGCGTGTTTTGAAGATTCACTGCTAATTTATGCAGATTTTATAGTTTCATTACGTTTTTGAAATAGGATTTCCAAAAACGGTTACGATATTGTAAAGATTTGAAATGACCGTTTTGAAACACAAACGTATTTAGTCGGGCGACTAGTGCTCTTTTCAAGGTCCAGGGGCTGGGTAATTACTACGATTACCACTCCAATGAACATTTGCCAAAAGCAATGTTATTAATAAATTAAGTTTTTATCCGAGTAAAATTAATTTTTCACGTAAATAATTATTTATTAATAAATTTATAAGGCCATGACTATTTCAAGTCAACAGCGGCTTCTTGCTTTCTGTGTTTTCGTTTGACTGAAGTCGATCACATTTCTTTTTGTTCAGCGCGGGGCAAATGTTGTGTTATGACTTTTTAAAAATATTTACATCTTTTCCTCATCCGTTTTGTTTGCACAAAACTACAAAAGCGCCAATCACCGTCGAACTAATTGTGATTCCCCCCTTAATTTTATTTATCCCCTTCAAGTCAAATGTTATTTCCCTCCGAATAACATGCATGTCCGCACTGATTGTTCTTCTATAACTGTTAACGTTTGTTTTCAGTCATCGCTGTCTAGAAACAGTCTGAAAAAATTGAAAAACTGAAATAATGATGTATTTTGTCAATGAGGCAAGCAACTCTTTTGTACTGAACCTGGAATAAGGCAACGAGCAGTAAAATGGAAGGCATACCCATCCATAATGATACATCCTGCCAACTGAGGGATCTGTACAATTTACTTAATGACCTGTGCAGTTCTTGTTGAGTAACTATTTTGGTCAGTTAAGATATCTGTGTGGTCGTACAAACTGTACATTTCAAACAATGGATCATTCATTCCGATAAAATGTAACACATGTAAATAGTTTAGTTAAAATACGTGTGTGTATACAAGTTTGTCAGCTGTAGTCGCTGCGAATACCTTTAGAAACATTCAGCTGCTGAAAAGTTACTTCATTTCTCAGACTGATCAGCCGAGGAAATCCACGCTGTCACAGAAACATTCACCTGCTGCCAAATCACTTTATTTCTCAGACTGCTTAGCCGAGGAAATCCACGCTGTCACAGAAACATTCACCTGCTGCAAAGTCACTTCATTTCTCAGACTGATCAGCCGAGGAAATCCACGCTGTCACAGAAACATTCACCTGCCGAGCCGAGGAAATCCACTCTGTCACATAAACATTCACCTGCTGCCAAATCACTTCATTTCTCAGACTGCTTAGCCGAGGAAATCCACTCTGTCACAGAAACATTCACCTACTGCCAAATCACTTCATTTCTCAGACTGCTTAGCCGAGGAAATCCACTCTGTCACACAAACATTCACCTGCTGCAATGTCACTTCATTTCTCAGACTGCTTAGGCGAGGAAATCCACGCTGTCACAGAAACATTCACCTGCTGCCAAATCACTTCATTTCTCAGACTGCTTAGCCGAGGAAATCCACGCTGTCACAGAAACATTCACCTGCTGCCAAATCATTTCATTTCTCAAACTGATCAGCCGAGGAAATCCACTCTGTCACATAAACATCACCTGCTGCCAAATCACTTCATTTCTCAGACTGATCAGCCGAGGAAATCCACTCTGTCACATAAACATTCACCTGCTGCCAAATCACTTCATTTCTCAGACTGATCAGCCGAGGAAATCCACGCTGTCACAGAAACATTCACCTGCTGCCAAATCATTTCATTTCTCAGACTGATTAGCCGAGGAAATCTACTCTGTCACAGAAACATTCACCTGCTGCCAAATCACTTCATTTCTCAGACTGCTTAGCCGAGGAAATCTACTCTGTCACAGAAACATTCACCTGCTGCCAAATCACTTCATTTCTCAGACTGCTTAGCCGAGAAAATCCACTCTGTAAAAAACCTTGGCCGTTATTTAATCTTGCGCGCTAACATTCAAACTTTTGTCCCGTAAAGCACCAAACGTTTAGATAAACTGACACGTTGTTACGTCTTTTTTATTCCAAACTCCCAATTTCTTTAAAATACTTCATATTATAGAGGTATAGTTTCATATATTCTTCAAATTATATCATCACCTTACATTTTTATACTTCATATATGAACGACGTACCTAAAAACGACTAACTGCCATTCACCTTCAAAATATTTAGGATTTTTCTAAATTTCCCATTGATATTTAGTTTTAGAAAATCTAGTTTTGCAGAAATTCAATTTTTGTACATTAAAATTTCTAATATTTATATTATTAAAGCTTTTATTTTTTCATTTCTTGCGCCTCCTGTTGGACTGTTAGACCAGCTTCACTCAATATAAACGGACTAGAAGTACAGCCACCATTATGAAAAGCGTGTTCGATATTAGCGGCTTAAATCCAAGTAGTTGTACTATCTGCCGCGAAGAACGCTGCATGCTGCAAGGACAGTGGTGGAAATGTTTGAGAAAATAGACAGTACTATTATCTGTTTAAATGTAGTTGAACACTTCGCCAAAAGATGCCACCAGCAGCGACCGCTCATTAAGCTCTCATAAGAGTTTTCATTCTAGTACGTTTATAATTAATGTCGGGGCTTGACTCTTGTAAGTTTTATAAAGTTCTGACAATGAATACAAAAATTACCCACTTAATTAAGTTTTAAAACTGCAACGACCGCTTCTGTCTAACCATCCACAGCCCACTGCAACGACCGCTTCTGTCTAACCATCCACAGCCCACTGTAACGACCGCTTCTGTCTAACCATCCACAGCCCACTGCAACGACCGCTTCTGTCTAACCATCCACAGCCCACTGCAACGACCGCTTCTGTCTAACCATCCACAGCCCACTGCAACGACCGCTTCTGTCTAACCACCCACAGCCCACTGCAACGACCGCTTCTGTCTAACCATCCACAGCCCACTGCAACGACCGCTTCTGTCTAACCACCCACAGCCCACTGCAACGACCGCTTCTGTCTAACCACCCACAGCCCACTGCAACGACCGCTTCTGTCTAACCATCCACAGCCCACTGCAACGACCGCTTCTGTCTAACCATCCACAGCCCACTGCAACGACCGCTTCTGTCTAACCATCCACAGCCCACTGCAACGACCGCTTCTGTCTAACCATCCACAGCCAAGAGTTTATCAGTTTCTCGGTTATCTTGCGCCCGGTAGCCTTCTTCAATGTCAAGTGTTTATATAAATATATCGGTTAGCCAAGCCGGACGCTTCTGTCTAACCATCCACAGCCCACTGCAACGACCGCTTCTGTCTAACCACCCACAGCCCACTGCAACGACCGCTTCTGTCTAACCATCCACAGCCCACTGCAACGACCGCTTCTGTCTAACCATCCACAGCCCACTGCAACGACCGCTTCTGTCTAACCACCCACAGCCCACTGCAACGACCGCTTCTGTCTAACCATCCACAGCCCACTGCAACGACCGCTTCTGTCTAACCATCCACAGCCCACTGCAACGACCGCTTCTGTCTAACCATCCACAGCCCACTGCAACGACCGCTTCTGTCTAACCATCCACAGCCAAGAGTTTATCAGTTTCTCGGTTATCTTGCGCCCGGTAGCCTTCTTCAATGTCAAGTGTTTATATAAATATATCGGTTAGCCAAGCCGGACGCTTCTGTCTAACCATCCACAGCCCACTGCAACGACCGCTTCTGTCTAACCATCCACAGCCCACTGCAACGACCGCTTCTGTCTAACCATCCACAGCCCACTGCAACGACCGCTTCTGTCTAACCATCCACAGCCCACTGCAACGACCGCTTCTGTCTAACCATCCACAGCCCACTGCAACGACCGCTTCTGTCTAACCATCCACAGCCAAGAGTTTATCAGTTTCTCGGTTATCTTGCGCCCGGTAGCCTTCTTCAATGTCAAGTGTTTATATAAATATATCGGTTAGCCAAGCCGGACGCTTCTGTCTAACCATCCACAGCCCACTGCAACGACCGCTTCTGTCTAACCATCCACAGCCCACTGCAACGACCGCTTCTGTCTAACCATCCACAGCCAAAGGGTTTATCAGTTTCTCGGTTATCTTGCGCCCGGTAGCCTTCTTCAATGTCAAGTGTTTATATAAATATATCGGTTAGCCATGCCGGACGCTTCTGTCTAACCATCCACAGCCCACTGCAACGACCGCTTCTGTCTAACCATCCACAGCCAAAGGGTTTATCAGTTTCTCGGTTATCTTGCGCCCGGTAGCCTTCTTCAATGTCAAGTGTTTATATAAATATATCGGTTAGCCAAGCCGGACGCTTCTGTCTAACCATCCACAGCCCACTGCAACGACCGCTTCTGTCTAACCATCCACAGCCAAGAGTTTATCAGTTTCTCGGTTATCTTGCGCCCGGTAGCCTTCTTCAATGTCAAGTGTTTATATAAATATATCGGTTAGCCAAGCCGGACGCTTCTGTCTAACCATCCACAGCCCACTGCAACGACCGCTTCTGTCTAACCACCCACAGCCCACTGCAACGACCGCTTCTGTCTAACCATCCACAGCCCACTGCAACGACCGCTTCTGTCTAACCATCCACAGCCAAAGGGTTTATCAGTTTCTCGGTTATCTTGCGCCCGGTAGCCTTCTTCAATGTCAAGTGTTTATATAAATATATCGGTTAGCCAAGCCGGACGCTTCTGTCTAACCATCCACAGCCCACTGCAACGACCGCTTCTGTCTAACCATCCACAGCCCACTGCAACGACCGCTTCTGTCTAACCATCCACAGCCAAGAGTTTATCAGTTTCTCGGTTATCTTGCGCCCGGTAGCCTTCTTCAATGTCAAGTGTTTATATAAATATATCGGTTAGCCAAGCCGGACGCTTCTGTCTAACCATCCACAGCCCACTGCAACGACCGCTTCTGTCTAACCATCCACAGCCCACTGCAACGACCGCTTCTGTCTAACCATCCACAGCCCACTGCAACGACCGCTTCTGTCTAACCATCCACAGCCAAAGGGTTTATCAGTTTTTCGGTTATCTTGCGCCCGGTAGCCTTCTTCACTGCCAAGTGTTTATATAAATATATCGGTTAGCCAAGCCGGACGCTTCTGTCTAACCATCCACAGCCCACTGCAACGACCGCTTCTGTCTAACCATCCACAGCCCACTGCAACGACCGCTTCTGTCTAACCATCCACAGCCAAAGGGTTTATCAGTTTCTCGATTATCTTGCGCCCGGTAGCCTTCTTCAATGTCAAGTGTTTATATAAATATATCGGTTAGCCATGCCGGACGCTTCTGTCTAACCATCCACAGCCCACTGCAACGACCGCTTCTGTCTAACCATCCGCAGCCAAAGGGTTTATCAGTTTCTCGGTTATCTTGCGCCCGGTAGCCTTCTTCAATGTCAAGTGTTTATATAAATATATCGGTTAGCCAAGCCGGACGCTTCTGTCTAACCATCCACAGCCCACTGCAACGACCGCTTCTGTCTAACCATCCACAGCCAAAGGGTTTATCAGTTTCTCGGTTATCTTGCGCCTGGTAGCCTTCTTCAATGTCAAGTGTTTATATAAATATATCGGTTAGCCATGCCGGACGCTTCTGTCTAACCATCCACAGCCCACTGCAACGACCGCTTCTGTCTAACCATCCACAGCCAAGAGTTTATCAGTTTCTCGGTTATCTTGCGCCCGGTAGCCTTCTTCAATGTCAAGTGTTTATATAAATATATCGGTTAGCCAAGCCGGACGCTTCTGTCTAACCATCCACAGCCCACTGCAACGACCGCTTCTGTCTAACCATCCACAGCCAAGAGTTTATCAGTTTCTCGGTTATCTTGCGCCCGGTAGCCTTCTTCAATGTCAAGTGTTTATATAAATATATCGGTTAGCCAAGCCGGACGCTTCTGTCTAACCATTAACAGCCCACTGCAACGACCGCTTCTGTCTAACCATCCACAGCCAAGAGTTTATCAGTTTCTCGGTTATCTTGCGCCCGGTAGCCTTCTTCAATGTCAAGTGTTTATATAAATATATCGGTTAGCCAAGCCGGACGCTTCTGTCTAACCATCCACAGCCCACTGCAACGACCGCTTCTTTCTAACCATCCACAGCCAAGAGTTTATCAGTTTCTCGGTTATCTTGCGCCCGGTAGCCTTCTTCAATGTCAAGTGTTTATATAAATATATCGGTTAGCCAAGCCGGACGCTTCTGTCTAACCATCCACAGCCCACTGCAACGACCGCTTCTGTCTAACCATCCACAGCCCACTGCAACGACCGCTTCTGTCTAACCATCCACAGCCCACTGCAACGACGCTTCTGTCTAACCATCCACAGCCCACTGCAACGACCGCTTCTGTCTAACCATCCACAGCCCACTGCAACGACCGCTTCTGTCTAACCATCCACAGCCCACTGCAACGACCGCTTCTGTCTAACCATCCACAGCCCACTGCAACGACCGCTTCTGTCTAACCATCCACAGCCCACTGCAACGACCGCTTCTGTCTAACCATCCACAGCCCACTGCAACGACCGCTTCTGTCTAACCATCCACAGCCCACTGCAACGACCGCTTCTGTCTAACCATCCGCAGCCAAGAGTTTATCTTTTTCTCGGTTATCTTGCGCCCGGTAGCCTTCTTCAATGTCAAGTGTTTATATAAATATATCGGTTAGCCAAGCCGGAGAGAAATGAAAACAGATAAACGTTGAAGCATTGCCAAAAAGATAGACAACTGGCCAATGTTTGAGGCTCAGCTATTTTCAAACTTTTGGCACACAATTTGACGCTTTCATTGAAATCCTACACATTCTACGGCAGTCACATTTAATACTAATTAATGGTAGATTATTTTGTTAAAACAGTGCTTTTTATTTAGTTTCTGTTGTTCGGTATTCGTGGAACCTCTAGCGAACAAACTGTGGGTCACAAAATGTTTAACTTTGCAGATTTGTTTAGTGACGAAACAAAAAAGTAAAAGAATAAAGCGGTCGCATGTTTTTATTTTTAAAACCAAACAGTCGCCTTCTTTCTTACGTTGTAAGTTACTTTGAAATGTGAACATGAGTGTTTAACGTCTTAAATGCAACACTCTTAAATTATTTTACTTTCATGCTTACAAAGACTTACATATCTTATATAAATTATTTACAAGAAATGGATCGTCTGACTTCCGTATCGTCTGCACAGCCGCGACGCTGACTGGACACTCCGAACACTGTTAAGTGTTTATTTTGAAAAGTATTTCATACACGAAGAAACTTGAATCGTATTCTATTTGCGTACTATTACCAAATGTGTTGGTCGATATCTTAAAACACGCTTTTGTTGAAGTCCATAAATACAAAAAATATATAAAATATAAAAATTTCTGAAAACTTGATGTTTTTTTTTTATTCAAAATAGGTTTATAAATATTTTAAGATTTTAGAGATATCAGGCGGCTCTATATTGTGAAGATTTAGGTCCTGACCGGGTTTCTTCAAAGAATGATCAATCGGTGATTCAGAATCTCTTTTAATGATAACAAACCAAAAATGAACATTATTGTATTACCCGGCTCTAAAGGTTTTCCAATACGCTTACTGGAAACTCGTACCCCAGTTTATTTAAACAAATATAAAAAGGGGGAGGAAGTGTACGTAAAGCTGTCTACTCACCCCATACACTGCTGGTCTGTTGCCCCCCAGAACTGCCCGGCTGGATTCTCTTCCTGAAGCACCAGTCATTTCCCGACGTACGTTTGACCCCGAAAGAGTCCCCTCCAAATCGACTGATCACGACCTCTTCAAGGTTTTATCTAAACTTCTCTTCTACCACCGTTTTGTTTATAACGACAGGCAGTATGTCAGCAATTACACAATTTTTCTGAGTTTTTTGTCAATAGTGTTCACTTTTAGCCGCACTCTCTTTACAATCTTCAAAACTAATTAATAAAAATTACAATTTCAATCCCTAATAATATATACGTTTATACGTAGTCATTTAGTCAAGCTACTAGTACTAAATGTTTGCCTAGCGAGTCGCTATAAGGTTACTTAAACCCTGGACGAGTCCATTTTCGAATTGCCTCCCTTGTGGAGTAAGTTCCCTACGTTGGCAAAACACTGGTTTAAAATGTTCAAAAACAAAAACAAATGATGTTAAAAACTAGGAAAGTTGGTTACAAAGAATTCCTCAGTATTTAAACAATAAAACCTTGTAGGGTTTCCAAAATTCCATTCCGTAAGGTTAAATTGGGGTCAAATTAAAAATGTTTAATGGCTGACGCATCACTGACGATGTTGTGAAGGTTTTACATTCACTCTGGGCAGCACGGCGTCACTTCCAATGTTTTCCTGTCCGTAAATAACTCGAGTTTTAGTATCATTAATATTTCACCAACACACTTCGGACTGCAGACAAATTATTGCAATATCCTGAATTGTCAGATGATACTAACGGCTTTATCCGGGATAATGGCTGGACATTGAACTGGGCAATGCCGGTGTTAAATTTAACTTAAATTACTCGTCGGTAGACAGCCGGGCAATTAACACAAACTGTGCAACATACCGTCACAAGACGTTTGTGTTAATGTACGGCTTCCTTTGTGTGCAGAATCTCTTCAACCTGAAATGGTAACCGAATTGAAGCTTGTAGTAGGAAGCCTAAATAGTTTGGAAACAAGCAAATACAGGATAGAAAAACATTTTGGCAGACAGAAGCTGTAGCTTTTTTTGTGTTTAACGTCCGACTATTGTGCACACTTGGGCTAATGCAGACGATGGGGTGATTTACAGCGTATGAAAATGCCAAGCTCTGGCCGGGAATCGAACCCGGGTCCTCGGTGTGAAAGCCCAGTACGCTATCAACTAGGCCACCGAAGCGCTGTAGCATATATTTGATTTTATTCTGTGTTTCTAACTAGCTATATAATGTGTCACATTCATAACCCATACCCGGACCATGAAATGTGCGCTCTATATATATATATATATATATATATATATATATATATATATATATATATATATATATATATATATATATATATATATATTATATTATATATATATATAATAATAATAATTATTATTATTATTATTATATTATATATATATTATATATATATATATATATATAATAATTATATATAATTAAAAGTTATTTTTAATTCCTTCGTTTTATTCACAAACACACAGATGGTTCAAAGATGAATGATAATGTTGGATGTGCGTTTTATTCACTGGACGAAACATATAAGTATGGATTACCCTCAATTGTAGTGTCTTTACGGCCGAACTCTTTGCCATCTTAAAGGCTCTGAACACTATTGAATTCGATAGTTTGCATTTCGTAGTTTGTTCTGATTCAGAAAGTGCCCTCCAGGCAATCCAGGATATGTATTCGGTAAACCCTCTGGTTCAAGATATTCTGTGCTGTGTCCATAGACTTGAACTAGGAGGTGCAAGAGTATCATTTATCTGGATTCCTGGTCACTGTGGAATATTTGGAAACACTGTAGCGGATAATGCGGCAAAGGAAGCAACTTTTCTTCCGCCATGCACTCAACGTGTAATCTTGTCTGACTTTCTTTGTCACGTAAAACATTTAATTCTTCTACAGTGGGAAAATGAATGGGCAGCTACAAGCAGTAACAAATTGAGGGTAATCAAAAGTACAGTTCGTCCTTGGGGGTCGTCAATACGTGCAAGTCGCAGAGAAGAGGTGGTGATCACCCGCCTTCGCATTGGTCACTCCATGTTAACGCATGGATTTCTGATGGAACGCGGGGACCCACCTGAATGCGAGTTCTGTAGGGAAGCCATCACAATTAAACATATACTGCTCGATTGTGATGGTTTTCAAAATGTGTGTGTTATGTGTGGTCTGAGCAACTGTTTGCAGACGATGTTGGGAGATAGTGCCTCGGCCGTTGACCGGGTTCTAGACTTCCTTCATCGTCTGAATGTTTTAAATAAAATTTAATTTATTTATTTGTTATTTCTTGTGTTATATTATTTATTTATTTTACCTAAATAACTTTATTTCTGTTATGTTTATATATACCTTTACGAATTGTTATTAAATTTTATTCATTATTAAATATTATTTAGTTTTTAAGTATTTATTATTGATATATTTATACCTGTTATTTAAATTTTTGTTTAATTTATTTTTACTATTATAGTTTGTTGTAGTTTTATTTATATATATAAGTAAATTTTGTTAATTTCTTTTTTTTTATATCTTCATTTTGCATGACGGCGATGATAACCTTAACGGTTTTTCGCAGGGAAAAAAAATTTATTCACAAACCGTAAATTTTGCTTATTTAAAATTAAGTAATACATCCTCAAAAATGACCACAATTTAGGCAAAATCTTATTATTTTTAAGAAATTAGTATTGCTTTTACTTTTCCTGATAACTTACAAATCCGATTATTAGGAGATATAACGTTACACACATTTTTTTTGAAGTGAAAACTTCTATGGTCGCCAATTAAGGTTATATTTACTGTTGTTACGTTTTTTTTTTAAATGTGTATTTTCTAAATTTGTGTAGTGAAATTATTTAATGAGTATGACCTATTCAAATTGTTGAATCCTAGAACCTCGAATATTGTATTAAACCCCTTCTTGCATGCATCTAAATTTTTTATAAGAGTAATTGAATCATAACAGTGAAAAAAGTACACAGTCAGGCATGCCAGAAGAAGTCATTGTCTGCCACTCCGGCGACTGCCTACTTTTTTGTAATTAAATTATTAATAATTAAGATCAGATATTAAATAAATATAATACATTTTATTTGAATTTTGTAATTTGTGAAAACATTATTCCAAATATTTTCTTCCACCGAATAAAGGTTTTTCAACGCTTGCGTGCAAGTTTTCACTTCTGCCGGTGCTACCCCAAGTGTCACGCCTATATTTGTTTTTTCTTTCGATAGTTATGGACTAAACTAGATTTAAATAGTTGCAGTCAATTTCAATAAAATTAAAGTTTTAAAAGTTTTCTTGAATAAAACGATTCTGAAGATCGTTTTTAGTTTAAAAACTTACAAAAATATTATTTTATTATTGTAACATAGCCACCGGACCACATATTCAAATAATTAGGATTATGACCTATTCTTCCCGTCAGTGGTCTATCCATTCATCTCGTAAAGACTACCGCGGTTTCGAAACTCTATCGTTTCATCTTCAGGCCGTTATTAACATTTTGTACAACGGCCTCAAGATGAAACGATGGAGTTTCGAAACCGCGGTAGCCTTTACGAGGTGAGTGGAAGAATATGTCATAATCCTAATTATATTATTTTAGTGTTAAATTATTGTTTTTAAAAATTGGAAACTCAAACCTACATATAAAATTTCATTAAAATCTGTCAGTTAGTTGATCAACAACGCTGTTCAGTGGTTTCACATCAGAATAAATCTACTTTTTTGTATTCAAGGAATCTGAAAACGTAAAGTTCCATGAACAAAGTACCGCCATACTCCGTACGTTATGGCATTATTAACGTAAAATTTAGAGCGTTTTCATGAATGTATTCACGAGTCGCAATAGGCTATTAACAAATGGAATAAATGTTTTTAAAAGCGTCGTTACATTTTATTCTGGAGTTAATTTATCTGTTTGTTTGTTTCAGAGGCAAATTTGGCACAGTGTACAGATGCAGGGAGAAGAGTACAGGCCTGGCGTTGGCTGCGAAATTTGTGGGCATCGCGAAAAGACAAGAAAGAAGAAACGTGGAGAAAGAAGTGGAGATCATGAGGGCCTTGCAACACCCGCGGCTCATTCAGCTGTACGACGCTTTGGAGTCGAGCAACGTGATGTGTGTTGTGCTTGAGCTGTAGGTATCGCGACTCAGTACTCGTGTGTCCCCGGGCGCTACGTTTTAACATAACCTAACTTATTATAGCCTATCAGCTGTTCAGTGAAATCAGCTGATCGTTACGAATTAAAATAAAACACCTGATCTTTTACAATAACTACCAATATAAATTTGTGCACTCGCCTCACGCGAAGTTCAGCATCAACTTTACTGGTAGCTTTTGTTTAGTAAAAATTGGCTTATATGCAAAATAATTCTGAAATGTGGACAAAACAGACCTTATAGGCTACTTAAAATTTCATTGTAATTAAACAATTCGTTTTGTCTCCAGTGATGTGCACAGACAAATTGATATTAAGTTCGTCTACATATTGCGCAATAGAGATTTAATTTGTCTAAATAAACAGTTTTCTTCTGGTTTTTTTGTGTGTTTAACGTCCGACTATTGTGCACGCTTGGGCTAATGCAGACGATGGCATGATTTACAGCGTATGAAAATGCCAAGCCCTGGCCGAGAATCGAACCCGGGTCCTCGGGGTGAAATTAAAACAATTAGGCTACTGAAAGATTTGTAAACAAACACAATTAATCACTTTAGTTTGTTGTTAAACACATTAATATTTCAATAATACCAATTATTTTAATACCAATTAATACCAATTGGTACAAACGTAATTAATAACAATTGTATTAATAACCAATTAATAACAATTGTACAATTAATACAATTGGTACAATTAATACCAATTAATAGCCATTAATTATTTTTTGAAGCGAAGCTCTTAATGTTATTTTCGGCGAGAGCCGCCTCGGTGGCCTTTTTTTTTAGGCTTCGATGGCCTAGTAGATAGCATACTAGGCTTTCACCCCGAGGACCCGGGTTCGATTCCCGGCCAGGGCTTGGCATTTTCATACGCTATAAATCATTCCAACGTCTGCATTAGCCCAAGTGTGCACAATAGTCGGACGTTAAACACCAAAAAAAAAAAAAACTTTTGGCGAGAGGCGTAAATAGAAACAAACATTACGTGTGGCACTAGGGGCAGTGCCGACTGAAGTGAACATTTGTGTAGCTCGTATTCATTAAATATAACTACACAAATTGAGGAAATACACATTTTTAAAATTAATAACAACAATAAACATAAAATCAAAATGAAATTGAAGCAACAGCTGTTGTGCGAAATCAGCTGTTTAAAAGTTGTCACTTCAAGTGTAGTGCCTACATATTTACAAAAGCAATTATACACGCTGTGAGGCATGCGTTACGGAATATAGCGTGACGTAAAAGCAAATGTTTATACCCATACGTTTTGTCAACCGCGACAATAAAAATTTTCACTTCAGGAAGTCTATCGAACGGGAAGAATGTAACGGAAATATGGAACGAACGAGCAAACGAATTTCTGGCTCTTTATTTTTCTTCCTCCTTTTCGCTAATAGTACACGTGTATTATATGAAAACGTTGTGTTGCTTTGGTTTCGTTATTTTTCCCTAGTTAAAGATCACGTTAAATAATCTGTAAATTATTATATATTGCCTGTCAGCTGTTCAACGAAATCAGCTG
The DNA here is from genome assembly GCA_022606455.1 of Callitettix versicolor. NCBI lineage: Eukaryota > Metazoa > Arthropoda > Insecta > Hemiptera > Cercopidae > Callitettix > Callitettix versicolor. The sequence continues at coordinate 2,047,845 of CM040185.1, forward strand.
ATCGTTACGAATTAATAAAAACCAAGTGATCTTTTACTGTAACTAGCAAAACGCAACGCGCAAAATTCAACCCACAATCAGGCCTAAAACATTATACATGTTAAAAAGCAAGCCAATGTACAGTGCTAAGGTAATTATCTAACAGCTGTTGTGAGGAATCAGCTGTTTCGACGAAAAATGCCTTCCACCTCCGTAACATACTAACAATTCTCTTTGCATACAACTTTATATAATCTTACTTATAGAGAAGATAAGATGCATTTTCACAAAGCGTCAACATTGTTTTAAAATAAGTACTTTCTCTAATTCAATTATTTCCATAAAAAAATCCGTTTTGAAAGTAAAACCACTTTTTTAACCCGGAGAATTTAAAAACTGATAAACCATCAAAAATCAATTTTTTTCTCGATAACACCATATCTTTCAATATTGACAAGTAAAAAAATTTTAGGATTATGACATATTCTTCCCGTCAGTGGTCTATCCACTCACCTCATAAAGGCTACCGCGGTTCGAAACTCTATCGTTTCATCTTCAGGCCGTGATACAATATGTTAAATCCCTCTGTCGAGGTTGTCACAAAGTCAAACAAAACATTAAAACACTGAGCACAATTACACGTTTAAAATATTTCTCATGAAATTCGGCTTGGCCAAGCTACACACGCGACTCGTTTGTTGTCCGTCACATTCCGGACTGAAGATGAAACGATAGTTTCGAAACCGCGGTAGTCTTTATGAGGTGAGTGGATAGACCACTGACGGGAAGAATAGGTCATAATCCTAATCATTTGAATATGTGGTCCGATGGCTATGTTACAATAATTGAAAACAAAATTTAGTTACACAGATAAAAAACACACAATTTTAACTTTTTTAAAAACTGGTCTGTAGTGAAACTAATTGCTTCTTCTTTTTAAAATAAAAAAAAATGTATATGACCATTGTCTTCTTGAAACCATGCATACTTTATGAATATTTATTTGCTTTAGTTCTAAGGCTCGTAGTTTAAGAATAATAACAACATGTTTAGGCCTACATAAAATTTATTTTTCTCAAAATGTACCAGAATGTCTTGGAAAGTAATTTGAAGTTATAAAAATACCAAAAGTAAAAGTTTAACTTCATTTAAGTTTTTCAAATTTAATTGCGATACTTATTATTCATAAAAATGTTTTAGGATCGAAGGCGGTGAACTGTTTGAGAGAGTGATTGACGATGACTTTATCCTGACGGAGAAATCGTGTTCCGTGTTTATGAGACAGATCTGCGAGGGCGTGGCTTTTATTCATTCTAAAAATATACTTCATCTTGATTTAAAGGTAAGTTGCACAGGTTTGCAATTAGCTATCGTTTAGGGAAGCTTTGTGTGTGTGTGTGTGTGTGTGTGTGTGTGTGTGTGTGTGTGTGTGTGTGTGTGTGTGTGTGTGTGTGTGTGTGTGTGTGTGTGTGTTTAACGTCCGACTATTGTGCACACTTGGGCTAATGCAGACGATGGGATTATTTATAGCGTGTAAAAATGCCAAGCCCTGGCCGGGAATCGAACCTCGCGGTGAAAGCCCAGTACGCTATCTACCAGTTGCAACTAGGCCACCGAGGCGGCTAGGGTAGCTTTAACGCATTCAGTATTTAATAATGAATTATAGTGCTTTATTTAGAGAATTTTTACTTTAAAATACTGCAAATAGCGTTTTACGTTTCTGTAGTAACAGTGCTGCTATCTTCCGGAGTTTTGTAATAACATTACAAGTCGATGCGGAAATTCCACGAGAAGGAATAGATAACTCAATTTCACAAAATAGTTGGGACTTTGGACTGTTACCTATTCAGGAACTAAATTTCCAGTAACATGCATCTTCTTCTTCTCTTCGTTTCACCATCGTTGGGGTACGCTGAATTAATCATTTCTTGCGCGCTGTACTTTTCTTTGTTCCCAGTAGCTCTTCATTCTCTCCGATCTTCTTTTCCTCTCCTCTTCTGAACATGCATCTATTATTTGTATTGAAAATATAAAATTATTTTCGTTAACATACTTCATGTACTGGCTCCTTCTATAGTCAAACATCTTTTGAATCTTTATACATTGCGTAAATAAAAACACATAACATCATATACAGCTTTATTCTTAGCTTGTTGCAAAACAAAATATAAACAGAAACTTTCAAAATTATCTCTTCTTACAATTAGGGGAGACCGGGAATGGTTGTCACACTTTTCAGATTTCAATTTTTTAAATGAGTGTAATTTTATTAAACAAAAGTTCAAATTAAAGTACCAAACAATGAGAAATGTAGAATAAACTTTCATTCACACATATGTACTAGAAGTATTTTTTTAAAAGAAACTTTACACCTGTGACAAGCAGCCCCATAGCTGGACAACCCCGGGGCTGGTTGTCCCTGTTATTTTATATGGGGAGATCACAAAAATTCCGTTAAATAATTATCATTTTGAAAAATGGGTAAAAGAACTTCAAAACAAGAAAAATCGAAAGCAGTTTATTGTTACATATGAAATGCTGCAAATTGATATATTTGGACAGTAAAATATAGAAAATATTAAAGATAATTAAATTTTGATGTAGTTTTTCCTTAAATAATTACTAAACAAACAAATTAGAAAATTCTTATTGGTCTAATCACAAAAAGTTTTTGTATTACATTTATAACCTAAGCACAATATTCATCGCCTGAGATGTCACTTTCGCAATGTTTGCAAACGAAGTGTGGCATTCTGGCATATCTACATCTTTCGTGAGCCCATTTTTTGCAATCCATACACTGTACCCACAGTTCGTTTGGCCTGCTTTTTGAATACGGTTCAACGCAAATTAAACAGATATTCTCCTCATCTTCGTCGCTTTCAGAACTTTCTTTACTTTTCTGTTTTTGTATGTTCTTTTCATTTTTCTATGCCGTATTCCTTCAGCTTTTATTTTGGTCTTCTTAACAACATTTGCCTTTATGGAATGCGTCTTTAAATAATTTCTTTTTGATCTTTTTATTTAACTCTTCCCTTAACTTACTCGACTCTGCAATGGATTTTTCCCTTTTAATGATATTTTTGGAGGTTGTCACATGTGACAACCAGCCTCTTCCATTTGTGACAACTAGCCCCGACGCGCCATTTTGTGAAGACAGTGATACCAGTCTAAAACGAACGAATGACAATGCAAATAAAAATACGATTTGAACGCCTAAAAGTACGGTATTTAACCGAAACTGATAATAATATTTGTACCTTGCAGCATAAGGACGTTAAAACATAACTAGTTAAGGTCTAAATTTTACTTATTCAGAAAAACGCCACTAAGTAAACAGACACGCACAGAAACATACACTTTAGGCAACAAAGAACTCAGGTGTGGTGTATATGACTAAAGAGGGGAACGCCACCAGTAACGGTACCTATTTAACAAATTTATAAGCTTTGTGACAACCAACCCGTGTTACTTTTAGCCCCGCTCTCATCTAAAGGCTGTTCCGCTTTCTAACAGTTGCACTGTAATTCTTTTCTCCAAGAATCCTTCTCTTTCCAGGAGCTCTTCTAACCAATAAACAATGGATTTGTCATGAGATGTTGTATTTTCCCTCTCTTTCTTCTTCCTAGAAAATTGTGTCATCGATGCTCTCAGGCATTTCTTGCATTTGTCCAAACAACTGAAGGGACATTGAACCATTACATGCATCACTTCAAGCTTATCACAAATAGTTTCACTCAAGATATTTGTAAGAACTAGTAAGTTAGCTGCAGTTATGAATTTATCTTGCATTCGATTAAGATGTCTTATTACGAGCGATTCATACATTAACAAGTAACCTAACCTAAAAGTACATGGTTCATTTCCCTTCTGATAGATAGTGTTCTGAATCACAATTTTGTATGTAGTGTGTTACAACTTCCAGAAACAGCTGTTTTCCAAATAAGCAGTTCAAAGGATAAAGTAACGTAACCACCCTTAAACGCTGTTATCTTCCCTTCTACCCCATAATGTGCCGTAATTCTTTTTGTGCCAGCTGCTACTGTTTTGGCATTTCTAATCCATGTTTCTCCTTTCGGTCTACCTTTGGTTTTTTTGCTTCAACTTCGTGCTTCTTACGCCTACCTTTATTGTGATCTTTCTGTGGTGTTTTTGCAGAGGATGACCTGTAACTTCTGAAGCATTATTGAGCTAAATTAACGTATTACAGATTGAAGCTTACACTATTGTATTTTATTTGCCTAATTTACCAATTTAATTTTAGGTTATTTTAACATAGGTGTTAATATTACGTATATTAAATGTAAGTAAAGAGCTGATTTTAAAGAAATAAGTCGCTTCGGTGGCCTTGTGGATAGCGTACTAGGCTTTCACCCCGAGTACCCGGGTTTGATTCCCGGCGAGGGCTTGGCATTTTCATACGCTATAAATCATCCCATCGTTTGCATTAGCCCAAGTGTGCACAATAGTCGGACGTTAAACAAAAAAAAAAAAAAAAGAAATAAACTTATTGTCTGACTAAAAGCCTTGATTCTGTTACACCCTGTATAGGAAACAGTGCGATTGAAGGTAGAACGCTATCTATCGGAAGTGAAATGAACCATGTACTTTTAGGTTAGGTTACTTGTTAACGTATGAATCACTGACGTTATTAATCATACATCTTAATCGAGTGTAAGATTCACTGCGGCAATGTATACGCTCAAGGATGTGCAGCTAGTAGGAGCGCTCTGGTGTTGGGTTTTGGTACTACGTACATTTTATCTTTCATTCTGGGTGGGTGGGAGCTCTGTGTATTATAGACTCAAGGCTGACAGTAATAATTGGTTCATTAAGGCGACTAAAATGCTACTTTCGTGCAATTAGCCTAGGCTTGTGACCAGTGACAGCTGGATCTAGGCCAGGAGGGTATTCTATCATCTTTTCTGCTAAAATTTGCCAAGCTGTCACGGTAAAGTCAGTCTAAACGGCTAGTAGTCTACATGTTGTGAGGTCAGACTAATCGCGTCTAAAACTAAAGTGAAGCAGTATATGTTTAATTATGTTTTATTGTTTTTATACAGCCTGAAAACATAATGTGCCTGACTAGGACTGGTAACAGGATAAAGATCATAGACTTCGGCCTGGCCAGGCAATTTGATCCTGAGAAGAAGCTGCAAGTACTGTTCGGGACACCGGAGTTTGTAGCGCCCGAAGTTGTTAACTTCGATGCAATAGGATATGGTACGGACATGTGGTCTGTAGGTGTTATCTGCTATGTATTGTAAGTATAACGTGTTTGCAGGGGAGCTTTGAATTGTTAATACTCTAGGCCACGGCTAAGGAAACGAAAGAAAATATTTTTATTTTAATATTTGCAAATTGCGTGAAAAGTAAATGAAATAACTGGTAAAGCCTAAATTTCTCAAATAAAATTAAATGATTTAAAATGGGTTTCTTACTTATTTATTGTTTGCTTTTTACGTCTCGAGGATGGCTGGATGTCCACAGTGTTTATAGTTATCTGTTTATAGTTAAATATTATTGTTTATGTATCATATTTGTTGTCAAGATCCTCTTCTGTAATGTAATATCTGAGAACATCTCGTCATTGAATATAAATGTTCTAGAATGATAACTGTTACGAGAGATATGTGAGCACTCACTGATAGTGACATCTTGCGGCAGAGAATTCAACTATATTTAAATAGATAATAGTGCTAATAATTGTAAATCTGTTATCTGTTTTCTCAAACATCTCCAGCACTGTACAGCAGCGTTCTTAGCGGCAGATAGTGCCATTACTTGGACTTTAGCCGCTGATATCGAGCACGCTTTTTATAATGGTGGCCATATTTTTATTACGTTTATATTTAATGAGCTCGTTTTGTAGAGCAGGAAGTGCTTTAGTGATTTGTCTTCGCCCCATCCCTTGTAAGTCGAGGAAATCTGTGGGAGAGGTCTGGTGCGTGTTCTAGGGCGCAAGTAAAAAAAAAAAAAAAAAATGGGTTTCCAAAGTTGATTACACAACTATTTACAGAAAAGCATTTTTGAGGGAAATTATTTTTATCACATATGTTTATGTTTTGGTATTTAAGGTGAATTACTAAAAAATACATGTATTTTTAATGTTTGCTTTGGAATCGAGGTTTAAAATACCTCAAAAAAGGTTTTGGCAGTTATTATTACGATTTAGGAGGAAACTAAACTGAAAATAAACACATTTACCTTTTTTAAAATATTTTAATAAATCTTCACCAACAGAAAGATTTTTTTAAAATTAATTTTACGACTCACGTAATGCTTTTTCCCTTAAATTTTAGGTTGTCTGGCCTTTCTCCATTTATGGGCGAAACAGACGTGGAGACCATGGCTAACGTGACCATAGCACAGTATGACTTCGATGACGTAGCTTTCGATGACATTTCCGCCGATGCCAAGGACTTCATCAAATCACTGCTTCTTAAAGACAAAGAGTAAGTAGCTGGCTGTTACTGTGTTTTAGGTATTAAAGTTCTGAACATCTAAGTACAGGGATTTTTTTTAATTACCGCTTTAGTTTTTTGTATAAACCATAAGGGATACAACTTTTTCTGCCACTTAGCGTGTATAACGTGGAACAATTTTTCGGAAACAATTCTTTTCTCCAAACACCAAATTATCGTACTTTAAAATAAAAATTTCCCTCTTGGTCGTATAGAAGAAATAAAATCGTTAGGTAATTAAAGACGGACTTTTTGTTCTTGTGTTAATGTATGAAGCAGACACAACACACTGGGTGAACAAAGTGTTACAAAATTTGAAGTTAAAGAAACGCTGACATCAAAAACATTATCTAGACTAGTCTTGACAAATTGACAGCGAATTAAAATACGATTACAAAAAAATATATTCAGTTCTGCTCTTTATAAGACAGGTAAAATCAAAAGAGTTTTGACAATTAATTTTGTTTTTGCGAGAGTGGTTCAAAAACTTTTGAAATTTTACTTGCGGAAACTATTCACTTTTATCATTGCCTAAACGACATATGAACTGAGTTACACAACCTAGTTCCACTTACTGACACCAAAACAAGCTAAAATTCCAGTACTTCTTCCCCGGCTTGAAAAGAGCCTTAGCCAGGGAAACCTAATTCACTTTCGTCTACCACAAATCAGTTCCGATTGGTTTGCAGTGCAGGCGTATCTCGGGTCTATACACACACGCGCGTCGCGCGCGCGCAAACACACACACACACACAGACACACACGCGAGGGCACGCGCACACACAGACACACACATACACATACACACGCGCGCGCATACACACACAATTCTGTCGTTGAGCTCTTCGTTAACCATCAGCCGGCTGAACTCTGGCGGCATAAGTGTCTTTTCCCACTTTGACAAATTCACGAATTGAGCTATTGAAGTGTCCAGCGTGGTAAAACGTAGACTCGGCATTTTAAAATTAGCGCCGATCCTGACTTATAGATCAATCATTTTTTGAGAGGTCACTGTATATTGCGGTGGTCTGTGTGGTTAAGGATCCGATCAGTCTTTGAATAGCGCATCTCAATGTTGTGAGTTCGAAACGCATTTGTCAACGTTACTTCACCATTACCGTTAAAGCTGATTCATCTTCTCATTAGTAAAACTGGCATGAAGTATGGACGTTAAGCAAAAACCTGTGGTGGCACCCTCACGTCGCAATTTGGGTTCGGCTTCATTCAAACTTGCCAAAAACTCAATCACAGTTTACATTTAAGATAATGTTTATGTCAAGAACAGAAAGTTCGATTAAAAAGAAATAGAAAAAGATACTGACGAAAATTTAATTTGGTGCGAGTTGGAAAAAAATGAATGATTTCTGAAAAATGGTTCTTTGTTATACCAGCTGCCTTTATTGGTTTTCCAAAAAGGGTAAATATTCTGTCTGTTTTTTACAAACATTTTCCATTGTACTCATATTAGTTTTCCCGTGTGTGTATCATCAGAGTGTATTACAAATTGTTAGTCACGTGGTATGGTTCTGTAAAGCAAAACTCAAAACAATGAAAAGTGTTTTTAACTAAACTTATTGCGCAGGTATGTTAAATAATTGAGTGATTATGTACTTAACTGAAAAAAAATTTGCAAATTTGACTGATTATTCGTTTACTCAAAATATTGGCAGAAAATCGATATAAAACATTAATATATGAAATCAATCAGGTATTAAAAAAACTTTGAGTAACAAGCCTACATTTCAATTTTATTTGTTAATTTAATATTTAAAAAAATGTACAGTAAGGGAAACGAAACTCTGAAGTCATCATGAAAGGTTGAAGGGAGCCCTTCTCTTCAAGTATTGAAACTGGGTATAGTTCTGTGTCTCTTGAGTTCAGTGTTTTCGAACCTTGGAAATTATGATAAAAGGTTTGACAAAGGCCCTTGTGTTCACCTCTATCTCGCTTATTTTTGTTATATTTTCTAGTCAGATGTGTTCTTTTTCACTATTAACACTTTAAGTACTGATCATTTTAAAATTTTATATGTTGGTGTTTTGAATGTGTTAGGTTAGTATGGTTATTTGTTTTAGACTAGAACTATTATTACCAGAAACATAAAGTATTCCACACAAACACGTGACACTCTAAAGTTGCACGTGATTTGATTTAGTTTAATAATAAATAAATGAACTTAAAATAAGAATTCTTTTTATTTTCAATATAAAAACGTTTTTACATATTTGTTACAAAACTAACGCTAAAATATTTGTTTCAATTTGTAAAAAGCATGTCGATAGAGCACTTTAATTTTGTTTAAATAACTTGCTTAAACTGGACGTAACTGTGATACATGAATTGTAGTTATAAAGTGGTCTGTGAACCAAATGCCTAATGGTTTCCGATTTTTTATTAACATATTTCGTAAAAGCCAAGCAGATTATTGTATTTTAGCAACATGATTTAAAAAAATTAAATAAGGTAACTATATTCCAGTGATTTTACTTAAGATTTTAAAGTTTTACAAAAATAATTTGTGTTTTTTCAAAAGTGTAAATACAATTGTAAAAGTCGTGCTTTCATTTCATCTTGTAGTTTACCTATCGCAAAATGTTATTTAGTACCTAACATTTAACACACCTATAACTATAAGGGGGATTATATTTATATAATACAGGTATATAGGTCCAATAATCCCTAAATAAAAACCTGTTTTTTCTAAGATATAACTACATCTATCTAGAAATATAAAATTAATTCAACCAATTTTTAACTTACAAGTTAAACAGCCTACAGGGTGGTTACATGAGGTCCTGACTGTTGGATTGTGTAATCCAGCACCTCTAACTATGGGTTAGTGATATGGAGATTAACTGATCTAATTATGGGGTCTAACAACATGTTATGGGATCTAAATATCCTACAAGGTGATTCTATGAAGTTCAACAACTCTTAACTTCCAAATTTCGGTCCGTTCTGTGAAGGCGTCACAATGGGGTGATTCTATCGACTGCACAAGTCATTAATTAATTATATGGTCTCTAATCTATACGTAACTATGGAGTCAAAATAGCTTTATCTATGAGATCTATATCGTCTACCATTAATTTTAAGGTGTTTTTTCAGGACTATAGTGTGGTCCTATAAAGTCTCATTAGATTTAACTATGAAATGGATCTATGGAGTTTAACTGTCTCTACTTACACAGTGGTTTTTAGAAACTAAATATTCTCAACTGTAATGTAGTTTTTTGGAGTATAATTAACTCTAACGTTATTGTGATTATATGAGAACTAGCCACATGATCTTACTAGCTCTTACTATAATGTAAGAGCACAATGGGGTCTCACTACCAAACCATAATTTGGTTCACTAGGGTCTTAATACCAAACTACAATGTGGTTCTATGGTATCTCACTATCTAACTATAATGTGGTTCACGGGGTCTCACGTGTCATCGCCTAAACAACACAAGAACTTATACAACTTACTTCTGTTTACCAACACCGAAAACCATCCACGCCAAAAATTCCGCACTTCTCTCCCGGCTTTCAAACTGCCTACGCCTGCGTACCTATACAACTCTCTCGTCAACCAATACTCGCTTCTGATTGGTTCGCAGGCTCGCTTATCTCATATCTTCCCACGCATCACCTCGCATCTCCCGTACACAATAGCTTCATCTCGGCCGGTGCGTTATTTCTCTTGTTTTAACAATGGATTTCTGGAGAATAATGTTCCCGCCGTAATTTCGAGTATAAATGCAGGTCAAAAATCGTTGTTCGGCATAACATTGAGGAGAACCACCCACTGTACAACAACTACACGACACCCGGAACTACTCTACAGGGTACCACAACGTGCTCGGGAGGAAATAGGAGGGGATCCTTCCAATTTTAACAAGAAGCGTATTCTTTCGTCTTACAATTCCAGCCCGTGGCCAACGCACTACCTAACAATAACGTGGCCATATTGGGTCTCACAATGCTATTCTGCACCTAATTTAATTAGGTTTATTTTCACCACAGGACCTGCTTTAAATCTTATATCACATTCTGTCTTAAATATTCAACACGATCTAAAAAGACATTTTTTAAATTTGACTTCTTTGTTCGGGCAGATTCAGGTCATACGAGCGACCTATTTCGCATATCATTTCACAATGACGTCACACATATGTCTGTTTAAACATTCAAATATGACAGGTAGTACGGTATAATTGTTGTTATTATGCGTGGTACAATTCCCATACGACCACACATCCAAACATCACACCACAAGTCCCTGTAATCAGAAATGTCTTATCACACATAATTTTCCTCTTCCTCTGTGAATGTATGTTATGTTTTATGTTGGTTTAGTTTGCTCATAAGAGAGATTATTTTTTTATTTTTCGCAAGTATTGTTTTGTCATTCTTTGTTAAAACACACTTAATGGGTGGAATTTATTAAAATCTTCTGTAACGATTTCAATTACAATCAGCTAAATTACGTTAAATTCAATTAAATCAGGCTAATGCCCTGTCGTGTCTCACAAAACGTATTGGCTACTATTTAAAAAAAATCGACATTTTACATAAATTGCGATTATACAAATCAAAGTCAGTGTACCATATTTAAACTATATATGACCAACAATATATTCATAATCAAAGTCATTGTCCCACGTTCAAGACATAAATGTCCAACAATATATTTATAATCAAAGTCAGTGTCCCACGTTCAAGACATAAATGTCCAACAATATATTCATAATCAAAGTCAATGTCCCACTTTCAAGACATGTATGTCTAACAATATATTCATAATCAAAATCATTGTACCGCACTCAAGATATATATGACCAATGCATATATATCATATATTCAAATAATACATAATATAGTCAAATATATTCATAATAAAAGTCAGTGTCCCACGTTCAAGACATAAAAATGTCCAACGATATATTCATAATCAAAGTCATTGTCCCACTTTCAAGACATATATGTCTAACAATATATTCATAATCAAAATCATTGTACCGCATTCAAGATATTCAGTGTCCCACGTTCAAGACATAAAAATGTCCAACGATATATTCATAATCAAAGTCATTGTCCCACTTTCAAGACATATATGTCTAACAATATATTCATAATCAAAGTCATTGTCCCACTTTCAAGACATATATGTCTAACAATATATTCATAATCAAATTCATTGTACCGCATTCAAGATATATATGACCAATGCATATATATCATATATTCAAATAATATATAATATAGTCAAATATATTCATAATCAAAATCAGTGTCCCACGTTCAAGACATAAAAATGTCCAACGATATATTCATAATCAAAGTCATTGTCCCACTTTCAAGACATATATGTCTAACAATATATTCATAATCAAATTCATTGTACCGCATTCAAGATATATATGACCAATGCATATATATCATATATTCAAATAATATATAATATAGTCAAATATATTCATAATCAAAGTCAGTTTCCCACGTTCAAGACATAAATTTCCAACAATATATTCATAATCAAAGTCATTGTCCCACTTTCAAGACATATATGTCCAACAATATATTTATAATCAAAGTCATTGTACCGCATTCAAGATATATACGACCAATAACAATATATTCATAATCAAAGTCGGTGTTCTTTCACATTTAATATGAAAGAAATTTATGAAACTGAAGTAAACAAACCCTGACCGCCGTAATTTAAGAAGTACTTGGCCCGAGGATTTGTCCCTCAAAAGTTTCTTAAATCGCTGACTTCAGACTGAGTTTCTTTCAAAATATTAATGTGAGAATACTTTTTTTTGCAACAGCTACTGTTCACACCATTTAGTTCTCTCTTCTTCAAGAAAGGCACTATACAGACGCAAATATATGGCTGACTATCTCCGAGACTGATCTCTACCTGTCGGTGTTGTATTTTAATGTTACTTTTGTTTTGCATCCACCTGAAGATAGTATTTGTGTTACCGAAACCCTTATGTACATCAGGGTAAAATAATTTCACTGGTTTTGTATTAATTCATTTCACATCAAATTGGATTTCATTTTGTAACAAAGAGATTTCCTTTTTGTATAAATATGAAATGACCTAAACAGTCGTTAATATTTAATGCGATTGGATACCGTATATGAAATGACACATAATATGATGCAAGTTTACGATCTTGTAAATGGCTCACAGAACACAAGAAACACACATTGTTAGAAATTTGACAAACAAATAATAAAAAAATGTGAAATATTTCGAAATAAATTATTAAACGTTAGCTTATTTCCAACGCCATACATTCACTAGTAAGTAATTTATGTGTAGAAACATTTATTCTTAGTAGTGTACAACATTTACTAATATTATTTGGATTTATAGTTAAAAATGTTTTCCTTTTGAGGTGTGCTTTTGGTTTCTCTCTATGTAAAAAACAAACGCAATTTTCTATAAACTTCTTTGCACTACAGTGCCTCGTTTTTAAGTAACTTTTAAATCTCATCACGACACACACATTACAAAATATATAAAAAAAACACAATACATAATTTTTCAACTATTATTAAAATTAAAGTCGTTATTTAAAAATAACGAATTAACTATTTTATATATATTAAATGTATTTGTTATGATAGATATAGATACTATAAAATAACTTATAAGGGCTTGTGGGTAGGAGAAACTTTTTTGAAATAAAATTTAGTATAAGTAACTTATATTACGAAATTTTGTATTCGAGTTCTTTAATAACGAACTGCTTAAGTAAGAAAGTTCGGTTAGGGTAGCATCAGACTTGTTTTTTTTTAATAAGCAGTTATACGTATTTTGTTGAACTTTAAATAAAAATAACACAACAATTAATTTAAACTTCTTTTATATGTCTTTTAAGAAATATTACCATACTTGAAGACAACTAATAAATGTTTTTTGATATTACATAAATCGCTATTTTGGAAATACAACAGGCTACTTTATTTTCACGTTGAATATTGTTTGATGCTGTTTATAGTTTGAAACATTCACTGGTAACCGGGTATTACCTGAAACTAATAGCATACAATTATTCTGAAAATGTAAGAAATCCGAATTGAATCAAAGATAAAAATAACATAACTAAGAATGGAAGTCAATAGTAAATATTATAATATACATTTCTGTAGTTATAAATAAAACAATAATTTGTATTTTGTTTTATAAATAACTCTTAACTAGTCAGGGTTTTTTACATATAGCCTAAACACTAAAAAATTCACTTTTAGTTTTGACAAGAAAAAATCAGTTTATTTTAAAACAATTTTTTTAAAGCCCGCATATCTTCTTATACTGACATTTAGCACGTTAATTTTAATATGTAAGAGAAATATACAGTACAAACAGACAAACAGCAATGCTATAAAAACTTTTTGCAAAACATGTTCAATTACAGTGCATGTATTTTTTGATGCAATATACTTTTGCTTATGACTGTACAGTATATGCTTCTGTTACTCACATGTTTCCCTTTGATTTTTTTGTTGCAATTTCCTTTCGACTAACCTGGGTCTTTGTCTGCCTTTGCAGGCGCCGTTTGACGGCTTCCGAGTGTCTGTCCCACAAGTGGTTGCGGCGTAAGCCATTGGCCCGTCCAGCGGATCTAGACACGACCAAAGATAATTTGAAGTCCGTTGTAGAACGTTGGAACGGCCAGCCGACGAGTCCGACTGTAGTTATTGTTGTTCCGCCAGATGACCCGGATCTGCCTGCAGTTCCGTCTAGTCCGATGGTCGCAGAAGTGCCATTAAAAGTCGAAGACAGTAAAGCTGCTGTAAACCCACCTGTACAACCTAATAATCGTGTACCTGCTGCAGAAGGAAAAAAAATAAACACAAAATCAAAAGAAGAAAAGCCAAAGAAAACGCCAAGTACCAAAGTAAAGCCATCCGAGGAGAAGAGCACAGTAAAACAGAAATCCCTGCCTAAGGGAGAGAGTATATCAGGCGATATTGAATCACCCAGTCCGTCCAAACAACCTAAAGTAGAACTGACACCAGTTAAGTGTAAAGGTTTAGTGCACAACCAAACGTTACCCAATATCCCAGCATCACCGACTGATGAACCGAAGAAACCCTCAGAACAAGTTCAACCAGTTCATACCACATTTAATCAGAAGAGATCAAATGTTCAAGAAGAGGAAAACAAAACATCCAAGTTTACTTTGAAACCTTCGTCTTCTGTGCCTAACGTTATCAATTCTAAAGTCCAGTCAGGTAAAAATGAATTAAATATCAGTAAAATTCTCACGCAAAGTGTTAAACCTAAAATCGCCGGCATAGTTCTTGGACAAAGTATTTCGCCAGCAAATCAACCCGCAGAGATTCCGAGCGGGCCCAAAGTGATAACACACAAAATAATCATCGAAGGCAAAACTGATCAACAAGAGAACACTTCCAAACGTAATTTTACGCAGAACAAAGGTTCAGTGCAGAAAACACTAATTCCAGCTCCGTTTTCCGATTCAGCTCTCAACCCCGCGTCAAAACCAATTGCAATTGTTAAAGGTAAAAACACCGAGGGAGATTCCAACACAGCCGCGGACAAGTTTGAAAGAAGATCTTCGGACTTCTCGTGCTTCCTGCACGACACAGACTCTCCGCGATCCGCTAACTTGGCCGATGAGATAAAGAACCTGTCGGCCAGACTCTTCCAGATGTCGTCGCAACACAAGTCCTTAGACGAAGACAACAACAACAACGCCAACCACTCCAGCAACGTGTTCAACGATCCGATCAGACAGTTCTTAGCCAACCACGGCGTGGTCACGCGCAGACCAAAACATCGACTGACCAACCTGAACAGAGACGTTCCTATCGGGTCTCCGCCGCCTCCGAGTAACTTCACCTACCTGGTGTCTCAGTGCCCGCCGTCGTCTTCGCGCCTTCCTTGGGTGAAACAGTTCAGTCCTGAGATCCACTCAGCGCCACAATCGCCTCGCGTATCGCCTTCACGCTTCACCGAAGGACCCAGCAAAGATGTGGTCCTCAGATTGTTTGACAAATTAGACGATACGTCCACTTCGGTGTCTTCGTCCAGTTCGATAGATTCGCTCGTGAATTATTTTAAAACGGCGAACGAAGCTCAGAAAAAAGCTACGCCGGCGAAATAGTACGGAACTGTCGACGGTGAATGTCGTCGGTATATTTGTGATCTTGAGGCACAACTTGGCTGTGTTCCCGTAACTTATGTTACTTTGTAACTTACAAGTAACAGCTGATAAGAGTTGAGCGTAGCTCAGTAGGCCAGGCTTCACTGCGAAGTAACAGATTCGATTCATCCACACAAGATCCAGACAGGAACGTAATTATCATTAAAATTACGTACATGTACTTTTGATTCGTCCATTACTGAGTTTTGATATAGTATTAAAAAAAATAATAAAAATGTTATTAGATATAATTTATTATTAATATTACTACATTTTAAGCAGATATACAGTTTATAACATATTATTGTTTAAATTATAATGTTATAAAATTAAAAAAAAACTTCTGTCAACTCTTTCAGCACGATAATAGAAGTTACTTTATTAATTTAACCAGTTCGAAGGTTAAAATGTTAAAACTAAAAAATAACATACAATTTTATTTTGTTAATAAACTAGACTAAATATTTTTTGAAGGTTTTTAAATTTTCAAGGAAATAAAAATACAATCTATTTATTATTAGACTGTCGAAATCTCTGAAACAAGCATATATAAAAACTAAAAAAACTCAATTTTCGTAAAAATTTTTTTTTGAAAAGATAAGTTACTGTTTTTGTGTAACATTAGGGGGCTTTGCACCTGCAGCTTTCGTTTGCAAACCTCCCCCGCAACAACTCAAAACGAATTATTAAAAAAACAAACAATTATCAAAATATATTATTAATTAAAACACAATAAATTTTAATAACTGTTTCAAATGCACTCACCGTTACGTAAGTGTTTGGGCATTAACTGTTAATAATTCTTCATATTTCATCGCAAAACAACGGCAATAAATATAACGGAAGAACAGCTGCAGTGAGAAATCAGCTGTTTGCGCGGACATTATCTCCTTTCGTACCACAATAACAGTGAGAAATCAGCTGTTTGCGCGGACATTATCTCCTTTCGTACCACAGTAACAGTGAGAAATCAGCTGTTTGCGCGGACATTATCTCCTTTCGTACCACAGTAACAGTGAGAAATCAGCTGTTTGCGCGGACATTATCTCCTTTCGTACCACAGTAACAGTGAGAAATCAGCTGTTTGCGCGGACATTATCTCCTTTCGTACCACAATAACAGTGAGAAATCAGCTGTTTGCGCGGACATTATCTCCTTTCGTACCACAGTAACAGTGAGAAATCAGCTGTTTGCGCGGACATTATCTCCTTTCGTACCACAGTAACAGTGAGAAATCAGCTGTTTGCGCGGACATTATCTCCTTTCGTACCACAGTAACAGTGAGAAATCAGCTGTTTGCGCGGACATTATCTCCTTTCGTACCACAATAACAGTGAGAAATCAGCTGTTTGCGCGGACATTATCTCCTTTCGTACCACAGTAACAGTGAGAAATCAGCTGTTTGCGCGGACATTATCTCCTTTCGTACCACAGTAACAGTGAGAAATCAGCTGTTTGCGCGGACATTATCTCCTTTCGTACCACAGTAACAGTGAGAAATCAGCTGTTTGCGCGGACATTATCTCCTTTCGTACCACAGTAACAGTGAGAAATCAGCTGTTTGCGCGGACATTATCTCCTTTCATACCACAGTAACAATTCCTGTTGCATATTACACCTTTATAGAAAAATTGTTTTAAAATATATTTACAGAACAACTAAAGACTCAGCCATTAAATAGCACGCTTTCTAATCCTACAGAGCTTCACGCCCCCCCCAATGGGCGCCCTTCTTAGTATATACAGAAGGCTCACCGTTATAGAGAAGATGTGACTGGGTTTATAGCTCACATTTACAATATAAATCAATATTTATATATATTTGATTTACTGTTTTTTTTTAAATATACTGTTTTTTTTAATGGTGTTGCAATTTGCATGTCACCCTTCTCCCCCGCACCCACCCCACTCTTAGAGATAACAGAGAGTGGGCTACATGGCAACGACAATGGCACAACCTATCGCTGGAAGTACAAAGCTTCACTGGCCGTGAGGGTGGGGCGGGTATTTTCTAGTCTTAGTTTACGTTGTAACAAATAAAACCACGTGTACCTTACAATTCGTCAAATTGTATCTTTTGAATAATTTTGTCATAACAGTGATTTTTATTTTAAAAAAACAATATTAATATCTCGAACTTCCGTTTAAAATTAACGTAATAAAACTAATATTTTTCTAAAATAACTTCAAAATACATTTATGAATATTTTCATTATTTTACAAATTGTTCTTCTTAAGGCCAACTGCTACACAATGTATCTGTACATAATAATTAAATTAAAATTTGTTACATTTTTTGTGTTCTAGTGTAAATATATAATTTGTAAATAGAACTCTTAAAACAATTCTTTTTGACCCACCGCTACCATACCTTATATCATTTCATTATCATTGACATTCATTCAAAACAATACAGTATTATTTTGTGACAAGTACATTTTCTATAATTTTTACAAGGCACTGTTCAAATAGTATAATATCAAAAATTCATTTAGGTTATTTCGTTATTTTGTATAACTTAATGTAAATTATTTGTAATAATGTAATAACTGATTTAGTGATTAGAATTGTTAATTTTATTTGTTACGTTCAGCTGTAATAAAATAAAATGTTATTTGTATGAAGTACTTATTATTCATGTATATTATTAATTGGTGTAAATATTTTTAAATATAATATATTTACGAAAACGCATACAAATTTTGTTGGATTTTTATTAATTTTACAAAAATTCAAGAACACTAAAATATAATTATGTGAAAATATAATCCGTCAACACTGCTGTAGGTTAAGCGTGTATTTAATCAGTCGATGTACGCATTAAAATATCTCATTCTTATCACTTAAAAATACGTAAAGTTAATGCAGTCGATTTATTATGAAAATAACAGTTACATAAGTAGCAGTTATTTGTTGTTACAATGTAACAAACGTGTTTGCTCAGTGGATTTCGTCCTGAAATCGACAAATAATTTTTCATTGTGTTTTGTGTTTTTTACTTACATTTTTTTGAATTTCCATTTAAAAAATGAGCTAGTAGAGTAGTAATTATGGTAAAACCCAGACTTGCAATTTTGAAATGAGAACCGATTCTGATCTCTAGATCATTTTTGAGCACACACACACACACACACACACACATATATATATATATATATATATATATATATATATATATATATATATATATATATATATATATATATATATATATATATATATATATATATATATATATATATACACACACACATGTATATGTATACCTCTTGGAAGGTCCCAGAGAATGAAATCCCAAAGAGAGCAGGGGTAAAATGGACGGAGGAGCGGAAGAGGATCCATGGGGACAGGATGAGGGAGGTGTGGAGGATTAGAAGGAACAAGACATGAGTCGGAGTGCTTTGCGTGATCCAACAGGGT
>CM040185.1:2071881-2076881 GCA_022606455.1 Callitettix versicolor
TAAGCATTTCACTGTTATACATTGAGTTAAAACTGAGCATTTCACTGTTATGTATTGAGTTAAAACTAAGCATTTCACTGTTATACATTGAGTTAAAACTAAGCATTTCACGGTTATGTATTGAGTTGAAACTAAGCATTTCATGGTTATGCATTGAGTTAAAACTAAGCATTTCACGGTTATGCATTGAATTAAAACTAAGCATTTCACAGTTATGCATTGAATTAAAACTAAGCATTTCACAGTTATGTATTGAGTTAAAACTAAGCATTTCACTGTTATACATTGAGTTAAAACTAAGCATTTCACAGTTACGCATTGAGTTAAAACTAAGCATTTCACTGTTACACATTGAGTTAAAACTAAGCATTTCACTGTTATACATTGAGTTAAAACTAAGCATTTCACTGTTATACATTGAGTTAAAACTGAGCATTTCACTGTTATGTATTGAGTTAAAACTAAGCATTTCACTGTTATACATTGAGTTAAAACTAAGCATTTCACGGTTATGTATTGAGTTGAAACTAAGCATTTCATGGTTATGCATTGAGTTAAAACTAAGCATTTCACGGTTATGCATTGAATTAAAACTAAGCATTTCACGGTTATGCATTGAATTAAAACTAAGCATTTCACAGTTATGCATTGAGTTAAAACTAAGCATTTCATGGTTATGCATTGAGTTAAAATTAAGCATTTCACTGTTCAGTTTTTCTAACTCACTGAAATCATCATCACTGCATTTAACGTTAACGTTATTCTTCCTTGCCTCCCAGAAGAAACGCCTGGACATGATGTGTTACATCTCTGACTACGTCACGTAGAACCAGGAGGAAGTGAAGAAGTCAGTATGTCATGAACATTGCTTCTGAGTTTGTAGGGAAAATATTCAGGACATTGATAAGGAATCTTCTGACGTGTCCTTGAAAGACTGTCATGTTGGCTTTCTTTACGTATTTACTTACTGGGATATAAGTTTCGTGCTCTATTGTGTGACACGGCATCTTTTGTTTTGTGAGTGGCATGCGGTATCTCAATGAGAACCTCGCCTTTGTCTTGGACTCCAAGTTCGCAGGATGGTATTGTTTTATAAACGTCAGTACTATTTCTTGTTGTAAAGTTATACGACAAAGTGATTCCTGTCTTCACAGCTTGAAGAAACACTTCCAGGTACTAACTTGCAGAATTACATCAAAACACTACAAAGCCGCTCCTAAGTTTTTTACGCCAATCTTTTAATACTGTCCTGTTTCGCTTCCAAGGAGATTTTAATGAACGGTGCTCAGGTAGTCGCTGTACAGTGGAAGTGTTCTGAAAGAAAGAAAAATAATTAATGGCATTCGAATTTTAACTAAAATTAATGCACACTGATCTTGTAATAGAATAATTTTAACACATATCATGTTTTAGGGCTGGTTATGTTGGATTTTGCGGGACGCGTGGTGCAAGGAACATGTTTGTATTGATATACAACAGAATATTTTGCGCTTCTCAAGTTGTAGTTTATATAGGTTTTAGTTTTGGAAGTTGTTAGTGTATATATATATATATATATATATATATATATATATATATATATATATATATATATATATAATATATATATATGTCGTATATATATATACTAATATATATGTGATGACTGCATTAGATTTGTGTCTTCTTAATGATGGCGGGGGTTAGCCGCCTCGGTGGCCTAGTTGATAGCGTACTGGGCTTTCACCCCGAGGACCCGGGTTCGATTCCCAGATAGGGCTTGGCATTTTCATACGCTATAAATCATCCTATCGTCTGCATTAGCCCAAGTGTGCACAATAGTCGGACGTTAAACACAAAAAAAAAAAACTTAATGATGGCATCTCCAACTCATTTAGCGGCTTCTACAGGTGGATGGACAGTCGTTGACTGCAGCCCTGTGCTGGCAACAAAGTTTGAGTGGTCGGTAATGTCTGATCTCTACGGCAGCGATCATACTCCGATTGTTTCATTTTGTACCTCCTACCTTCCAAATCAACGCTTCCGTTGGATTCTTCCTAAAGCGCAATGGGAGGTGTTCACAGACCAATTTGTATCACCAGACATTGGGAATCTTACCTCAATATGAGTACGAGCCTTCACAGAAAGCATTTTGTGTATAGCGAATACCACAATTACTAAAACTTGAACACACTCCTCTCGTCCTCCAGTTACTTGGTGGAACGACGACTGTAAGGAAGCTTTGCGTTTACGTAGGCGAGCTCTAAGGAGATTTTACAGAAGACCATCGGACGAAAATCTTGAGAGGTATAAAATTCTCCGGGCTAAAGCAGGCACAAAGTAGCAACGATTGCGTTAGTATAGCATCCATTATACTAATACAATACCAACTGTGTGAAAGGAACTGTGGTTCCTTTTGTGGTTCTATACCATACCATTGGCACGAAGCTTGTCCGCATGTCACTGCTCCGCTTGGCGTTAAAACTTTCTTGTTTTCGACGACTTGCTTCCAATGTAAAAGGTCTATATGTTGTGTCCCGCCATGTACTGTTAGCATGCCAACGTTCGATTTCTCTCTATCGTCGTATGTCAAACGCAACACCTTTGAGCTTGTATATTGTCAAGAGTTTTGCCACCTTCTTCATGCCTACCCATCTAGTGAAATTATTTTCACAGATGGCTCGAAATTGGAGAATAATGTTGGTTGCGCATTTTACACAATTAGTCAAACGGAAAAGTATGGATTACCCTCAGTTTGTAGTGTCTTTACAATAATAATAATCTTGTAGGTTATCTTTGTATAAGTTACACTGTATTTATTTTTAGTTGTTAATTTCTTATCAAGGAAGTTTATAATCGTACAGGTTTTTGTCTGAAAAATGTAGTACGTAAGAAAGATATTTTCGACAAACAGCAGCTGGACTAGTTCAGATACATTTTCAGAAAACTGGTTAAAGATTCCACTCACCTTTATTAGTTTGCCACTGGCATTTAGTAGCTTCCCAGTATCTTACAGGTCATTGTTTTTCCTTATCGGTAAGAGGCACGTACATCACTCTAGTGCTTACAGTTTTGGTTACTCTCCCGGTGTTATCCTTGTCGAATACCGTCATCTCTTGTACTTCATCTTCAGGACCTATTGGAATTAACATCCTGCCGCCATTTTTAAGTTGATTGAGCAGCTGGCGAACAAACATTCGTAATATTTAGCGAAACAAAGTATAAAATATTCATTGCTTAATTGTTAAAAAATATCACTTAAACAATTAACTTTTAAATTCCATTCAGAATACGAACATGCGCTGATGGCAGACATGGTGCATTTATTTGTAAAACTTTTAATTGCTAATTTATACAGATTTTATTGCTGACTATAAGGACGAAATGATATTTTCCAAAACAAAATTGTTGTAATTAACTTGCATCACGTCAGCAAGACTCTATATTACTTTGTATTTTGAAAATGTAAAATGAAAACTTGTTTATTTAAAGTCGCATTCATAAAAAATATAAATAAGGATATGAGATAAGTTTATTGTGAATACTTACAGCTTGCGGGACCTCAGCTGCTGCCGCTCCGACATGGATTGCATCGTAAGGTCCTCCTTCAGGGTACCCGAGTCTGCCGTCACCTTCTGAAAAACGGTGGTCTCCATAGAATTTTTGCTACACAAATATGTATCGAAAAGCGTTGTTTTTGGCATACTATGACGTCATAATACTTTTCATCCCTCCGTGCGGGAAGAGCAACTTCCGGGAGGGGGTGTAATAATTGCACTTGGCACATTCTCCAGATTGGAAGGTAAACCCGAACTTGTGTGATCCACAAACTGACACTTGTGTGAGATCAGCCGCAAAACACCTCCGTTACGTTATGTAATTTTCCGTAACGAATGAGAGACGTGTGATTTTGCGCATGGTACTGTAAATGGGTGCGAGTGACATGAGTGAGTATCTCGATTTGACTCAACGGCGCATAAAATCATTGCGCACGAGATGTGATACTTTGTACTGTCAAGTGAGAAAATGCAAGTATCAAGAAAATCGTCAACAAGTTTAAAATACTGATACTTCCATCAGCCGGTGTAAAGCCACTTTGTGTTTGCTTGTCAATCGCACAAGTACGGTAGTTGTGTGTAGTGCAGTTCCTTCTTTGCAACAAGCGGGGAGTGCCCACCGCACGGAGTGAGTGCAAATATTATTGCGTCACCATAAGTATACTAAAAATGCGATTTTTAGGCGTGTGCGAAAAAAAATTGTAAAAGTGAAGAAATACAAAAGTGTGTACAATATAAAATTGTTAAAAAAATATATTTTTTGTATTTACGAAAAAAATCTTCTTACGTAAGAACAGTAAGTGCGGGCAATCTTAAATCGTTTACTGTTTAATAAGATCTTTTTACTTTTTTTTACTAAAACTTTTTACTAATTAATAAGACTATCGTACGTAAATGAGGAAATGTAAATATCAATGTAAATGATGATGATAATGTTAAAATGAAGTTTTAATTGACTTGACAATAGTTTTATTTAGAATTCATTAAATTCATTCATGTTTTGACGCATTTGATACAATAACGTTTTGAAAAGAAGAGAATGCTTATTAAGAAATACGTAAATGTTTTTTTATTGTGATCACATGCAATAAGCTCGTTTTGTAAGTTTTGTTTTCAATGACAGCCAATTTGTTCGTTACTCATACATTTTCAGTTTGTTATTTGTACTTATACGGTACTTTGTCACAATCTGTGTAAGTGCAGTTTCGCGCACAAGTTCCATTTGGTATATTGTACAATGTTTGCGCAAAAGTCACATTTTGCACACACAAATGCAAAACAGTTTTTTCCTTTACTGGTAGCATAAAAATGATGACTTTTTCGGCATTTTTCGGCTCGATACATGGGCTATGAGACCGACTTTTTTTCAAAATAACATCGCGCACACGTTCCGAGCGTTTTTTTCGAAGAGAGCCTAGCTATGCTGAAAGCAATCGACATTTTGTGCAATCGTGTGCGTCACGG
>CM040185.1:2081881-2091881 GCA_022606455.1 Callitettix versicolor
ACAGACGGACACTACACTACGCATGTGCAGTGTTTATTACAGACGGACACTACACTACACGTGCGCAGTGTTTATTACAGACGGACACTACACTACGCGTGCACAGTGTTTATTACAGACGGACACTACACTACACGTGCGCAGTGTTTATTACAGACGGACACTACACTACACGTGCACAGTGTTTATTACAGACGGACACTACACTACGCGTGCGCAGTGTTTATTACAGACGGACACTACACTACGCATGCGCAGTGTTTATTACAGACAGACACAACACTACACGTGCGCAGTGTTTATTACATACGGACACTACACTACACGTGCACAGTGTTTATTACAGACAGACACAACACTACACGTGCGCAGTGTTTATTACATACGGACACTACACTACACGTGCGCAGTGTTTATTACAGACGGACACTAAACTACGCATGTGCAGTGTTTATTACAGACGGACACTACACTACGCATGCGCAGTGTTTATTACATACGGACACTACACTACACGTGCACAGTGTTTATTACAGACAGACACAACACTACACGTGCGCAGTGTTTATTACATACGGACACTAAACTACACGTGCGCAGTGTTTATTACAGACAGACACAACACTACACGTGCGCAGTGTTTATTACATACGGACACTAAACTACACGTGCGCAGTGTTTATTACAGACAGACACAACACTACACGTGCGCAGTGTTTATTACATACGGACACTACACTACACGTGCGCAGTGTTTATTACAGACGGACACTAAACTACGCATGTGCAGTGTTTATTACAGACGGACACTAAACTACACGTGCGCAGTGTTTATTACAGACAGACACAACACTACACGTGCGCAGTGTTTATTACAGACAGACACAACACTACACGTGCGCAGTGTTTATTACATACGGACACTAAACTACACGTGCGCAGTGTTTATTACATACGGACACTACACTACACGTGCGCAGTGTTTATTACAGACAGACACAACACTACACGTGCGCAGTGTTTATTACATACGGACACTAAACTACACGTGCGCAGTGTTTATTACAGACAGACACAACACTACACGTGCGCAGTGTTTATTACATACGGACACTACACTACACGTGCGCAGTGTTTATTACAGACGGACACTAAACTACGCATGTGCAGTGTTTATTACAGACGGACACTACACTACGCATGCGCAGTGTTTATTACATACGGACACTACACTACACGTGCGCAGTGTTTATTACAGACAGACACAACACTACACGTGCGCAGTGTTTATTACATACGGACACTACACTACACGTGCGCAGTGTTTATTACAGACAGACACAACACTACACGTGCGCAGTGTTTATTACCTACGGACACTACACTACACGTGCGCAGTGTTTATTACAGACGGACACTACACTACACGTACGCAGTGTTTATTACAGACGGACACTACACTACACGTACGCAGTGTTTATTACAGACGGACACTACACTACACGTACGCAGTGTTTATTACAGACGGACACTACACTACACGTGCACAGTGTTTATTACAGACGGACACTACACTACACGTGCGCAGTGTTTATTACAGACGGACACTACACTACACGTACGCAGTGTTTATTACAGACGGACACTAAACTACGCATGCGCAGTGTTTATTACAGACGGACACAACACTACACGTGTGCAGTGTTTATTACAGACGGACACTACACTACGCATGTGCAGTGTTTATTACATACGGACACTACACTACGCGTGCACAGTGTTTATTACAGACAGACACAACACTACACGTGCGCAGTGTTTATTACATACGGACACTACACTACGCGTGCGCAGTGTTTATTACAGACAGACACAACACTACACGTGCGCAGTGTTTATTACAGACAGACACAACACTACACGTGCGCAGTGTTTATTACAGACAGACACAACACTACACGTGCGCAGTGTTTATTACAGACGGACACTACACTACACGTGCGCAGTGTTTATTACAGACAGACACAACACTACACGTGCGCAGTGTTTATTACAGACGGACACTACACTACACGTGCGCAGTGTTTATTACAGACGGACACTAAACTACGCATGCGCAGTGTTTATTACAGACGGACACAACACTACACGTGTGCAGTGTTTATTACAGACGGACACTACACTACACGTACGCAGTGTTTATTACAGACGGACACTAAACTACGCATGCGCAGTGTTTATTACAGACGGACACAACACTACACGTGTGCAGTGTTTATTACAGACGGACACTACACTACGCATGTGCAGTGTTTATTACATACGGACACTACACTACACGTGCGCAGTGTTTATTACAGACAGACACAACACTACACGTGCGCAGTGTTTATTACATACGGACACTACACTACGCGTGCGCAGTGTTTATTACAGACAGACACAACACTACACGTGCGCAGTGTTTATTACATACGGACACTACACTACACGTGCGCAGTGTTTATTACAGACGGACACTACACTACGCGTGCACAGTGTTTATTACAGACAGACACAACACTACACGTGCGCAGTGTTTATTACATACGGACACTACACTACACGTGCGCAGTGTTTATTACATACGGACACTACACTACACGTGCGCAGTGTTTATTACAGACGGACACTACACTACGCGTGCACAGTGTTTATTACAGACAGACACAACACTACACGTGCGCAGTGTTTATTACATACGGACACTACACTACACGTGCGCAGTGTTTATTACATACGGACACTACACTACACGTGCGCAGTGTTTATTACAGACAGACACAACACTACACGTGCGCAGTGTTTATTACATACGGACACTACACTACACATGCGCAGTGTTTATTACATACGGACACTACACTACACATGCGCAGTGTTTAATACATACGGACACTACACTACACATGCGCAGTGTTTATTACAGACGGACACAACACTACACGTGCGCAGTGTTTATTACAGACAGACACAACACTACACGTGCGCAGTGTTTATTACATACTGACACTACACTACACATGCGCAGTGTTTATTACATACGGACACTACACTACACATGCGCAGTGTTTATTACATACGGACACTACACTACACATGCGCAGTGTTTATTACATACGGACACAACACTACACGTGCGCAGTGTTTATTACAGACAGACACAACACTACACGTGCGCAGTGTTTATTACATACGGACACTACACTACACATGCGCAGTGTTTATTACATACGGACACTACACTACACATGCGCAGTGTTTATTACATACGGACACTACACTACGCGTGCACAGTGTTTATTACAGACAGACACTACACTACACATGCGCAGTGTTTATTACATACGGACACTACACTACACATGCGCAGTGTTTATTACATACGGACACTACACTACACATGCGCAGTGTTTATTACAGACAGACACAACACTACACGTGCGCAGTGTTTATTACATACGGACACTACACTACACATGCGCAGTGTTTATTACAGACGGACACAACACTACACATGCGCAGTGTTTATTACAGACAGACACAACACTACACGTGCGCAGTGTTTATTACATACGGACACTACACTACACATGCGCAGTGTTTATTACATACGGACACTACACTACACATGCGCAGTGTTTATTACAGACAGACACAACACTACACGTGCGCAGTGTTTATTACAGACGGACACTACACTACACATGCGCAGTGTTTATTACATACGGACACTACACTACACGTGCGCAGTGTTTATTACAGTCGGACACTACACTACGCGTGCGCAGTGTTTATTACAGACGGACAAACTTATTTGCAGAACCGTTAAACAGATTTTGTTACAGATATTTTAAATTTGGACGACGAAATTTGTTTGTCTTTGTATATATTAATCAAGTTTCAGTTAGTTTTTAGGCCTACTGAGTATGAAAATACGTAATTCATTAAAAATGGCTAATTCTTGTACATAACTCTTTCACTTATGCGAAAGGAAAAATTATTTTTTTTAAACTTACCACGAAGATGTTCTACAAGTTCCTGTTGGTTTCCTGAAAATTTTTCAACAAATGCTTCTGCCCACTGACCCATGAGGAGTGTTGCCAGTGTAAGTGTACAGGTTAACATTGTACTGGATAATATATCTGCATAAAAAAAAACACTACGTTAACTGACGATGACAAAATGGCGACGAAAACAAACTTAATACTAAGTATATAATTAAATAAATTGGATCTTAAAAGAGCGAGGAAACGCTTGCCGGTAAAATTTTTGAAAACTATGGTTCAACAATTTGTTGCCAAGAATAAATTTGGCAATTTTTGTTTATGACCCGTCAATAACAATTCACACCAAGTTTATCATGGATTTTTTTTAAATATGTACGTTTCGTTTTTTAATTATTCAGTAAAATAACAATAAAAGAAATGTTCAAGAAAAGAACTTTCAAATTTTAATGAACAATGATTTCTATTTAAAACAGGAGGCGGGGACCCACCTGAATGCGAGTTCTGTAGGGAAACCATCACAATAAAACATATATTGCCCGATTGTGATGGTTTCCAAAATTTGCGTGTTATGTGTGGTATGAGCAACTGTTTGCAGACGATGTTGGGAGGTAGGTGCCTCGGCCGTTGACCGGATCCTAGACTTTCTTCATAGTCTGAATTTTTTAAATAATATTTAATTTATATTTTTGTTATTGTTTGTGTTAGGGCCCCTTTACAGCCCTGGAAAGATTATTTATATTTACTCTTTTATTAATTTAATTTTTAATGATTAGGATTATATACCTATTCTTTCCTTCAGTGGTCTATCAACTCACCTCATAAAGGCTACCGCGGTTTCGAAACTTTACAGTTCCATCTTTAGACCATACAAAATGTTAAATCTCTCTGTCGAGGTCGTCACAAAGTCAAACAAAACATTAAAAACATACATCACAAACACTAAGCACAATTACACATTAAAAATATTCGTCATGAAATTCGGCTTGGCCAAGCTACACACGCGACTCGTAACGTCGTTACATTCCGGACTCGGACTTAATTTTTAAGTTGTTTTTATTTTGTTATTTAGTTTTAGGTACGTTTATATTTATTTTATTTGTCCTGTTATTGTTGTAGGGCCAATTTACAGCTATACAATAATTTGTGTGTATGTTGTTGTTTTTAGATATATGACTAATTTTAGTTATATATCTATAACTGTTACTTTGTTTGTTTTATTTATTTGTTTTCTTATTAACGTTAAATTTTTCTTTATTTTATTCGTTCTTTTCTATTTCTATTTTGAGTATCGGCAATGATAACCACATCTGTTTTTCGCCGGCAAAAAGAAACGGAAATATGTATGTTACTTATACAAGTTTACTTACAATAAAATGTTTACAGTAGTTTCGTACTTCAATAATATTTGCGAGTTTTACTTCCACGGCCTTCCTGACCTTTTTCCAAAGTGAAAACAAAATCGCCTTTAAATCACCTTCTCACGATTAAAGAACGTAATTCAATCAGTCGTTTTTACTTTTATTATATTCGTATTTTAAATACCGTATGCCTTCTTTATTCGCTACTTTTTAGTAATCATTTGAATTTATTTATCATTCGATTTTTGCTAGATCCCTCTCAGCACATCAAACAAATTGTCACCACAATCAAAATCAAAATATTTGCTTACTGAAACTTACCGATACTCCTGTGTCTTGCACAATTAACCAACTCATCTAAGCACTCGTGTTTAATCAATATCACCGTTATCTAAAACACATTAACAGTGACTAAATACTAAATTAATGTCGAACTGCTTTCAGCTTTGTGACACATTACTGATTAGATATTTTCTTATCTAACTGATAATCTTGAATCATCGCAACGGCAAACATATTTAAGATTTGGAGGAAATCTTGAACGAAAAACGAGAAATAATAATTACAGTTATTTACTGGGCCGAATATATTATACCGGACTGTAAAAGTTTGGAAAAAATTGCGTAGACTATATTTGCTTCGAAGAGTCCTGGCCTCCAAAATGATTTATCTATGTTCTCTCGTATTCTCTATAATTATCCCAACCACTGCAGCTAACGATGTCGGATCTGCGGCGGCAAAAGGCACAGCTGAGAGTTGGGTTTTTTTACATCGACTTGTTAACGCCAAACGTGGTGCGCTAAACTGAGAGCGAATACCAGTAAAATCTCTTAGTAGGGAGAGTAGAACTCCGGTCATCGGCTAAAGAAAGTTGGGACTTGTAACCCGACTAGTTCCGGTTACTGACATGAGGCACATATAAAGCCAAATCCCAGTATTTTCTCAAGACTTTCAGCAGCCTACAAACATTATAATGACATAACCGATGTGACTAGCATGATGTAAGGCCTACAGAAGATCTCTCTGTTCACCACCACCCCACTCAGGGAGAGTACCCTTGTAGGATGTTTCATGCATAGTGCAAGTAGTTACACACACACACACACACACACACGCACGCACACACACACACACACGCACACACACACACACACACACACACACACACACACACACACACACACACACACACACACACACACACACACACACACACACACACACACAGACACAAACACAGACACAGATACACACACGCTCGCGCGCACGCACACACACACAGACACACACAGACAAACACACACAGACACACACACACGCACACACACACGCACACACACAGACACACGCACACAAAGACACACACACACACACACACACACACACACACACACACCACATAACAGGCTTCAATAACAATACTACACGGTCATTTATTCTAAAAGTATTATTATTACTAGTGGGACCGTAAATAGCCGGTTCTGTATCATTTAAAATTTCAAACTTCTTTGAAAATACAAAAATCAACTTGAACTCGGTCAGGGTTCAACAAGAATTATAATTGGAAATTCTTTGTCATTACGTCAACGCAACACTATTATTTACAATTAAATAATTGGAATTATGACCTAAGTTACCGTCTTGTGGTGACCCGGGTTCGATTCCCGGCCAGGGCTTGGCATTTTCATACGCTAAAAATCATGCCATCGTCTGTATTAGCCCAAGTGTGCACAATAGTCGGACGTTAAACACAAAAAAAAAAAAAATGCTTCCTTTACTGTTGTATGCTGAGGCCGTAATACAAAATATCAACCACACAGGGGAAGTGCACCTATTGAGAGGATTTAGACGTCCCTCGCGGTACCCGAGTCTAACACACACTTACACTTGCAACACTACACTTACAACTTTAACACTTTACACTCACACTTACATTTAGGGAGGCGATAATAGCCTCAATGTGCTTTTGGCCTTAAAATAAAAAAAAAACAAAAAACGAAATGTCAAATTTCTTGTCGTGTGCCAAGCCAGATTTTATCGTGTTTATTTTATTCGTGTTTAGTGTTTGTGACGTGTGCTCTCAATGTTTTGTTTGACTTTGTGATGATCTCGACAGAGGGATTTTTAATACGGCCTGAAGATGAAACAGTAAGGTTTCGAAACCGCGGTAGCCTTTACGAGGTGAGTACATAGACCACTAAACGAAAAAGTAGGTCATAATCCTAATTATTTATATATGTGGTCCGGGGCTGTGTTGAATTAACAAATTAAGTGTTTCTACTTGGGAAGACGTTGAGTACTATTTTGTTATTCTTGTGCATTTTTACAAAATAATCATCATCAAATATTCTTATTTTAAGCAGGTTACAGTACTGTTTTTTTAAAAAAATGCTGTATTTAACGACATTTCTATTACTAGTCCGGTGACAAGTACCGACGTTGTTTAGGCGATGACAACTCTTTAGTGTCCTCAGTGATATAATTGTCCTTGTTTGTGTTGACAATTATACATATTAGGCTCTAAGGAGTATTCTGTCCTTAGAGAATCTTAAGGCAATATTGCCGTAGTTCTACTTTCCTTACTGAGAGATTTTACTGGCCTTCGCTCTCTGTTCAACTCATCCAGTTCGGTGTGGACGAAGCGTTTTGAAAGACAATCCAAAAAAAAGTACCTCCCTCAATTTACGTGATTTGCCAGCACTGAATTAAAGGTTCGACACTGCAAAGGTTGGGATAACTAGATAGAGAGAATAAAACAGGGCCGAATTTCACGTCTTAGGGAAAGCAGTTTTGTCAATTTTTTTTTCGGCGAAAAACCGTTAAGGTTATCATCGCCGTCATGCTAAATGAAGGTTTAAAAAAAAGGAATTAACAAAATTTACTTATATATATAAATAAAACTACAACAAACTATATTTGTAAAAATAAATTTAACAAAATTTAAATAGCAGGTATAACTATATTAATAATAAATACTTAAGAACTAAATAACAATTAATAATGAATAAGATTTAATAACAATTCGTAAAGGCTTCAACGAAATTTTGGCGTTTTTTTGTTATTTCATCCATAGTTTGTTTTACCGAGCGATTCATGAACGAAGATGTTTCGAACAACTGGCACAGGGTGCACCCAGACGACCACCAGCAGCCCAGGATACTCGAACTAAAGCGAGAATCCCCAATAAATTGGGGGGGGGGACCTCCAGATATCCTGGAGCCGAAATACATGGTCTGTCAGCACTCCAGAATATTTTAGGAATGGGTTCCGGTACACAGTTACGGTTCCCCAAACCCAAGTACCACTGGCAGCCGCCCTCTATGAACTCACAGAATGCAACCACTTGTTTCGATAGACTTAGCTATGGGCTCCGACACCCATAACTCAACATTCATGTGCTTGCCAGACGCCTATAGGCTGCTCGGTCCCAGAACTTATCCCATCAGAGGTCCTCGGCAGTGCTAGGCACACATCAGGTTCCACCTACTTGGCCCCGCCAAAGGAAACCAAGCAGTATCGCCACTCCCAGACGTAACGGAACAAGTACAGCAAATCCCTAAATGTATGTGTGTGTGTAAGGTGTTTAAATCGTAAGTGTAGTGCTGTAAGTGTAAGTGTGTGTTACACTCGGGTGCCGCGAGGTTCATCTAGTTCTCTCAGTAGGTGCAGCTAGTCTGCACCCCCCTGCGGGTGTGTATGTGTTTGTGTGTGAGAGTGTGTGTGTGTATGTGTTTGTGTGTATGTGTGTGTTGTGTGTATGTGGAGTAAATGAGTGAGAGTAGAATGAGCTAGAGGTATGGTGGGGTCGCTAAGCCCATCAGCTGCTCACTTCAGCTGCCTCCGCCGGCACAGTTTTGCAAAACCAATGAAATGCTGGAAATTAGGAGGATCGAAACAGAATATGTATTTCAATGACGATAAATAAGTTTGGAGGCCAAAACGTGTCGTGCAGTAAGTAAATATAGTCTACGAAATTTCCCCCAGAACATTTACTTCTTTTGCAGCCCAGTATAATATACTCGGCTCAGTAAAATATCTGTATTTATTATTTCTCGTTTTTTTTTTTTTTGTTCAAGATAACATTTCCTCAAAATCTTAAATATGTTGGTCGTTGCGATGATTCAAGATTATCAGTTAGATAAGAAAATATCTAATCAGTAATGTGTCACAGTGTTTGTTAGTGTGCACAAAGCTGAAAGCAGTTCAACGTTAGAAAATATTTACTCGGTTTTAATAAAGGTGAAATTTGTTTACAAATCATAAACACGAGTGCTTAGATGAGTTGGACAATTGTACAACACTGTGTTCGCATATTTACTGCAGTATTCGTAAGTTTTTGTATTATATATTTTTGATTGTTGTGACAATTTGTTTGATACGATAAGACGGAGCTGATAAAAAATTGAACTATAAATAAATTCAAGTGATTCCTTAAAAGGAACGAATAAAGAAGGCATGCGGTACTTAAAAACACGAAGATAATAAAAGTAAAAATTACATATTGAATTAAGGTCTTGAAGGCGACGTTTTCAATTTAAAGAAAGAAAAAACGTGCGCAGTTTCGGTCAAATATTTCTTTTTAACGATATTGAA
>CM040185.1:2101881-2104381 GCA_022606455.1 Callitettix versicolor
TTTTATAAAATTTGTTTTCTAAATACGTACGCTATTTAATAGAAAAACTTACATTTAGTATCGCTAATATTTTCACTTGAATCATTTACTTAATCAAAAATATTAATTATTGTTATACTAAGAGAGCAGTTGAAAATATTGACAATTTTGTGAAAATAACATTATTTTACTGACAATACTGGTATTTTTGTTATATTTATTTTTGGATGAAAACACTGAATATAAAGTGTATCCACCACAGGGGGTGCAGATTAGCTGTACTGAGAGGATTTAGACGTCCCTCGCGGTACCCGAGTCTAACAAACACTTACACACAACACTACACTTACGACTTTAACACTTTACACTCTCACTTGCATTCAGGGAGGCGATAATAGCCTCAATGTGCTTTTCACCTTAAAATAAAATCTCTCTCTCTCTCTCTCTCTCTCTCTCTCTCTCTCTCTATATATATATATATATATATATATATATATATATGTGTGTGTGTGTGTGTGTGTGTGTGTGTGTGTGTGTGTGTGTGTGTGTGTGTGTGTGTGTGTGTGTGTGTGCTTTTCGCCTTAAAAATAATAATAATAAAGTGTATAATAATAATAATAATAATAATAATAACATAATGAAAACCTAAGGTTCCAAGAAAAACCAACATTTAAAAGGGGCGGGGCAGTCTCGGATGAAAGAAGGAAGGCAGCCTCGGATAGAAAGAAGCAGTATTGGATACAGCGGAGGGCGGCTAACGCACATCAAAGTAATTGATTTGGCGTACCCCAAAGTGGGTGATCCGGATGAAGAAGAATAAAGTGTATAAATACAGATTGGAAGATCACGGTAAAATTATTATACACAGTTGTTTAAAAATGTATCAGATGTTAATAATTTTACGAGATATTTTTTAATGAAAAAAAATTGTTTATATTTTTATAAGCCTCCATTTTGTTTCTGGAAGACATTGTCACAGAAAAGCTGTAAAATGTTTGTTTAAGATCTGTAAGGTGTCAATAGAATCGGAGTGGGAATGAGCGAGCAATAATAAATAAATATTATAGATATTTCTATTCATGAGGCCTACTGTGTGTATTTGTAGTATATACTATACTGCTTTTACTTATAAAAAAATACATTATTTTTAAAATATTGAATGTATTCACAAAGAACAAGATTTTTTTTCATAATTTGGTATTTAATAATAAGAATAATATCGGATTAAATGCTTACAATTTACGATAATATGTTCTATTTTTTATTATACGAAATGCAGTACACTTTGTAAATTTTGTTAACATTTCTTCATCGCCTTTGGAGAATAGATATGTTCAGAGGCCTAATTATGCATTTTTATTGTATGTGGATGGACATGTATGTATAATCAGTAAAATCTTGTTTGTTTAAAAGTGAAAGATACAACATTATTTACAAAGTTTATATTTAATGATGAAACAGCTTTTTTAAATGAATTTCTTTGTTGAAAATGTTTACGTTTACGCTTTAACAAGAGTTCAGTTTTTGTTATTATTCAATGTTTTACTTCATCCAGCGTCACTCTTGTACTGAATAAAAAAAAAGTAACAGAGTTAACAAAATAATTAATTAATGATATTGTGCAGGCCTACTTACTTCAAAAGATGGTATTAAAGAAATGTGGCTAAGGTCTGCAAGGGTCAGCTGATCTCCAGCTGTGTAATCCTGCTTTTCCAGAATTTTCTCGAAAATGTTTAATATTTCCAGAAGCTTATCCTTGTCCTCGTTAGACACATTTGGATTTTTTTGATACAATACAGGTTTCTGAAATAAAAAATGAAACAACTTTTTTAATCAGTATGATTCAATACAAATTCATTCGCACATTTCTAAATGTATTGTAAAAATGTTTCAGTAATAACGAAAATCTAAAAGAACGTGTTCCTCACGATCGGCCAAAGATTTCAAAAAAAAAAAAAAAAAAAAAAATGAATATAAAGCATATTTTAAGCAGTATTTTTTAAATTACATTTTAAAAATCTGCTTCTACCATGATAACCAGAGTTAAAATCTGCATTAATTAGAATTTTAAAATCCCGTTGAAATTATAAAAAATAAACTTGACGGGGTTCATTCTGCTATTCTTTACATAATTTAAAAATTTATAAGAAAATTTTATATGTTGATTATAACTGTGGAAGCAGATTCACAAGAAAATGTATCGTAAAAAATTCTGTTATTAAACCGAAAATAAAAAATGTGTCCTATTTTCTGTTTCTTTTATTTTAATTACACGACAAATTAACATAGCTAGTTATTAACGACATACCCTGAAACGTATTATAGCGTATCAGCTGTTCAATGAAATTATCTGTCCGTTACCAATTAATATAAAACAAATTTTACTATTGCATATTTATCAAAATTAAATTAGCGATTCATTTCATATATTTACATCGGTCAAAATTCTTCGTAGTTCCCGTATAGTGGTTATCATGTGCGCCTCAAACTTGAGCCCCGACAAGAAAATTTTAATTATAAT